>JAXQQM020062998.1:0-546087 GCA_034641835.2 Pinus albicaulis | reverse complement strand
AATAAAGAGTAGCACTATAATTAAAGCAGTAGATCAAAATAACATTCGATAACATGTTAAGACAGATAACTGGAAATATTAGTAATATCATAGCATAAGAGCAGTGTTTTCAAAAAATATTACATCTTCCTCGATCATAGGTTCAAAACGTCTTATGATTGGAAAAAAGTGATACAAAAAATGATAGAAGTCTACATTATCAATCATCCACTATCCGTGGTGATGATCACGATAAAACACTACATCCCGTGCCACCTTGCTCAGAAGTCTCCTGAACGGTCCTGGAACCCCGATAACATATCTCTGTAAGTGGAGCAGAATGTCATCTATGGTAGTCTCTGGAATATCTAAAGTCAACCACTCCAGGTGCCTTTCCAGGTCGGTAAGGACCTTTGTTGTCTGATCCTGTGGTGGTGTTGCTGCTGCAGTTGGATTCCTGTCAAAAGGACAGAGAGTGGCTGGTCGACATGGACCCACATCTGCATTTGAAATTTTTTTCATCAGTTTTGGACGATTCAAAAAACAAAATAAAAATTAGAATTTAGAACATGTCAAAATTATTTGTGCTTGACTCATCCCACTATGTCCCTGGAGGAAGAGACATCTCTCGATCACCATGAAAATCTATCCTAGCATAAGGAAAATCTTCTGTCATGAAGACTTGATTCTCCAGCCAATTGAAATATGCTGGGGTAAAATGAACAACCTCTCCACCTTCACTGTGATGGGCCATCAATGCAACCCATCGAACTATTCGAGGCTCTTTGACTCTACCATGATCAACTGCAATAAGTTGTGGGGCCAGTAAAGGAATCCTCTTTAGAGAAAATGTAACCCTGATCGCTCCATATCCGAAGTTTTTCAACTTCGCGTTTTTTTCTCTAGTCAGTTGGCCTTTGACATTGGCCAACACTACCTCACACCAATTGAAAATGGTGCCTCTAAAGTAGTTAACGGAATTTTGCATTTGGGATCTTGTAGCGACATGTGGAGCTGCGCTCCCACACAACCTGGTTACCATAAAGGCAACCACTTTAAGCTTAGGATGAATAATGGTTTTTATGTCAATACGTTTATCCTTGGGGTCTGCTTCTTCATTACAAAATTATTCCTGAAGGCTAGCGACAGACTAGCCACCTGCCCTAGCCCCAAATAAAGAGAGTGGCTCACCCCTCTTTGATAAACCAGTGAGGAATTATATATCTTCTAGCTCAATTTCGAGCCTGTGACCTCCAATGATAAAGCATTGTTCCTGTACATCCCATTTATTGACTAGCCAGGTAAGAAAATCTACTTGAGCCCTCATACCTTGAATGGCCCAAAATTTGTACAAATCGCATTCTCTTAAAACACGTAATGTAGGCGGATGTAACATGGTCACATCATCAACTTCTTCATGTTCATGTTCTCGCCACTCAAGCATTGTAAATATCCTGCAATGGACAAATTCAAAGATCAAAAAAAATTTGAATGGAAAATTTGGTTTAAATTGGGAGATTTGTTCATTTTATTTTTCCTTACGCTGCCTCCGCACTTTTCACATAAAAATACTGTGTGGATCCGCACGTATCTTATGAATAAGGTGCGGGACCACGACAATTTTCCCTTTGTAAAATTTTCGGTGTCCGCAGGTTTCATGTGTCTTACTTGTGGACCCCAGTGAGTGAATTTTTGAACCTATTTTCCTCCTTAAAAATCAATTTAAGCCATAAAATGAGAAATTAAACCGACAAAAATGAAGGTAAAGATGATGTGGATTACCTGGAACTAACAGTTTTCAATTCTAATGGGCGAATCTTCCGCAATCTTCTCCGGAACGTTTTTTTACTAAAGGCTCTCAATTTTCACTCTGAAATCAAATGGTAAAAATGATTTACCAAAACTACTTTTTATAAGAATTTTTGAATAAATAAAATATTATTTTGTTTATTTTTCACTTTGAAAAGTGGTTTTCCAAATTATTTTTATTAATCATAAATAGGTATGTTTAATTTTTGAGTTTTTGTGTAGAATACAGGATTTTTTGGGTGAAATGGTCATTTTGACAAAGGAGTATACTTTTTATCAGTTTTTCAAACTCAGTAAAAATTATGAAAAATCGAATGAGTACATTTTTATTAATTTTTCAAACTTGTTAAAACTTACAGAAAAAGTGAAACTAGAGTACACTTTTATCACTTTTTCGAACTCTTAAAAAATTACGAAAAAGCGAAACCCTGGAGTTCTCTTTTAAGCCCTTTTTAGACTCTCTAAAAATGAAAATATTGCCGAGTACTTGACTATTCGAACTTGTTAAAGGAAATGAGCATTCGTCCCTTCAGTATAAGTTTACCCATTTTCCAGACTGAAATAGACTATTTATGAAAAAGGTATACATTGACTAATCATGGTCAATAGAGTTCTCTCCTATATTATTTTATCCTTTTTCGGGCTTGAGAGACTGAATTTACGAAAAATTACACCCACGAAGTTTTCTTGAGTTTTTTCTTCTGACTCCCTAAAATTGAAAAACACTGAGTTTCTCCTATACTCGACTCGTTAAAATTTAACAGTAAAGGACCTGTCAATTACAAACAGGAATGAACCACTCCTTCTTAGGGTTTGATTTTAAACTAAGTTGGACTCATCCAAAGGATGAGCTTATATAAAAAGAAAATGTTATCCTCCTCAAGCTTGTCAAAAATAAAGAGGTACTTGCCCGAAATGGTTGGGGAAAAAGAGAGAAAACGAATCTATTTGTCACACTTTGTTTAAAAATCAATTTACTACTCTTGAACATGACACTTTTTGTCACACTTATACCTGGGTTGGGAAAATCCTTTTCTTATCAATTAATCAAACCATATTGAAATTCTTCAGCCGGTTTCTGGGTATTAGCTTAGGTCAATTGTCACTAAACCATCTACAATGTCGTTATGTGTTCAAGAGGACAGTTCAAATAAACTATTCATTTGCAAACATATGTCTCCATTTGCGTTGACCATCCCTGAGTTAGTCCTTGCAAAATATTTCTACAAAACTTGATCTAATGGTTTCATGTCATGGGATTTCCTACGAAGGATCACTTTCTATTGATGACAACTCATCATCTAGGAAGTTGATCTAGAATCCTTCAGTACCTTGGAATCTTCATGCTTTAATGGCAGGTTTCTCGCCTTCAATGACAAGTTGTATCATTGACCTTCGATCGAATGATTCCATGAAATGTTCGACTTCAGATCATTTATTCACATTCCATGGATTGTACTGAGTACTTTGATAACCATTTTCATTATTGGTGGTTTCTCTCACACTTGTTAACAATTCACATCATTGACTGGTAATCAAGTGGTTTCTACCATGTTCGACTTCGACACAATTAATAACATGGATAGAATCATACTAGTTCGGGTAGCAGAAATCAAGACCCTGGATCTAGTTTCCACCATCCAGGCTGCGAGGAGTTTTATTATTCATTATGCAGTAGACTATTCATAAACATATGGCTTCGTCCATAATGTGTCTACTATTGATGTAATATTAGAATCATTTCTATACCAAAACATTTTAGTTAAGGCTTGATTTAGTTAGTTTTTGATCTCAGTATGGGAATGCCTACCTCAGCGATGATATATATATATATATATATATATATATATATATATATATATATATATATATATATATATATATATATATATATATATATATGTGTGTGTGTTGCATTGATTTTAAGATTCAAGCTAAGAGATTAATCCCACAAAGCTTATCCTCAGAAATGATAAAGCACATTACTCTTGAATAGTCTGGAACTTCGCATTTTAAGTATTACACTAAAATTGTCACCATGACGGTTTACTCTCTGTATGGGTTCATCATTACTCATACAATACTCCCTTAGAAGCCTAAAAACATCAATTTCCTAAAACCAAGCCTTTAAATTGAGAGAAAATCTTATAAAAGTCATAAAATTACTTGTACTGCACTTTCTCTTAGTATTACCTGTGGTGCCGCATTTGTTTTCTCTAGAAAATGCAGAACTGGCCGCACTTTTTCTTCATTAAAAGTGCAGATTCCTGTAAAATTTAAGGTGAAGGCAGAAGTAAAATTTGGAAGCCCAGCTGGTTGAATTTCGAAGCTTCTAGAAGAAATTATTCAGTGGAAAGTTCGTTCCTTTCATGTACATTCATCCCTCCATTAAAGGAGCCTACCCCTTGGCATGTGGAACTTAATCCCTTGAAAGAGGATTCTATCCCCTCATATTTGGAGCTACAACCTCTCCTCTTTTGCTATAAATTGAGGCCATAGTTCAGCCTCAAGGGGAGTGAGGCTTTGATATTTTTTGAGGAGAATTGCTGGAAAAACTTAGACTCTCTTAACTTATTATCATATGGTAATGATTACACACTCATGTGTATTTTAGTCGAAAGAGTGCAAAGGCTTGTCAAAGTAGAGGAAACGCTTGTTCCGAACCCCAGAAGGACCTGTATGACATCAAGGCGAACACGATTGTAAGGCTTCTTCTGTCATCAAAAATAATACAAATGGATCCTATTTTCTCAGTGAGTTGTTTATTTAAATGGCTTATTTCTTAAATTCATTGATCATCAAGATAGGTTTATGGTTTATGAATTAGTCTATATTATGCAGGTGCTTCTGATTCTTTCATGTTTTTATTGCATATCCATAAAGGAGACATATTCAAAGTGATAGGAAAGAAGACTATGATAAGTGCTAGACTACAGATAAGTCTTAAATCCTTCATTATAGATAATTCTAGATCTAATATAATCTAGAGAAAGAAATTTACGTATGTCTGTTTGTCGCTAGTTATCGTAGGATACTAGGGAGATCTTTCTTGTCCGCAGCAACAATTTATCTGTCCAATAGTAACTCACATGTTTGGGAAAGATATGGGCCTAGTATAACTTTTATAGACTTGTGAATGACTTAGACTTGATTTTGGATAGTTCTAGGTTTCTCTGGTTAGTGGTCTATAGAATAGACTTGTAAATGTGGTACTAATTTCATATCCATAGGCATATAACTAGGGAATTTATGTTGCAAATGCACGAAGGAAGCCTTATGCTTGTGGCTAGAGCCTTCTAGTCGCATACACAACTTGGGATGCATGTGTTTGGGATATGAGCTGAGTTAAAAAGAATGTTACAGCTCAGATGTTTATCACGAGTGATTGTTGTCTGACATATGGGTGATGAGGTGCCCTTGTGTTGTATCAATAAGTTTTGGGTTAGTAAAAACCACTTCTATAACTCGAACTTGGTTATAGAGTCATGTAATAGTAACTCTCAACTTATGTCTACCCATAAAATCTTGTAAAAGTGAGTAAATGTGATGTGGGGTGTTACAATCCTCTCTTGTTAATATATAACTTATGAAATGCTTTGAGGTATACAACTACAATTTTAATGTGAGCACAAAATTTGCTACCTATAAAAATTGTATTTGAAATCATAAGAGCATATCTTGATATATGGAATTCAACTAAGATCAACATAGAAAAAAAAATAAAAAATCAATGGAATCAAAACACATTTCATAAATACATGCACAAAACTTGTAAAAAAATCAAGGAAAAATTTAATTAATAAATGTAGAATTAAAATATAAATGAAAACTAAATCTAAAATAAAAATGAAATGACAATGAATATGCCTAAGATAAGATATGGACCCTTTGACCCTTCGTGCGGGATATTTCTTGCATAATAATTCTTCAAAACAATAGGCATATAAAATACTCTAGTTGGAGAACACCAATATCAAACACAACTATTTTACTATTAAAGTAACATGTTACACGATATTATAATTATATATGTTCTATCTAGAATTTCCTACTACACTCAATCAAGCCTATGATTCTTTTATATATATATATATATATATATATATATATATATATATATATATATATATATCTTAGTTTTTTAATACAATATGGTATTTCATGCATATATTTGTAAAGAAACAAGTCTTTCATTAAAAACGAGAGAGAGTATATTGGATCACTCATATCATTGTCATATCTCAAATTTAGGAATAATTATTTGACTTGGAATCTAGAAGTGATATTCCTCTTTACACATACACATTATTGGTTTTGTTGTGCATGCAGACTTGGAGCATTGACAACTACTTTGACTATAGCAAGCATGATTGATTGTGAACTTTTTCATCCATCTCATCAACAAAATAGCCTCTCCATCACACGAACTTCATGTCCCAAACATTGCTTCATTCATTTGTTGGCCACAACTATTCAAACCATTAACCTCGACCTATATTTTCTATAGGATGATGGGCGCAACAAAAAAAAAAAATTCTGTCATGACCTCTTATAAATAAATTTTAACATAAATCATTAATTTTCAATGATGAATTATGTATAAAAAAATAGTATTTTACCTTGGAATTTTCTTTCTTCATATGATCTTTTCTATTGGCTTTTAATATGGAAAATTAAAACATGATTGAGTGGCAAAATGATAAAAATAATTATAATATAACCATACAAAAGTTTGGAAATACTGATAATGAACGCAACAAATTTTGGAACTTAAGTGATTTTTGATAAATATTACTATACAAAATCCAATCCAACGACCTGTATTAATTATGAAAGTGCAAATTTGGGGAAACAAAATAATAAAAACACATTCTTCAGAAATAGAGTAAAACGCTTTTCATATTAATGAGTTGTAGAAATATAAAGAGATGGAATTACGTATAATATTAGTGAGTTGCAACAACATAAAGAAAAAGAGTAATTACTTTTATGAAAAAAATATAAATGAAACTAGAAAATATTCTATATGGTTATAGGCACTACCTATCTAAGGAGAAGCCTCTACCTCCTGAAGAAAGACCTTGTTTTAAGGAAGTAGTAGAACTCCTAAGTTAGTAGCACACCATATGCAAAGAAAATAACAAAAATGGAACATAATCATAACCTTTGTATTAGCATAAATTTGGAATGAAAATTACAATTAATGTTTCACTCAAGCTCAAGTAGAGTAGGATGTTTTTATACATAGGGTTGTTGCCTTTATTTGGTTAAGATATGTAGGGAAAACCATAAGAATCTACATATTCTTAGGTTTGTTCTTTCTCAGTTACAAAAAATTTCCCTGAATAGTAGAGAACACTATATAAACACCAGCACATTCAACTATTTTGAAAGGTGGAAGTTGAGTGAATCACCTATTATTGTAAACCTTTCCTTGTTTGGTAGTGAATTGTCTCTTGTCACTTCCCTCATTGGGTGTTTAAATGGACAAAATACAATATATTTATGAGAATTGTGTAGTTGGAGACTAGTTTGTGTTGTGATCTACTAGCTATCACCATATTGAAGTGGTTATCATCAACAATTGATTGCCAAGCTGTTTTAGCATTATCTTGGGCATGACGAAACACCAATATTGTAGAATTTTAGTTGTAATGTTGTAGATGGGGTTCCAACACTACCAGTTTTCATATTGAAAAAATAGAGTTTACAACATTGTTCACTATTGTATTGCAACAATTGGAGTTGGAGAATCTTCTCTTTAATCTTGTTGCAGCAGTAGTAGCAGTTGTATCAGCTACACCATTCTCATGTTGTATGAGTGAGGTATTTTGGATTTTCAAGTGACTAAAGGTTGTTGTTGAAACCTTAAAGTTTTACGACAACAAAAAGGGTTGTTTTTCAACTTGAAAGTTTTGCAACAAAAAAAATTGATGTTGCAGTAACTATCCTTTAATTTTTCTTCAAGGGTATTTGTATGACCTACCTAAAGTGATTCTCATGGATTCTCGTAGGTTAGTAAAAAATGAAATGTCCTTCTTAAGTACAAAAAAATGAAAATTAAAGTGACATGATTGGAAGACAATTGTACTTTGATAAAAAATCCATGTGTGTGGGAAAAATAGGGGATGGGGTGGCATGAAAATGGAAAAAAGGTACTAAGAAAGGTGTTAGATGGGCACTAAATAGATTCCAAATTAGGAACCTATGAGGGTGATAGTGGATAAAATACTCTAGGTTCCTCTATATTTATTATATGACCCTCTCAACCTACCTTACCAGACAATATTTATCTCTACCCATGAACCTATGACTTGAATATTGCTTCAACATTGGTCACATATATATGTCATCATAGTATTATTTTTGTCATGCTTCATGCCATAATTTTTCACCTCTTATCTATTCTATACAATTTAAAAACTATAAAAACCAAATAACTTTAAAATTTCAGAAACATTTATGCTTAGTAATTTTTCCCCAAGGATCATGTGGATGTAGTCCTAACTCATGGTCTTCTTGGAGAGATGATGGGTCTTTTACGGGGCAGACGATAATGAAAACAGCAAAACTTGCAATGTGAGAGGGGGAAATGGAGAAGATGAGATGCACAACTCAGTAGGTGATATTATAGTGTCAGACAATAACCGGGGTTATGTCCCTTTGATTTCATTCAAAACCTTGAAGAGTTGGCTAAAAGCTATGAAGAAAAAGAATAAAGATTGTTATGTAGATTATTTTTGTTATTAATATTTTATAAAGTTATATGTGAAATAATGATGGAATTATAAATCTATTTTTTAATGAACACCTAAAAAAAACTCTCTTATTTTTTAATTGATTTTTAATTAATTTTTATAAAACCAAATACTTGATTCCTGATATATCCATTTCACATTAAAAATGAAATAATTTAAGCATATTCTTATTAATCTATAATTTTTAAGGTTAAATTTTTTTCTTATTTTTAAAGTAAAATATTCCAAGTTATAATAAATATTAATGGTTTTTGTTATTATTATTTTTAAATTTGTTATTATAAATATTATTTTATTATTTTTAAAGGTAGTTTTAGAAGATAATGTCTCAATTATATTAAAGAGTTGAACACTTATTAATTCAATGATGTTTTCCATCTCTTTCATATATTAAAATTAATATAAAATTATTTTTCAAATTATTTGTGAATTTTAGATTAAATTGTATAACTCTTTTTATATATTATTAAATTGTAAAACAGTTAAAAATATATTTAATTTTTAATAATCTAGATCGATTGCATGCTAAGTATTCCAATGTTCTTCAAATGCATCAACGTTCTCGCAAGTTTTCACTCCATTCTCTAAGGAATATCAAGATTAATGGGTAACACTTTTTTATGGGTTCAATAGCCAATACTTTCAGCAACTTCAATTCATTTGTCACATAGGGACTTTAGGGATAGTTATGACAAATGTCACCATACCATTTAATGCAGAAATTCTGATGTAGAAAATAATATGAATGTTTAGTCCAAATTCTAATTTTTACTTACACCTATCAACACATTAAAGTTAAAATATGCCTTTCTTAAAATTTTCCTTTGCAATGTCTATTATTAATACATAACATGTGCATAATGAATATTTTTATATACAAAATTACTATCCTTCATTATTGAGAGAAGTAGTCAAAGGAAAGCCTCTATATACAACATTACTATTAGTTTGAGAGAAGTAGTTCATGGAAATATATAAGCAACAATATATTATTATCCTTGTGGGCAATGTCGCATTTGGAAGAGAGTTATGCTTTTTATTTAGCTAATGGTTTTTGTTGCAATATCAATATTATTTTTAAGTAGTGTAAAATAGTTGTAGATTTTTGCATGGGATTTGAGTCGTATTAGAATAAATCTTCCTTATATAAAGGACACTATCCCAATAAAAAATATCATTTTGTATTTACTGAGGTTAAAAAATTTCCAATTAATTTCTAGATGAAAAAAATATTTATTTTCTTTTAAAGAATTTAAGAAATATACTCAAAGATCCCTTTAATTAAGGGGAGATAGGATTGGTAAACAAAAGTTTAGGGGTTCGGATGATTTTTAGAATAGGTAATGAATGTAGCTTAAACCTGTGTGCATTCTATAAAATAAGACTGAAAACCAAAAATACAATGTAAATAAATAATGGTTATATTTTATTTACGGAAGTTTCTTAATTCTATGTATATGTTGTGACTTATGTAGAGAAGAGAGTGTTAAATCTGTCTAATATTGTTGGAGGAATAGTTAGATTATGGTATCTACCCTATCCCCATCTTAAGGAACCAACTCAAGCATATGCCTTTCATATAAAGACAAATAAAAAAAGAAAATAACTTTGGATGATCCTAAAGGAAGATGTTGAAGATGATGTTGGCTAAAGTGGGAATGGGACCATCATCAATGCGCACCTGCATGAATGAGTGTGTATTCACTGGAATTCATCCTTGTAGGAATTTGTGGACATTACCTAGAACATGCACATGTTCCCTACTAAATAGGATCAGTAAAGCCTTTGCTTTCAACAAGGTTGTCCTCTTGGCATGGCTTAGGAACAAACACATGTGCTATATGAAAACTAACACATTCTTTGGAATGTGGCATGTGCTTTATGAAAACTAACACTTTCTCCTCTATGTACTTGTGGCCCCATAGTTTACCAAATTAAGACAATGTGATGTGTTTTTTAGAGGTATTGAGAAAATCTGTTCATTCCCAGAATCCCTTGAGTGTCAAATCAACATCTTACCTTGTCTGCGAAGTCTAGGTAAGCATTTTTTTTAATATGGTTTTAGATTGGAAAAAAAACCAAAAAAATACCCTAAATCAAATGACATAGTGAAATTGGCTAATATGGAACCTAATCAAAATTCAAACCCGCTATCATCAAACAAAAGTTTAGAAAAACCAAACCTCAACCAAGAATCATAAAATCCAAATGATGAAATTGACGCATCCTTGAGTACATGGAGGTCACTAATATAGGGTCTCCAAAGCACTTAGAAGTCACTAGGATTTTCTCTTGTAAGTTCATTAAACTGAATCATCCATCTCCAATGCCCAAAGTCAATTAAACAATATCCTTGATAAAAAAGGATAAAATGTATCAACACAATAGAATTGGTATAAATAAAGACAAAATAAGATACCTCAACATTATTAAAAAAAAATTGTTGTATTTATTTGTTGACCCAAGAAACAACCAACCTTTACCAATCAACAAAATACACATTTGTATGGATTGGTGTAGCTACTAATAATTTCAAGAAAATTGGTTGGACTTGTGGTTTATTGTATTTGATAAACATCGTGGTAATAATATGGAGATACCTATACCTCTATATTTCTTGAGGAGTTTATGAATGTAGTTTCAACTAGGAATCCATGTCAACCTCTTTGAGATGGGCTAAATGCATGGGGTGGGTCATGCGTATGGAAAAAGATAGATAAAATGCTGGGTGAAACCTAGCGCTAATTCCTCATCAACCTAAATAAATAGCTAACTCCCTTGCCTAGAATTGGCCTCAAGTTATGGATAGCATTATTAAGACCCAAATTATGATAGTAACATTGACTCACATTGTAATGTAACATGGAAGCTCAATGGCATCATTGTGTGAGGAGACACCAACAACTAATGTTGCAATTGCGGTTGAACCACATCACTCTAGAACATGGTTTCACGAATAGATTCCACATGGAAGTTCACTTGAGACTCACATATGTACTAGATGAGGAAAGTATCGCTATTGGAAGATGGAGGGAAATAGCAACAAATTTTTATGGAGGAGGTTACCATCTTGACAATATTTGCATTTGGATAACTGTCTTCCAGATCTGTCACATAATTGAAAAAATTATTGACATGTTTTGACCATCTAATGTGATCCATCATCATGAAAAAATAGATGAATTGATACTAACCTAGCATGGATATATAAAGAGCTAGATTTAATGTAAAAAGAAAATAGTGGTTAGAAAAAACAATAATAAAATAAAATTATAAAAAGTCAAAATAAGTATATTAATAAGAAGACTAAGGAAGACAAAAATTAGAAGGAAGGTAAAATTAAGAATATATGTTTTTACAAACAGTAATAATATTAAGTCCAATACCATACTATCTGTAATATGGGTCAATTATATATATATATATATATATATATATATATATATATAATCTTAATTAAAAATTGGAAAAACCAAAGAAAGAAAAGAAAAATAAGAATAAGAATAAAATTATTTAAATTCTTAAATAACTATAAAACAAAAAATATATATATGTAAATCAATTATATAAACTATGTGTAAGAGTAAGGATAAGAAAATAAATTGAAATTAAGAATAAATTATTATAAGTTAAAAAAAAGGATAGTCAATAAAAATGTAAAATAATAATAACTAAGAAAGAAAATAATAAGAATAAAATAAGGAAAAAAGGAAAAAAAGGTGAACAACCAAATAAAGAGAACGAGAGAAACAAAAAGGTAAATTAAGAAGAAAAATAAAAAGAAAGACTAGGGATCCAATTTTTACTAACTTTCTTGTCATCATCTTTGTTATGGTTGTTGGTTGTACATTTCACAATCTTGATGGCTTCCTCGAGCTTCTTGTGATTATAATGGGAAATATTAGCAAGGACATGTAACATGCCTCCTCCCTCATTTACCCACATTCACCATGTTTCACGGGGTAAACTTGAGTTGAGGGTCACTATGATAAGACTCAACCTCCTATATGACCTTAAGGAAATGGAGTCGAAAACCTAATACCTTACTGACTTTCTTTAAGTTCCACAAGACCTCAAGGAGTAACCCAGCCCCTTGATTTGTCTAACCCGTGAGATAAATATCGTTTTCCTTGAATTTTAGCCCCAAACGCTCCCTTTCCAAGGCCTCCAAGTGACTATGAGCCTCCATTCGCTCCCACATGCCTGCTTCCCAGCCACTATGAACTTTTCTGGCCAGTTCTATGCTAGTGACTCCAAATTTTGAGCCACATTTTGAGGGATAGGACCTAGGCCTCTTCCCAAAACTCAGTGAAACTTCCAAAGATAATAAATGACATCGATACAACGCTTTTAAACCAAAAACTGAAATGAGGACTTGACGATACCTTCCTCAACCGAGACTGAAATTTTCTTAAACACTTGGTAAATATAAAACCTATAGGTCATGAATGCAAGTCTGAACATAAGGGACTTAAAATTTATCTAAGGTTTAACAAAAATGGTCATTTCCTTTTCACATTAGCTATTATAACAACAATTAGGCCTTTGTTATGGAACCAACTCCAAAAATAGAAGAAAAGAGAGATCAATGCCTTAGAAATCAACCACTTCGAGGGGGAAACCTTATTTACATTACATAAATTAAAAATTATTGGATGATACAAATGAAAAAACCTCATTTCTATATATAGGAGTCCATGGGTCACAATATAATCCTAGCTGACCTAGCAATAATAATGTAAGTGCACAAAAATAACAATATTGGCTTTTTATGGGGCACAATAATAGTGATATGAGGGCTAGAGGGGTACAAAAATAACAATAAGGGGGCTACACTAAAAACAATAAGGGAATATACTAGTAATATAGGGTCCTAACATGCCCCTCTCCTTCAAAAAAGTGATGTCCTCAACACTCGCATAGCTCTGGATGCTTCTGTATAAAATTCTCATCCGCCCATGTGGAATCTTTAGTGGGTAAGTTCTTCCACTTGATGAGATACTCTGAAATTAATCAATTTCGTAGGCATCAATTTCTTGTTTTCATTACTAATTTAGGTTCCAATATTATTTTTCCTTCCTCATCAAGTTCTAGCAATATTGTTTGAACTCGAAGTTTGTCACCTATATAACCTTATTTAATCATGAAACATGGAAAACTGAGTGCACTCGAGAAGAAGAAGGAAGCTCCAATTTGTATGCCATAGTATCAATATTTTGCAACACCTTGTAAGGACCATAGTACTTTGGGGATAATTTATTACCCTTCCTAGATTCCTTGAGGGAAATTTGTTTGTATGGCTGTAGTTGTAAAAATACCCAGTCTCCTACATGAAAAATTCTCTCGCTGTGATCCTCATCTACCTGTTGTTTAATTTTATTTTGTGCCAAATTTAGGTTATCCATTAAGAATTTGATAAATTGTTGTTGATGCTCGATGTGATATTCCACTGCTTGAAACTTATAGTTTTCTCTTAAAGATGATGTGATGGATGATGGATGATATCCATAAAGTCCCATAAATGGGGTCATTTTTGTTCCAGTATGGAAGGAAGTGTTATACCACCATTCAACCAAAGGTAACCACTTGACCCATTGTTTTTGTTTGTCAAATAAAAAATGACGAAGATATCCTTCAAAACATTTTTTTACTATCTCAATTTTCCCATCGAATTGTGGATGATAAGATTAGCTATGATCTAGTTGAGTACCCAAACAAGAAAATAACTCCGTCCAAAAATTTCCAGTAGAAATGGGATGTCTGTCACTTACAATAATATTTGGGCTTCCATGAATATTTTGAATTGTTTCCATAAATTCATTAGCAATTGTACTTGCTTTAAATGGATGAGATAATGCAACAAAAAATGTGCATACTTTGTAATTCTATCAACTATCACCATGATGACACTCTTTCCTTTGGACTTAGGTAAACCTGTGATAAAATCCATTCAAACATCCTCCCAACATTGACTTGGAATGGATAAAGGTTGTAAAAGACCCGAGATCTTAATTGTCTTAAATTTATTTTTTTGGAAAACCAAAAATTCCACCAAAAAATTTACAATATCAGATTTAAGGCCATCCCAAAAAATATATTTCTTCACCCTTTGGTAAGTTTTTAAAAATCCTGAGTGTCCTCCTAAGGGAGAAGTGTGTAATTCCAAAACAATATTTTGTTTTTGCTGGGAATTATTACAAAGATATAAGCGATATTTGTAACATAAGGAATCATTTTTCCAAATAAATGTATTAGATGTACTAGGATCTTGGTCCAACTTTTGAATGAGTTTCTGCACTTCTTCATAATTATTCCATTCATCCCTTGCCTCAGTAATCCAATCTAGTTTGATAATAGAAATGGCACAAAGAAATTCTTCCACCTCTTCATCCTTTCTTGAGAGTACATCTGCAACAACATTTAGCTTCCCTTTTTTGTAGATGATTTCAATTTTGGGAAAAATATTGAGAGGGGGGTGAATCAGTATTTATAACTCACAATAAAATTTACTTTTTTTCTTTACTGATTTCTATACGTGACTTTCATTAATCCAAGTAGCGTATACATGTGGTTATATTTAATGAAACTTGCGTATTTATAGATATATTATTATGCAGATAAATCTCCACTTAGATCATTGCATCATTCATTCATCAGAAATTTAGTAAGCAATAAGTATGTGCAGTAATAATAGAATAAATCATCACACATGAACACCAGGATTTAAGTTAGATACCCAAGTTAGGAGAAAACCACTGCTGATGTCTATTATGTCTTCAATATTTATTATAAACAAAATTGCTTACAATCTTGTACTGGTGCAGACTCATACCAGCACGCATGCACCAACCTACATAAGGCTGCAAACTTCTCTCATTATCCAGCTACAACTAGAAGGGAGCTCCAACCCCCTAATCTCGTTTACCAGCTACCTCTGGAAGGGAGGCACGACCCCATGCTCTCACTTACCAGCCAATCCTGGAAGGGAGCTACTACCCGCTGAACTCGTTTACCAGCAACCACTGGAAGGGAGCTACGATCCCCTCATCCAAGGCTCCAACCCTCCGCACCACCGTGGACCACGTTTCATAAATTTTCACACTAGATCCAATAGCTTCAATAAAATGCAACCTATAGGCCTCTTTTCATCACATTCTCATAATGGAACCACTCCACTCATTTAAGCCCAAATAAAATACATCAAACCGAAACTCATAACTGTATCAAATCATTCAATGAAGCATAAATCAACCAACCAATCATTGATATTTAATCACAATCAACTAGCAGCATAATCAATATTCAAACAACCCATATATATATGAAGAAATCATTGACAGACAATAGAAACACATAAGAAAATTCCTTCAGAATTATTCCATAAAACCCTATATTCCATACGCACTTTTGCTAAAACAAACCTACATACATACACGCTTTTACTGAGATGAATGTGCGTATAGATCTGTTAACATTTTAGGACTACGTAACTCTTCAGAACAAATATTCAACTCATATATTACCGTTCACTTTAACAAACATTCATCAGATCATAGATCTAAACATCTCACAAACATACCAAGAAAATACATGTTGATTTTAGGTCTAGAGATCCTCATCCATCATTATATCCATAGGTGCATCGATATTTCAGATCTATCAATAAACTGTAACCCATTCCATGCAGATATACTTTAGAGTGAAGTATTCATTCAATACCCATACACATGCGACACCCTTTAGAACTATGATATTCTTCTCCTTATATAGTTTGATCCTTTACTAATACCATGAGATAAAACCACACAAGTTCCGATGGTATTCTTGGACGGAATCAAATAAATGACACAAAGCTCAATATTGTGGGCTAAAACCATGGTAAGGACCACTAGTATCATAGACTGAGTGCGTAAGTACATATGCGACTTGGCTTCTTTGTACCCACGTGTATACATGACTTCTCTTCACCAAAACTACGTATACACTAATTCTATATGTATACATGGGTTGCCTTCATCAAACCTGTGAGTATACACATGTCTCCTTCATCAAACCTGTGTATACATTGTGAAATATTACCTTTATCATTTCTCTGTCACTGACTGGAATTCCTTTCTTTGTCACATCTGAACTGACCTGTAGATACATCATTTTTACATCCTTAAAAACTAGTTTTCTATTGAAATGAAACTCATCAAGTAGTTTTCCATCAAGGACAACATAACAACATATTACATGATAATGCCAACAATCTCCCCCTTTGGACTTGATGGCAACCATGATGGCGTTTGATCACCACAACAGGTAGATACCTAATAGACATGTCAATCATAAGCATTATTCAACCACCAAGTTACTCTCCCCCTCTGACATCAAGGGAAAATGGCAGACCAATGCCGAAATAAGGTTTCTCCTTCCTTGTAGAAATAAAAGATATGTAGATCTCATCTTCACTGACCATGCTTCCTCTGAGAATATGTTGAATCTTCAGATAGTTTTTACAATAAAGTACATGACTCTATAGCTCAACTGAGTATGACCTTTCCGATCACCAAGGACTCATACTTACATCAATGATCCAACTACCCGACCAAGTGGTTTACAAATTTGACTCAACTACCCAACCAAGAGGGTTTGCAAATTTGAAAAAGTCCATACATGACTGAATATGAAAATATTTACATCACAGGTCTTAACATGACCTTTACATCAAATTATAGATTGAATTTTTATAACAAAGACCAAAAGACCTTAGGAGAGAGATCACAATTCAACAGCCAACATCATGCCAACAATGCATTATTCTTGGCAAGGCTAATGTTCTCCCTGAAATTGTGCTCCTCATAACCACAACAACTCATTCCTCAAAGCATCTTCATAAATCAGATAACCAAAACTTAATATCATATCGTCATACATAACTATCAACATTAGATCAAAAAAATTATAACTGTCAGTAGCATATGAGAAATTATTCTTGAGTCTATCTCACTGATTTTCTTATCAAAGAAAAACATATGCAACTTTATGCAACGGAACGCGTGTATATACCCAAATTTGTTTCATGAAACTCGTGTACAGAAAGTGAAATATTGAAAATTTCATACCTCCATCTCCCCCCCGGATTTATATAGTATTTACCTATCTTCTGTTGTCATATCAGATGCATTGTTAGAAATAAACACAACCATAATTACCAAACCAACCATGGGAATCACCATATATTCCTCCCCCTGTGATGATACATTGTTGATTCCTATAATTTATCTCACATCACTCCTCAAGTCATTATGAAAAAAAATTTAGAAACAAATGACAGTAGTAGGGTCAATATTCCCTACGTTTTTTATCGATGCTTCTTATTTTTCCAACTTTTCTTGAAATTTCTTATTGTGTGCTCGAACTTTTACAATCTATTTGTTCTATTCATCATAATTAACCTGAAATCAATGGCCTTATGCCAAAATGAGTTACAATAGAAGCAACAGCCATGAAAGCATCCTTTCTGCCTTGATATATGGAATTATTTAATAATAATATTCCTTTCTTTTAGGGAATTATCATCATATTCCATGGTACATGCCATGAGCACTTGCAGATCTTGATCAGAATATCCCTCTTCTTCATTTGAAAATCCATCATTATCTCCTTTTGTATAAAAACTCCTTCCTTTTTCACACTGTATCCCTCTATCATGAATTTCTTTATAAGGAAATTTAGCAGCATAATCAACAACTCTACCATAAGAAAAACATTTGAAGGGAAGCTTACCTTTGAGTCTTCTAGTACCTGGTTGAAGTCTCCTCACAAAATTTTCTTCTTCTTCTTCTAATATATAGCTTAATTCCTTGAGAACGTCCTTTTATTTTCCTTTTGCACATGCCTTAAATGTTGCTTCTCTGATTTGTGAGGGACCTCATTTTCTCATTTTGAAAGTAGTCAGGATACCATGAAGTTGAACAATAATAAGAGTCTACAGATCCTAATTTTCTTCAATAGTTGACACTTTTGACTCAAAATTTGGAGTTATATATCTCAATATTTTCACTACTAAAGTTGAGTCTTTTATATCTTCACCCATATTCCTCATAGAATTCACAATCTCATCTATTCTTAGAAACAAACTTGCAATACTTTCTTCATCATGCATTTTGAGATTTTCATACTAGATTCTAGGAGTTCGAAGTTTGGCACTTTTTACCTTTGCATCGCCTTCAAAGCACTGAATGATATTGTCCCATATTTCCTTTGCTGAATTTGGTTGTATAAATTTGACAAATTATGTTTCCGACAGGCTCCCTAATAAAGCATTGACAACTTTTGCATTGGTTTCATATATATTCCTTTCTACTGCATTTGTAAGAGGGATTATTAGATACTGGTAACCTCCTTCCACGATTCCCCATATGTCTTCTCCAATAATTTTCAAATAAGCTCTTGTTTGTATCTTCCAGAACAATAGATTACTTCCATCGAACAGTGGTGCACTGATAGAAAATACTCCTTCATGACTTCCCATTGCGATGGATCTCCTTCAAGCGATCAAGCTTCTTCTGAAGCTCTGATTCTAATTGTTGGGAAAAATACTGAAAGGAGGGGGGGGGGTGGAATTATTATGTATAAGTCACATTAAACTTTCTTTTTTCTTTACTAATTTATATACGCAACTTTTATTAATCCAACTAGCGTATACAAGCGACTATCTTTAATGAAACTTGCATATGTCCATAGATATTATTATGAAGATAATTATTTACTTAGATCAGTGCATCATTCATTCATCAGACATTTAGTAAGTAGTAAGTATGTATAGTAAGAACAAATTAAATCATCACACATAACAAACACACATGAACACCAGGATTTAAGGTGGAAACTGAAGTCGGGAAAAAACCGCCATTGTCGTCGTCTCTATCTTCAATATTTATTATAAAGAAAACTTCATACAACCTTGTACTAGTGCAGATTGAATCCAACACGCAGCCACACACCTGCAGAAGGCTACAACCTTCTCTCGTTTTCCAGCTACTACAGGAAGGAGCTCCAACCCCCTGATCTTGTTTACCAGCTACCACTAGAAGAGAGCTACAACCCCATGTTCTCGTTTACCAGCCACTCTTGGAAGGGAGATACCACCCCCTGATCTGATTTACCGGCAACCACTGGAAGGGAGCTACAACCCCCTCAATCAATGCTACGATACCCCTCAGCACCACCGCGGACCACATTTCATAAATTTTCACACTGGATCCAAGAGCTTCAACATAACACAACTTGTAGGTCTCTTTTCATCAAATTTTCAGACTGGACCCACTCCACTCATTTAAGCCCAAAGAGAATACATCACACTGAAACTCATAATTGTATCAAATCATTCATTGAATTGTCAATCAACGAACCAATCACTTATATTTAATCGCAATAAACTAGCAACATAATCAATTCTCAAACAAACCAAATCTATATGAAGACGTCATTCACAGACAGAAAAAACACAGTAAAAATGGTCAGAAATTTCCTTCAGCATTCTTCACCAAAACCCTAGATTCCATATGTGCTTTTGCTAAAATGAACCTACATATATACACACTTTTACTGAGACGAACCCGCGTATAGATTTGTTAACATTTCAGGACTGCCTAATGCTTCAAAACAAATAATCATCTCAGATCTTACCCTTAACTTCAAAAAAAATTTGTCAGATCACATATCTAAACAACTGACACACAGGTCAAGAAAATACATGGTCAATTTAGGACTAGAGATCCTGATCTATCATTATATCTGTAGGTGCATCAATATTTCATATCTATCAAAAAAATGTAACCCATTCCATGCATATATACCTTAGAATGAAGTATTCATTCAATACCCATAAAAATGAACTCGCCCTTTTGCACTATGGTCTTCTTCTCCTTATATATTTTGAGACTTTACCATGAGCCAAAGCCACACAAGTGCCGATGGTATTCTTGGACAGAATAAAATAGATGACACAAAGCTCAATATTTTGGATTAAACCCATGGTAAGGACACCTGGTAATATAAACTAAGTGGGTGATTACATACCCAACTTGGCTTCTTCGTACCCACGTGTATACGCAACTTCTCTTCACCAAAACTCCATATACGCTAATTTTGGATGTATACATGGGTTGATTTCATCAAACCTATTAGTATACGTGGGTTTCCTTCATCAAACCTGTGTATCCATTGTGAAATATTATCTCTATCATTTCTCTATGATTGAGTGGAATTCATTTCTCTGTCACATCTCAACTTAACTGTAGATACATCATTTTTACATCTTTAAAAAATAGGTTTCTATCAAAAATCAACTCATCGAGTAGGTTGCCATAAAGGACAACATAAAAACATATTACATCATAATGCCAAAATTCAAATTCATAATCCCACATCTTTGTTACCCATTTTTTCTTCTCTTATGAATATAGTCCTTGTTGCAAAAAGTATTTATGAATATCATGATTATTTTTTACCTTGAAGTGTCTTCCCATTAGGTAAATTCATCATTTCTTTAGTGCATGTAGTATTGCCAACATTTCCTTATCATAAATAGCTTTCTGTAAATACTTTCCTTTAATTGGACGAAGTTCAAAACCAATGGGTCTTCCTTCCTGCATTAAAACAATTCCAATTCCATTTCTTGAGGCATCACATTCCACAATAAAGGTTTTTGTGAAATCTAGCATAGCTGGCTGGTGCTAAGCACATTGTCTATTTAAGATGTTCAAAGGCCTTAGTTGCTTCAGGAGTCCATGAAAATGCATCTTTCTTCAATAATGTTGTTATGGGTGCTTCTATTCTCCCATAATTATTAAAAAACTTTTGATAATACCCTGTTAACACAAGAAATCCCCACAACTGCTTTATGGTTATGTGGAATTTCCATTATTTAATGGCTTTAATTTTTCTAGGGTCTACCTTAACACCGTCCTAAGATACAATATTACCGAGATATTCCACCTCTTGTACTCCAAAGAAACATTTGGAGGTTTTTGCATATAATTTTTGCTCCTCCAATAGTTTGACCACCCTGTCAACATGTTGAACATGATCCTTCCAAGACCTATTGTAGATTAGTATATCCTCAAAACATACTAACACAAATCTTCTAAGGAAGGGTTTGAGAATGGAATTCATCAACCCTTGAACTATATAAGGTGCATTAGTAAGGCAAAAATTCATGACCAAAAATTCATAATGACCCTCATGAAATCTAAATGTAGTTTTCAGAATATCTTCACTGTTCATTCTAATTTGATGATATATTTAACAAAGATCCAACTTGGTAAAATAAATTGCTCCATGTAATTCATCCAATGATTCGTCAATCATAGGAATGGGAATTTGTATTTAATAGTAAGCTTATTTAGCTCCCTATAATCCGGACACATGCTCCATGATCCATCCTTCTTGTGCACCAATACTATTGGAGCAGAGAAAGAACTCTGACTAGGTTTAATTATACCAACATCTAACACGTTTGCAATCATACATTCAATTTCGCTCTTCTTGACATAAGGATATCTGTAAGGCCTGATGTTTGGAGGAACACTTCCTGGAATTAAATGAATATCATGATCATGATCACCAATAGGTGCAAGTCCTTTGGGATTTTTAAACACCTTGGAATGATTGTCCAAAACGTTTTGGAGATCTGGATAAATATATGATTTCGATGTTGGAACCTCTAGTGAGAATAATTGTGCAATTACACCTCATTTTTATTTATTAAGAAATTTTTTCATGACATTAGATCCTATTATCTTTCTCAGCTTCACTGCGATACCCCATAATTCTAGTTCCTTTCATTCCCAAAAAAAATCAAGAAAAGCTCCTGAAAATTAAAAGCTACCATCCCAAAATATTGTAACCATTGTAATCCTAGTACAACAGCAACATCTCCCATTGGAATGGAAAGCATTGGACTATTCAATACATATTCCCCCATGGTTAGCTTGATATTATGGCATTTTCCAGAGCAATTTATAGTTCCTCCATGTGAAACCATCACTTGACACTCTGGTGCTGGGTATAGGAAGCAATTCAAATCCTTGGCTACCTTACAATGAATAAAATTATGGGTACTACTCAAATCAATCAAAACTATTACCTTTATCTTCTTGATATGTCCTTCTATCTTGAGAGTTTGAGGAGTTATAATTCTTGCCAATGTATTACAGGATATGGTCGGACTCATTTATTCTTTCTCTAGGGTTCGTTCCTTGTGTATATCCTCTTCTTTTGAAGTTTCTCGTTCATTTTCTTCCTCCTCTTCACAATCTATGTAAAATAATTTCTTCTCAGCACACTTATGACCTTTAGTGTATTTTCTATCAAAACTGTAGCAAAGCCCTTTTTCTCTTCTTTCTTCCAATTTTTGTGGTGCCAAAATTGTAGGTTGTGGAAGTGTAGGAGTAGCAGCACTTCCATCTTTATAGATGTGAGTGGTAGGCTTCTTTTTCGCTATAATTTTACATTCAAATTTTCTTGCCAAGCTAAATGCCTTCTCCAATGAATCAGGTTCCCAAAGGAGGAACTCATGTTGGATGTTATCCTTTAAAGTCCTTATGAAGACATCAATCATGTATTCCTCTCGAATATCACATACTGTTATATTCAATTTTTGGAAGTCCTTAATGTGCTCCACCATTGAACCCTTTTTGTTTTATATTTATCAATTGGCTAAAGAAGATGTCGCTCTTTGTATCCTCATAATGTGCTATCATTTCCTCTGTAAAGATTGAAAAAGTGAAACTTTATTTATGGAAGAAAAGCCATCGATACCATACAAATGTATTTTTTTCTAAATATAAAGTTGCAATGCATACCTTTTTTGTGTTTTTCACAATATTGAGATCAAAATATTGCTCCATCTGTAGTATCCATGTTACGAGATCGTTGCAATAAAAATTCCTCATATCGGTCTTTGGAATATGGTGGGTCTTCAATCCAACATTATAGTTTATGAAATTACGATTCACATTTATTTTGTTCTCATCATGAGTTTCATCTACTATCGTTTCACCGTTAGGAATCATTTTTTGTATCAACTTTGTCAAACCTTCCTTGAAACCTTCCATGTCTGCTTTTAGATAATTCTTCATGTGTTCCATGTTGTCTTTCATTGTTTCTTCCATGTCTTCCATGCCATTCTTCAAACCATCCATCTTAGCTTCAACGTATTTATTCAAACCATCCATCTTATCTTACACGCCTTTCTTCAAAACTTCCATTTCATTTTTTTTTGTTCTTTGTGAGAGAAAAAGTTGTTGCACTTTATATTGTAATTTTGATATATCATGTTGCACTTCTTCCTCTTCATGAATCATAGTAGATCCTTCGCAGGGATTAATGGGTATTGAATTCGTTTTAGGGGGAATTTTAGAACCCAATACTGATATATATGCTTTAATATGCCCTTCGAATCACTTCAAAATAATTTTTCAAACAAGACTTATGAAATTTGAAAAAAATACACACCCTTTTCTTGATTTCAAGGATCAAGATATTGGATCTAATGTATCTGTGTAATATTGGATCCTCAATATTTTATATTAAGTTCTTTAGTATCTCTCTGAATATCCTTTCCAATGCCATAGGTCTAACCTGATTTGGATTCTTTAAGACAAATGTATGCTCAATATCCCACAATGACCTAATTATGGATTACTTCAGTAGAGTGAACTTGTATTGTGCACCGTGTGCCACTATTTCATCCTTCAGCTCTAAAATTTATACACAGGAAACTAAAGTCTATTTAATTTCGACCGCATTTTACAAAATTCCAATATGATGCTTAGAGAGAGAGAGTTATGATAATTTTCCCAAGGTCACCTCTTTGAGATAAAATTTGGGAGCTTGAAAAAACCCTAACTTACACAGATCATATCTCTGCAAATATTAGAAGCCAATAACTGCAATTTTTCGATGATGTTCCTCAATATTTATTTTCAAATGAGTTTTTTTTAGCTTCTGAACCTTCGTAGAAAAAAATTTATAGAGAAAATTCCACGATGACCTATTTGAAGCACTGAAACCATAGAATCCAAGGTTGTCATACCAAATGTTATGAAACAAGCACCAAAATTTGAAGAAAAGAGAGTTAAACACCTTACAAATGAACCACTTGAAGGGGGAAAACTCCTTTAAATTGCATAAATGAGAAATTATTGGCTAATACAAATGACAAAACTTCTTTTCTATATATAGGAGTCCATGGGGTCATAATATAATCCTAGACGATTGTTGGATTGATGGGTTAGCACCCATGTTTGGAGTTAAGCTTAACCAAAAAAACCTTTTTACTACTGGCCCTTTCAGTAGTGAGATACTTGTGGAGGTCAAAGTCTCACTTGAAATAGTAGGGGGGGTGCTGGAACTAGGTTTCCACACCCTGAGACAAAATTAAATGATGTGGGTGTCTTCAAATCTATAATGATAGCGGACTAGCCTTCGCAGCAGAAATCCTAACCAGAAATCGTAACGAAGCAGATCTAGGTCAATTTACACAGGCTAACCTGTGTGCACACAGATAAGGGCTTCGTAGTCTCTTCAAGAGTCTTAGTAAAGTGACATTCAGGTCTTATAGTAATATATCTATGCATTCAATGTTCATATATGACAAAAAAATAGGTATGCAACCGATCCAAACACTGATAATATAATTGATGTCATAAACATTAATAATACACAAAAACGTATCATAAAGCACAATATGGATGCATTTGATACTCAAAATTATCCCAAAACACATCTTTATTCATTCACAGTTCACAATCTCCTTATAATACTTTAGTTCTACCTGCACACATAGCCAGCGGGGCCCACAGACTATAGGAATAAGGTCTCTTCTCACACAGTGAGCAGTAGTCTTCTATACCCAAACAGAAAACGTAGACATATTTGAGAGGTCTATCATTCATCAAAATTCTTTGAACTGTCCTATCTTACTCTATCTAGAGTTATATTTATATCTTTAGCCTGTGCTCATCTAATGTCTGCAAACTATGGTTTGCGACGCCTAGTTATACCCTTTTTCCCATTACAACTCATGAAGGGGATTTGACCCACCCCAAATCCCCTTGACCTATGCATTTATTAGCACAGATGACTAAAAAGTACAAAAATACTATATTTTTATCAAAATTGAAGTCTTGAGGGACCCTGCTCTAGCATGCCCTCAACACAATCTTGTGACTCGTCCTGAGCCACAAAGGTACTAGGGTCTTCATATTTTTCTGTAGCTCGTCGATGGTAGCAATGAAGGGCAATGGGATGCCCGCGCTCTGTTCGGCCTCACTCTGCGTTGTATCCACAAGTTTCTACAAAGTCAAACCTTCTATGACGAGATTGATGCTTTTATATGTCTAGTTCAAGTTCTTCACAGCAATATCCAGATCTTGTGATAGCTTCATCACTTCATCGACCCATGGCTCCATATGATGCAATCATTCACTAGGCTCGCACCTCTGGTGGAGTTTCCCATTGCAGGTTGGCTTGCAATTCCATGATTTGTTGCTGGAAATCTGCCTTCACTACCTGTACTTCTGATTTGGAGGTCTTCAACACTACTACCAAACTTTTAATTTTAAATTGCGGGGCAGCTAACACAGGAATCACTACCTCTGGCAGGCCACCACATAGTCTATCGATCAAATGTTCCAATTTTGTTCAATGTGCTGCTACTGCTTGCTACGTTGTTTGAGCTTCAAGAGATTCTTCAGTTTTTGCTGCGATATTCTATTCACTTTCACTTAGCTGCTAGTGTATGCACTCCTCCCTGCATTTCAACTCATCTATAATAATGGTTTGAATTGCATGCATCTTTCCACTGGGCAGCATCAACAAGTCTATCCCTATTTTTGGGAAGGCCTGCACCTCCGCACGCAATTCAGGTTGTTATATAGTCACCGATGTGCCTAGGAAGGCGTAGATCCTACTATCTACCATGCCGATGATCACAATAGTATGCTCGCTCACTGGAATTGGCCTCACTTAATTCATTCTCTCCTAAATGTCGTTGATCTTCAACTCTAACACTTGTAATCCCGGCTGCAATGCTTCTATGACAACCTTCTACATTTCTTCCATCGCTGTCCACCTATCTTCGGAGGTAGATGTGATCGCATCTTCTATTTTGTCAAGGTCTTTCTTCGTCAAGCTGACATCCTTGGTGCCTCCGGCCTTCGAGCCCTTCCTCTTCTTGCACGCACCCTCGAGGGTTTCGGCACCACATTTAGTTCCTCTATTTTTTCATAGCATAGACCATGTCCAATCCTTCCTGACAATGGTCCTATAAATGGAACCATTTTTTGGCTAGAGGGGTCCTGACCGAGGTTCAGAGTTAAGTTTAACCAAAAAAACCCTCTTACTACTGGCCCTTTTGGCATCTAACTACTTCCGCAGGTCAAAGTCTCACCCGAAGCAGTATGGGGGGGTGCGGAAACCAGGTTTCCACATCCTAAGAGAGAATGAAATGATGTGGGTGTCCTCAGATCTATAATGATAGAGGACTGGCCTTTGCAATAGAAATCATAACTAGAAACCCTAACCAGGCAAATGTCATTCAATTTAGGTAGGCTACCCTACGCGCGCACAGATAAGGGCTTCACAGTCCCTTCAACAATCCATGTAAAGTGACATTAAGGTCTTATAGTAATATATCTATGTATTTAGTGTTCATATAAGATACAAAAGTAGGTACACAACCAATCCAAACACAGATAGCATACTTGATGTAATAAAAAGAAATAATACACATAAATGGATCATAAAGTACAATACAGATGCATTTTTTACTCATAATTATCCCAAAACACTCCTTTATTCATTTACAGTTCATAATCTCCTTAAAATACTTTAGTTCTACCTACGCACATGGCTAGCAAGGTTTGCACACATCAGGGATAAGGTCTCCATGCACACAGCCAACAGGAGCCTTCTATACCCAAACATAAAACATAGTTTATCTCAGATATCTATCATTCATCAAATGTTTTCACACTTACTTATAATTATCCTATCTGACTCGATCTAGAATTCTATTTATATCTTTAGCCTATGCTCATCTAAGGTCTGCAAACTATGGTTTGTGACCCCTAGTTCTACCCTTTTTCCCATTACAACTCATGAAGGGGCTTTGAATTGCCCCAAAGCCTCTTGACCTGTGCACTACTTAGCGCGCATGACTCAAAAATACAAAAATATTATATTTTTATCAAAGATATGGTCCTAAGGGACCCCACTCCAACACGGACCTAACAATAATAATGTAAGGGAACAACAATAATAATAGTGCATCTTTATGGGGCACAATAATAACAATATGGGGGCTATAGGGGTACAAAAATAATAATAATGGGGCTACACTAACAACAATAAGGGACTACACAAGTAATATAAGGACCTAACAACCTTGCATTCATTATTCATTTAGTTACATGTAAAAACATAAAGAGAGCCATGACACAAATTTTTCATAAAATTAGGCTTATAACCAACATATAACTAGATAAAATAAAATAAAAAAACAGCCATCAAATCCACATAATAACAAGTACATTTAATTATCAAATCAAGTGAAACTTAACTCTTATTAAACATATGCAAAATCCAACCAAGTTCGGGACTTCGACGTATCACCCGACCAAGATTCGCTGAACCAATTATTTCTTTTAGCTAATAAACCACATGTCATATTCTAAGCATGAATATGGGATCTCATGGGATAAACCAAACTAAACACAACCAAATTAATCCATATATCAAGCACCTACACCCTCATCATAACATGATCTAACATAAACCAACGCCGACATCACAAAACCGAACCAAGCTTGGATGCCTCATTTCTTCTCCAATACCTTGAGAAATTTTCTTATCTCCACCATCAAGCTTTACCCTATATCTTGCAATTACTGTTCAAGGGATTCCTAGGCATTTGGGAATTTTCCTGAGACCACATCACCTAGATCCAAAATCTTCTGGCAATCCAAAGCTCAAACTAAGATCAACCCCATCACACCACAGATATCCTTAAATGGAAAGGCGAAGCTAAAATCCATTTTCCAACCCGATAAAACCCATCTCAATGACAAAAAAAGAGCCAGATACCAACATGCACATACCATGCATGTAAAAACTAGATATGAAATCACACATGCAACCTGTTACCTGCAAGTATACCTGCTGAAGTTGCTTGGTCCAACTTTTCCTTGCTTCATACTTGTTTTCCTTTTCTTTCCTTTCCTTGCCTGATCCTTTCTTTCCTTTCCTTGCTTGTCCTTCCTTTTCCTACTTTCTTTCTTTATCCTCCTGGTTCTCTTCTCCTCTCTGAGACTAATTCGCAAAAGTGAACTAACAAAATGCTACCAATTTATGCTATGGGGTATTTTTATTGATGAGACCTCTAGCTTATTCAATTTTCCATTATTTTATTTCATTTTTGACCTCACATCCAACCTGAGATTTTTCACCTTCATTTTCTCTTAATTTCCTTTATTTTCATAAATAAAATGCCAATAATACTAATTTTCCCTTTCAAAGCCTTAGCCATTTCCTTTGCAAATTTCCCCTTAGCCATAAACACATCAAGTGATGCCCACTAGGATAGTTTTCCCAACATTCATCTTGGAATATGTGTCTCTTAATCATGGTCTTATTTTTCCTTTATTAACTTTCATTACATGAACTATTAACCCAAGGATGTTACATACCCCTCCCCCTTAGGAGAACACCATCCTTGGTGTTTTGTGATGTCTACAAGTAGAAAAATAATTTGAATCCAAAAACATACTATTGATGGATTTGTATAACTTATCTGGTTGTAGTATTCACAATAACATCCCACTCAAAATAAAAACCATCATGAAAAACATTACAACATGACAACCATACCACTTATTGGAGCTTTATAACACAGATAATTGCGGTATTTATAATCACAACCATACATAAATATGTAACAATGCCAAAACTCATTTTCCTTAACCGACAAATATGAAGGATACATAGCCTGCATCGGATCAGTCATCTTTCATGTAGCTTGATTGAGCCCAAAGTTCTTCTACTGCATTTAATCTTGCTCGATTTCTATGTTCCAGAGCATGAGATGTCTCCACTACAATATGCACTCAGTTTCCTGTTGTAATTGTCATTTTTTCTCCACCTGTAATACATCAATAACATCATTAACATCCTTTACATATATTTTAAGAAATGAAACATGAAAAACCTCATGGAATTTCACTGTTGGAGGAAATGAAAGTATGCCGGCCACTCATCCAATCCTCTCAAGGATCTCAAAAGGCCCGCAATACTGTGGTTCCAACTCGGTACATGATCCAATACTCAAGGATATATTCTTGGGATTGATGTGAAAATACGAATGCTGCCCAACCTGTAACTCCTTAAATTCCTTGTGTTGGTCTCCATAAGTTTTTTTCCTGTCATGTGCTACCTTTAGATTCTTCTTGATAACCTTCATTTCCTATTCCATGTATGCCAATATGTACAGTCCAATAATTACCTTGTTCACTGCATTGCTCCAGCCGATGGGAGTTTTACAACTCCATCGATAGAGTGCCTCAAATAGAAACATCCTCAATGACTCCTAGTAACCATTATTGTAGGAAAAATTGACCGATGGAAGGAACTCATCCAATATCCTCTGTTGATGCATGACATACATCCTCAAAATATCCTCTAGATTTTTTTTTGACCCTCTTTGTTTGTCCATATCTCTATGGATGATACGTTTTATTGAAGGCCAACTATTCCCCAAAACCTACAAATAACTTCTTACAAAACTTGGAAGTGAACTTGGAATCCATGTCCAACATAATGTTTTTCAGAATATCATGCAATCTCATAATCTCCCTCATGAACACTTGTGGTACCTCATTAGCTGAAAAATTAGTCTTCACTGGAATGAAGTGAGCTACCCTACTTAACCTGTCGACAACAACCATGACACAATCATGTTGCCTCGATGTCCTCAGTAGACCTGTGATGAAATCCATGCAAATTACCTCCCATTTCCATTATGGAATCATAATAGGTTAAAGCAACCCACCTAGATGCTTACACTTTTCTTTGACCTGATGATAGTCTAAACATCTAGCCACAAACACTACCATGTCCTTCTTTAGATTTGGCCAATGACAAAACCTCTTCATTACTATCAATGACTTCTGATATCTTGGGTGACCTAAATATGGTTTGGCATGAAACTCCCTCGGGATAGTATTCTTGAGTTCATTGTCATATGACACATAGATCTCATCCCTGAATCTCACCATGCCATGTGCCATGATAAACTAGTCCACATCTTGATCACCTCTACCCTGCTATAACCTGAACATAATCCCCCCGTACCTGTCATCCTATTGTCCTTCCTCTAAGACCTAATCATGTAAATATGTTCCATATGAGGTCACTACTGCAACATGGTTCAACTACACTTTTGATCAGGTGCTCAAAAATATGCTCAAAACTGAAAGTTGTTGGAACAGTGTGAAACCTAAACGACCGTGTATATCTTGTCATTATGAATCTGGTGCAACTCATTATGTTGAAAACTAACATCGTATGCTCGCTAAAATGAATTCAGTTCATTTTCCCAAATAGGAAATTTTTCCAAAAAGGAGAGTTCATTAGGAAAAATTTTGGGTCAATGGCAGGCTACCATGTGCCCTCTTTTGGTTGGTTGAAAGTTAATTTTTTTGGGCCTACCACTGGCTGACAAGTGGCAAGCCTTGATTGGTTATGGTTTGGTGATTTTTATTTTTTTTGTTGGTGGCCAACCACATTCTGCCACATGGCCCAACTCGAGGTCACCACCTAGCAGCACGGGGCCACCAAAATTTGGTTGGTTTACCAAACTACACCTCGTGGGATTTTAACTCCGAACTTCACTCTGAGCAACACAACACCTTTACTACATGGCCTACCATGGTTATTTTTTAAGCAAAAAACCAAACCTTTATATAGAATTTATATGTAGTGCAGTTGGGGTAAGGGGGTAGGGCTTAGCCCCTCCAGCGCCCCTCCCCCCCACCCCCATATTATACCATACAACCATTGTAATGGAACCGGGGGCACGACATGGCTATCGATTTTTTTTAGTAATTTTTTTTTTATTCAACCATAATGTTATGGTTTTAAATTAATATTTTTAGGCATTATTGGTCTTTTTAACTTTCCGATAATTCCACAAAAATGGCACTCGGTTAGTGGAATTCATGGCGAATTTGTAGGACATTTTTGGATTTTGGGGAATTTGTGGTATGATTAGCAGAATAGCTAGGGAGACCCATAACTTCTTCATTTTTTTTACCAATTTTGGAGTAGAAAGAGTCTAGACAAGCATTTTTGATAGTTATGGAGCTCTTGGAATAGGTTTTGAAGCCATTTCAAGACTGTAAACTGATGTAATCATCATTTTTTAGCATAATTATATAGGGCCAAGCCATTGGAAGTTGAACCAAGGAGACGTAGCCTAGGAGGGGTGAACTCCTTCATCACTTGTTGTGTTTTGGTTATATTTAGTGTGCATTTTTCTATTTTTTCTGCTATTTCAGAGTTTAAATTTGCGCTTTATGTGTTTAAGAATATAACATAAAGGCTCATTGAACTCGGTTTTTAACACTTGTAATTTATAAATCCTCAAGAAATTTTACATTAAGATCTCACACATATCAAATTTCCTGTTGATATCATCTATAACCTTGTTCTCCTTTCCATTAATGTATCTGATCTCAAAGTTGAACTCACTAAGGTTAGGGAATCATCTAGCTTTCCTGGCATTCAAATTTGGTTGGTCAAAAATATATTTCCACCCACTGTGATCTTTCATCAACACAAACCTCCTGCCAAGAACATAGTGTCACCACATATTGAAGGCATGGATAATAGTTTCTAAGTCAAGATCATGAGTCACATTGGTCTTCTTTTTCTCATTCATTTTCCTATAATCGTAGCATATAACATGCCACTCTTTCATAAGGAATCCACCAAGCCCTCTCTTACAAATTTTTTTATAAAATACGAACTCCTTATCCATATCTGCAATCTTTCACACTAGAGCACTGAACAACAATTATTTCAGCTGCTCAAAACTGGCTACACACTCCTTTTTCCATTCAAAATTCTTACTGTTCCTCTGCAATGATATAATAGGATAGAAAATCTCTGATAAGTTCTTGATGAACCTCCTATAGTAACTTGCTAGTCCCATGAATGATATGACTTCATCCACATTTCTAGGAGTTTCAATGAATACAATTAAAAAATTCTCGAGATAAGGACGCAACACACTATTAAGCAAGCACATAAAAGTAGTGTGAGCATTAGTCAAACCCAATGGAACTACAACAAACTCATAAGTCTGATATGTGGTCCTGAAAGCAGACTTGCAGATGCCCTCTTTTGTGATGCGTGCCTGTTGGTATCCTCATCTCAAATCAATCTTTGAGAACATTTTTTCTCTCTTCAACTGATCAAACAAGTCATCAATCCTCAGCAATGGGTACATGTTCTTGATCATCACCTTTTTCAACTTACTGTAATGAATGCACAACCTAAGAGTACCATCCTTCTTCTTCACAAAAAATATTGTCGCACCTGAAGGCGATACACTTGGTCTAATGTATCCCTTATCAAGCATTTCCTTCAGCTGTAAGTTCAGATCTATAAACTCCGATGTGCTCATTCTGTAAGGTGCTTTTCATGCTGGTGTCGTCCCTAGTATCAACACAATATAAAATTTTACTTACCTATGAGGAGGAAACTTTGGAAACTCTACTACAAACACATCCTGAAAATATTGCCAGACAAGATACCTCTTGAATATTTTTTCATCCTCAACATCCTTACCCTTGTTACTAGAAATATGGACTGCAAACATCACACACCCTTTTCTGCAACTGCGCTTAGCCTGCATAACTGTGACCATCCTCATTGATGTAGGCAGTGAGCAGGTTGCTTTAAATAAGCTTCTTGCTATTGTTACAACAATAAATGTTGGACATGATAGCATTGGAGTCTTCCTTGGAGATTTTTTGAAAGTTAATTTTTTTTTATCTTTCTATAACTACCACTTTTGGCAAGGTGATCCATCATCTTATCACTGTAACCCTTCTTCTCAAGAATGATAACGACACCACCTTTGTTCACTTTAAGAATGACAATATGTTGATTTGTATTAAGGGATTTAAGCTAAATGTATTCATGCCTATAATATTTAATTTAGGTTATCTGGCATTCCGAAGGAAGATAGAGAAGTATTGTCTAATAATATCCTTGAGGCAATGAGGAACGACCCCAAGGCCCTACTCAATATTGCACACAATGTCTTCCACTGAGATCTTGCGAGGAGCAATGGAAAATTTAAAAAAATTTCAAGAAGACATTTGGTAGGATAATCAATCTCAAATATGTTCCACATATATGAAATTTGTGTTACTTCTGTATATGCACAGCTTCTGTATATGTGCATATCTTCCATATATGAGAAACTTTCGTATATGCACATATATTCTATATATGCACAAGTTTCACATATGTGCATATCTTCCATATATGAACATACCTATGCACAACTTGAACATCCTTATATACACAATTTATGTATATTCACATATCTTACATAAGTATGCAACATCCTTATATACACATATATGAAATTTGCACATATACGGAAGATATGTGCATATACGGAAGTTGTGCATATACGAGAGATATGCAATATATAATATGAACATTATAGAAGTTGTGGGACTTCCATATATTCACATATTTCGTATATGCACATGTATCATGTATATGCGCATATCATTTTTATAAGTGCATCTTTCGTATACATGCATATCTTCTGTAGATGTGAATATATGGAAGTTGTACATATATGGTAGAGAACATATACAAAATAAGTTCATATATGGAAGATATGCATATATAATATAATTACACATATATGTAAGATATACGCATATACAGAATTTTCCTATATATAGTAGATGTGCATATACAAAATATGCACATTTATGGAAGTTACACATATATGAAACTTATGCGCATATATAAAAGTTACACACATACGAAAGTTGTGCACATACAAAAGATGTACGCATATACATAATTTTTACATATGTGGAGGTTTTCGTATATTAATATTATAGAAGTTACACACCGCTTTTGTATATGCACAACTTTCGCAGATGTGCATATACTAAAGCTGCTGCAATATGTGGAAGCTATTTGAATATATAGAAGTTGCACATATATAAAATATATGCGCAGATAGACAAGTTTCGCATATATTAAAGTTGTATAGAAAGTTTACCTCTCTATAAGCACAACTCCGTATATGGACATATTCTATATATGTGCATACCTTCTGTAAATGCACAAATGGATATGCCCATATATGGAAGTTGTTCATATATGAAAATTGTCCATATATCGAGGTTCCATATATAGAGTGGTTGAAGTTGTGCAATAAATTATGGATATGCCCATATTCCATATATGTGCATCTATCGTACATTTGTAACTTCCATATATCTGCATATACAAATGCTACCCATATATAGAAGTTGTGCAAAACTTCAACCTCCATATATACACATCCTTTGTATATTCATAACTTCTATATATGCGAATATCTGCTATATATGGACAACTTCCGTATATGCACATATATGAAAGTTGTGCATATACAAAAGATATGCATATATGTGGAAGTTGCATATATACAAAAGATATGCGATACAAACTATGGGCACATATTTCGTATATGTGCAACTTCTATAGATGCGCATATCATCTATATATGTGCTTATTCCGTATATGTGCATTTCATTAGTATATTTCAATATTTGGAAGTTTCGCATATAAAATAGATGTTCATATACGTGATATATTAACAAATACAAAACATATTCGCATATACGAAAGTTATGCATATACATAATATATATTCATATACGAAAGTTGTGCATATCTCGAGACTGTGTTATATGCATGTTACAAACGTTGCACACAAATTTTGTATATGCACACCTTCTGTGTATGTGCATATATGAAAGAAATGTGCATATATAGAAGTTTCACATATATAAAAAATATGCACATATATAAAATATAATCACATATATGGAAGTTGCACATATCTTTCATATATGTTCATATATTTTGTATGCGCACAACTTCCGTATATGTGCATATCTTCCTTATATGTGAAAATTTCATCTGTTGGACTTTCAAAATGTGTAAAAATGAGTATTATAAATATAATATTTTTAAATTCTAGAAGACTTGAAGTGTGTGACATGAAAACCTAGATTTTATAGATAAATTCATGAATTTGATATTTCCGCTGAAAGAAGAAACTCTAGTTCATGCAAGGAAGGAATAGCATCATGCTGATGATAAGGATGAGGTAAAAAAATTACAATATGGATGCAGGGAGGTCAAGATCAGAAGGAGAGATGTTATGTAATAATCGTAAGGGAGAAGAACTATGCTACCTAACATCCATAGGGCCTTGCTAATTTGGTAAAGGTGAACCAATAATATCCAATTTACAAGCATAAAGAGGGATTTTGGTGTAACTGTAACGTAATTTAGTACTGAGTTGAAGAATTTATATCTATGGGTTAGATTATAAGTATTATTACATGTAGCTTACTTACCACGATTTTCCTATGTTTTCTTTTAATCTTAGTAATAAATATACTGTACAGATGATCAAGTTGATTTACTTGTTGAAGCAGCTTTTAATCCACTAGTTATTTATGATGATGGTTTGCAGCAAGATCCATACAAATTTAGAAATCTACATGCATATCGCATGGAAGTTGCAGAATAAAAGGTCATATCATATGGCAGTAGCAGGAGCAAAGGTAAGGGCTAGAGAGAAGACGTAGGAGGTAGCTAGTTGTATTCTCTATAGAGAATAAGTAAGCATGGGTTGACCTAGCAATAGACCTTATGGGTCGAAAACCAACAGTAGCACATGGAAGAGTAGTAGCAGTTCCTGGAGCAGTAGTTCTAAGTGTAGAGTTAGAACTTAATATAGTTAATTCAGTAGTTGAGAGAGTAGCTTCAACTAGTTTTTTAGTTGCAGAAGAGAAAACAAAAGAATCTAATCTAGCAACTGGGTTGGAAGTAGTTCCAAAGACAAATTCAACTGATTCAGTAGCTAAGGTGAAGGGGGCATAGTAGACAACAAGGTTGGTTTAAGCTCGAAGGGATCAGGTATGGATCATGGTAAAGCCTAATTTCTATTGACAAGGGTGAGGTGGTTTAGCCTTAGGATGCGTTGGTTGGTTCTTTTGTTTTGAGTACCACATTCATGCTTAGAATATGGAATGGGGGTGATTGGTTGAAGAGATATTTCACTCATCCAATCTATGGTCGAGTGGAACGTGGTAGTCCCATCTCCGGTTGGTTTTTGCATTTGGTAATGAAGAGCTCACTCCTTTTGTATTTGGTAAGAAAATGTACCGGTTATTATGTGGATTCTATTGTTGTTTTATCCATTATATTTTTGTTGTTATTATGCTGGTTATAAGCACGTATTTTATGAGTGATTATGTATGGATATATCCATGTTTTTACTTGTAAATGAATGCTCAATGTATCTATGTTCAAATAGATTGTATTGCAGCTTACGATGTAAGGGATAAATTATTCTTAGCGATTATCAAATAGTTATGATACCCCTATGCTTAAATATATTGTTTACACATGTCGATTCAATGTTTGTGACATGTTGCAAAAAATGTTTGTCATGTCTAGGAGGGGTCGAGATGAGTTCTTGTTGATGTGATTGAATGTGTATAATTTTCCTATTGTTATTTATCATCCCTTAAGTTTCATGAAGTTCTAGGTAGTGATTTGGGCTCTAGGCCTAAAAAGGTGGCTCAAATCCGAGAGTCGCAGGCACAAAACTTTTCATTTGGGGCCTAGTCACTGTCATGTAGTGTTATGCTTGTAGCTATAGAATCCTAGCCCATGGAATGCAGTGTTATGCCTGCAACTATGGCTCAAAGGGGGTGCAAATGTGAGTGTGACCTAAGGGTAAGAGGCCTGAATGGTTGGGTTACCTCCTGGGGGTGTTTTGGTTGTTGTACAAGGTCCGTAGGTGGTCTTTTCAATCGGTTCCACTTCCTTAAGGTCACATTGGAGGTTGAATCTCATTATCGTAGCCTATCATTAGATGTTTACACCATTTGGCTGGTTACTTTGGTATATGTGGGAAGGGGTATTATAGAATGTTCAGTGAACTCCTAATATACTCTCATACACATTTGTTGAATGGCCTTCCGAATGAATTCCATTGAAATCCCATGCGGCATATGCATTATCAATTTCACACCCCGTTATCTGACACGAGCCATTATGTTCATCCATCACACCCAACTATAATGGTGAAGCTGAGATGATCGATGAATATTACACTGTTGAAGCAGCGTGAGTGAAGCGAAGAGGCGAGCGAAGCTAAGATGACTAATAGGTAGGGTGCGACGCTTGGGATTAGATAAGATGTTTCGTATTTCGTATATAGCCTTTGCCTTTAATATTCCTAGAAACATCCAACATGTAGGTAATAAAGAAATTGTTGTAGCATCAATCACCCATGAAATGTAATTACATGAATTTCCTTCCTCCCGTCCTAAGTAAGGACCTTCCTTTGTGAGGTGATCCTTTCTTCCTCTCCCTAAAGTGAAGCCCTCCTTCAGGGATAAGGGTAGGTGGGTGAATAGTTAACAATAGAGAAACCTTACTAACCTTTCCCTCCTCATCTAAATATGTAACTAGGTTCGGTCTTCATAATGACATATGTAGTCATGATTTTATGTATTGATGTAATGAGAAAAATAATTTTATTATTGTTATTCTTGAGGCTTGGGTTTCATGCTCAAGGAAATTTATTTTATAGGTCAATCTTCCATTGAGATATTATAAGGCTTGTCATTAAGTCTACACATCTAGAAAATCATTGTAATGTATGAAAGACCCTTCCTGGCCATGTTACATATTGTAAAGAAATTTTATTTCAGTCAAAATAGAGTCAAAAGACCCTCAAGACCTCTTCAAGTTCTAACAAGTAAATTGGCTTATCTAGAAGGTGAATTCGACCTATTTGAGAGCTCAAGAGAGCCTCTATAAAGGAGTAATCAACCTCATTCAATACATGCTCACTCAAGCATCAAAATAAGTTCGATCAAGATAGATAAAGAAGCCTAATACCTAGCTAAGAAAGGAGAAGGAAGAGTGAAACAATCTAGATCCGTTTTGGGCAATATTCCTATACATGTGCAAGGTTAGGGCATCATCTTGCAACAGAAGATATCGAATTGTAGTAACTCGAAGAAATTCAAAGTTTTGGGTCAAAGAAAGTCCCCCTTGTAAGCCGAATTTATAAGAAGAATATGCCATATCAAGTGAAGGAGAAAGAAGAAAAATTCATCCATATTCTAGACACGCGTGTGATATAGGGTTTCTGCAGAAGAAATTGATGGAGGCCAAAATTGCAGAAGAATCTTCTGGGAAGTGAAAATTGCAGAAGTATCTACTGGGGGATTGAAGTTGCTGAAAGGAAATATCATCAAGAGGAAAGTTTTGAATTGGTCTTGAGGGGTCTTGGTAAAGAATCATTGGTCTTGGAATCTTCAATTGAAGTTCTATACGAAGAGAAGAATTCTGGTGCCATTTCCTCTCAATTGGGGAGTTTTTGGCCCTATTTGATTTCCTATATCTTGTGTCCTCTTATTTTACTTTTATTTATGGTTTGGTAGGTTTTTGATGAAAATAACATATAATAATAATAAGTAAACGAAAAAGAAAATTAAGTTAAACAAAATACAACACAAGTAGTTATCAAAGTAAGAGAAATCACCTAACTTGCTGCTCCTATATTTCTCAAGTTTCCTATTGTCAGGCAAGCCATTATTCCTTGGATTAAAGATCTTCTTGATGAGTTAAAAGGTACGAAATACTTGAGTAACAATAATATCAAATTATACTACGACTAGGTTCCAATTAAACAAACATATGTATGGTGTATCCAGTTTCTGCATCCATAGAGACCACATGTCCAACCAAATTTCTAGAAATGGTTGGTAGGTACACCAATCCATAGAAATGTGTGTTATTTTTATTGGTAAAGGTTAGTTGTTTCTTGGGTCAACAAATAAATACAACAGTTTTTTTTAATAATGTTGAGGTCTCGTATTTGGTATTTGTTTATACTAGTTTTATCTTGTTGATACATTCTATCCCTTGTTTCAAGGCTATTAGTTAACTAGCTTTGGGAATTGGAGATGGATGATGCAATTCAGTTTAATTAACTTGCAAGAGAAAATCCTAGTGACTGTCAAGTGATTTGGAGACCCTATATTAGTGACCTCCATGTAGCCAAGGATGAGTCAATTTCATCATTTGGATTTCTTGATTCTTGGTTCAAGTTTGGCTATTTTAAATATTTGTTTGGTGATAGAAGGTTTGGATTTTGATTAGGTTCCATATTAACCAATTTCACTATGTGACTGCATTTAGGGCATTTTTTTTGGTTTTTTTTCCAATCTTAAACCAAATTAAAAAAAAAATGCTTACGTGGACTTTGAAGACAAGGTATGATGTTGATTTGGCACTAGAGGGGTTTTAGGAATGAGAAAAATTACTCAATATCTCCCAAACACACATTAGATTGTCCCAATTTGGTAAAAAATGTGGCCACAAGTGTGTAAAAAGAATTATCATAAGGAACACATGCACTTTCCAAAGAACATGTTAGTTTTCATAAAGCACATGGCATATTCCATAGAATGTGTTAGTTTTCATAGAGCACATGTTTATTCCTAAGAATACATGCATATTTTTAATAATATTTGCTTTTTCCTAAGCCATGCTAAGAGGACAACCTTGTTGAAAGCTAAGGCCTTACCAAGCCTATATAGTAGGGAACATGTGCATGTTCTAGGGAATATGCACATATCCCTACGAGCATGCATTCCGGTGAACACACACTCATTCATGCATATGTGCTTTCTTGATGGTCCCATTCTCACTTTTACCAACGTCATCTTCTTCGTAGCATAGAGGTCCTCTTCTTTTTTCTTTAATCCTTACCTCAGTTAAGGTATAATGCTTTAATTTGGTTCCCGAAGATGGGGATAAAAGGTAGATACCGTAATCCAAGTATTCCTCCAACAATCTTAGATAGACTAATATCTCTCTCTACATGTCACAACATATAGAACTAAAAACACTCAAAATTATAAAAAATTACCATTATCATTTACATTGTATATTTGGTTTTTTATTCTCTTATTTTATAGAAGATAATTGGCAGTTCAGTTAATACTATTACCTATTCTAAAATTCATCCCACCCCAACCTTTTGTTTTCCAATCCTACCTCGAGTTGATATAAGGGATCATTGAGAATATTTCTTAAATTCTTTAAAAGAAAATAATTATTTTTTCATCTAGAAAATGATTAGAAATTTTTTAACCTCAATAAGTATAAAACAATATTTTTTATTGAGATAATGTCCCTTATATAAGCCACATTTTTTCCAATAAGACTAGAATCCCATGTTAAAAATCCACAACTATTTTACCCTACTTAAAAAGCATATTCAAATTGCAACAAAAAAACCATTATGTCAATCAAAAGAATAACTCTCCTATAATTTGCACTTTGAGATCAAGGATAATAATGTATTGTTGTTGATGACTACTTCTTTCAACAATGGAGGATAGTAATTTTGTATAAAAAATTATTCATCATGCAGATGTTATGAATTGATAATAGACATTGTAAAGGAATTTTTTAAGAAATGCATGTTTTATCTTTAATGTGTTGACAACTATAAGTAAAGAATTAGAATTTGGACTAAGCATTCATATTATTTTCTATATCAAAATCTATGCATTAAATGTTATGGTGCTCTTTGTGATCACTATCCCTAAAGTCCATATCAAAATTTATGCATTAAATGTTATGGTGCTCTTTGTGATCACTATCCCTCAAGTCCATATGTGACAAATGAAATGAAGTTGCTCAAAGAATTGGCCATTGAACCCATAAAGAGAGTATTACCCATTAACCTTGGTATTCCTTATTGAAGGGACTCCTAGCATGGGAGAATGTTTATTCCTTATTAAAGGGTCTGCTAACATGGGAAAATGTTGAGGCATTTGAGCATTGCCATACTTAGCATGCAATCCATTCACATTATTGAAATTTAAATGTATTTTTAATTGTTTTAAAATTTAATAAAATATAAAAAAAAATGTTATAACACTTAATTAAGCATTCACAAATAATTTAAAATATATATATATATATATATATATATATATATATATTAATTTTAATTTTAATTTTAATGTCCTAAAAGATGGAAAACATTGTTGATTCAAGAGATGCTACACGGTTTAATATAAGGGAGTTGTATCTTGTAAAATTACATTTAAAAATAATAAATAACATTTATAATAACAAATTTAAAAATAATAATAACAAAAACAATTAATGTATATTATAAACAAAATATTTTAATTTCTAATTTAATTTTACATGTAGAGAAAAATAAATAATTTAAACGAAAAAAATATTATCACTTTTCATTTAGAAAAAAAAAGAAATTTAAATTATTCGATATTTAAAATGAAATTAATATAGATCATTGAAAAATTATTAATAAAGTTATAAATCAAATATTTCAAAATATACACGTTAAATAAAATCAATAAAAAAAATGAGACCTCTTACTTTGTTCATTTAAAAAAATAATTCAAATCTTTAATTCCATCATTATTCACATATAACCTTTTATAAAATATCAATAACAAAAATAATCTACATTATATTCTTTCCTTTTTTTTCAACCAACTGTTCAAGGTTTTGAATGAAATCAGGGACATAACTCTGCTTATTGGCCTCTATAATATCACAGGCCTTCGCTGCCTTGGATGTCAGCTTCGCCTCCCCTCCAGACATTGCAATTTTTACTGTTTTTGATATCATCTGTCTCAGAGAAGAGAGAATGTCTCCCCTTTCCGTTTCCAACCCCATCCAATTAGGTGGCTATTATTAACCGATGGCATTCAAACCTACCGACCGATTAGGGGTATTCCGAAGATCAGTGACTCCATGATAGAGTTCCATCCTCTGTGAGCTCTCAAACCCACCGACCGATGAATGCGAGAGGATCTGTGCCCTGAAAGATAGAGAGTTAAAGTACTTTAATTTTAGATCTTTAACGTGTACTTTAGCGTTTAAGATAGAGAGTTAAAGTGCTTTAACTTTAGATCTTTAACGTGTATTTTAGCGTTTAAGATAGAAAGCTAAGATACTGTATAGTAACTTAGTACTCTACAGTAACCTTAAAATTAATAGTATTTTAACGTTCAAGATCAAGAACTAAATGATTCCACTTTTATTGTTACAATACATTGGTGTGCTCTCGTTTTCTACCTTATGCCAGAATTTCAAAATTTATTAAATCAGATGCGAAATCTATATAAATTAGTTGGTAAACTGAATTTTCAAATTAAATGGTCATGCTAGTCTGAGCAACCCGTACATGTACATGGTTCCAGTTTGACGGTTACAATGCATTAGGGTGCTATCGTTTTCTACCTTATCCCAGAATTTCAAAATGTATTAAATCAGATGTGAAATCTATGTAAATTAGTTGGTAAATTAATTTTCGAAGTAAATGGTTGGTTCATGTTTATAAATTAAATTAGTTGGTAAATTTAATTTTCAAATTAAAGGGTTGGTTCATGTTTATAAATTAAATGTCTAGAGAATTGTTTATTTCATTATCAGTACAGGGACACAACCAATTTCATATCTTCCCTATGATATATAAATTTTTTATGTTTCTGATTTCTTTGGATTTTCACATTTTTTTGAGATATTCTAATATATATATATTATTTGAAAATTTGTATTTTTTAGGTGGAAGTGTTATTAATTAATATTTAAGATTTGTGACAATCTATAACATTCTCATGGGTATTTTTTTCTAATTCTACAAGTGTTAAGTGTTAGTTGAACTTGATTGGGCAATTAAAGGTTATGGAATGGTAACTTTCTCAAAACTCACTAATATTTTTTATCTCTTTCCACAACAAAACTTGTATAGCATGGCATGTGTCTAATTAGTTGAGAAATCTCCTTACTGATATTTTTGGCCTCTTTTCACAATAAAACTTGTATAGCATGCCATGTGTCCAATTCATTGAGAAATATCTGAATATCTCATATTTTAAGAATTCTTATAGAAAAAAATACAGCGAAAAATACAGAGCTGACCTATTTAAAATTTATTTAAAAATTGTTCACAAACCCTAACTTTACGAACACATATTTCAAAATATTAGTAAAAAATAGAACTACAACAACAATCTTGTGGAATTATTTGTTTTACAACTAATGTTAAAACTGAAACCATCAAGGAATATATAGATGAAAAATTTATGAGAATAATCAAACACATGTTGGGATCAACTCAATTACAAAATTTCTCTTTCTTCTTCATATTTTTCACAAAATTATGGAATTAAAGACAACTATCTTTGACCATGTATATAGCAGAGGAAAACAAAAGATGAATCCTCTCAAAGATTGGACTGGTTCTAGACTGAAGTGCATCTAAGGTCCAAAAAAAAATATGCTAGACAAGTGCATGAATATTTCCATAACCCTCAACAATAATTGAAATCTTTGGCTCTATAGTTTCTTCCCTCCTTGCAAGACAATGACTCTTTTGGAAAAAAATGTTAAAAGTTTTTTTTTGGGATAGTTCCTATTTTTGTGAACACTGTATAGCTAGCCATTGAGTGTATAAAGAAGCAACTAGTTTATGAAAGGTTCTAGACATTATTTTTTGTTTTTTTTAATGATATATCAAGCTATAAGCTATCTTAATGGATAATGTATATGTCTATGTAGTTTTTCTTATTTATTATGAACAAAATAAAAGATTTTTCTTTACTAGGAAGAAGAAAATGATGATATTGAAAAATTATCAGTGTTAAATTATGAATAGAAAATCTATTTTAAATAAGAATTAACATTACCCAATGTATAATGAAGAAGACACAATAGATAAGAAATTGCTCTTAAGCAAAGCATTTCACACATATGTTGAAATATATAAAATATATTTAGATATCTCATAAATTTTGTATTTTATCTTTATATCTAATTGTCTTGAAATATATAAAAATATATTTAGATATCTCATAAAATTCTTATTTGAACTTTATATTTAATTGTATTGTATTAGAAAAGAAAAAAATATATATATTTCTAACTACTTTGTTATTTTTATAATATATGAAACATATTTTATATTATAAATAATATTTTTAAATTTGGAGTTGATGAGTACTTATGAGAGAACTTAGTTCAAATGATATCATTATTAAATCTAGAGGAGTGTGAAGGTGCTTAACATGATGACATGTATAGCAAATTAAATAATTTTATATAAGATATAATTGAATGAAGCCCTCTGAAAATGTAAATACTATAGTTATATGTGATATTAATTAATTTATTTGAAAATTTTCAGTTGCTTATATTATATAGTACAACATAAATGAATCATATTTGAAAACTTACCATTATATGAAAATCAAGACACTTGGATATATGCCCAAATAAAAGGAATAATTAACTCATTAGCCAAGTGGTTCTTATGTTTTCCATACAAGACTTACATTTTTTTTTTCCACAGAGAGAAAATAGAGAGTTATAGAGCATATGCAAAGCATTTCTGATCAACTCCATTTCTCCTTCTAGCAGAAGGTGAAAAGAAGTCTCCACTCTTTTGAATACACAAAAAGTATCCCTGTAGCAGCCCATCCAAAATAAGCATAAGAAAAAAGGCACTTCCATTCTGTCACATCTCTTGGATTTTCACCAAAACAGAGATGAATGAGAGGATAGAATTGTGTGCCTTCCAAAGCGTATAACTTCCAATCAAAAAGTTAAAGAACCAGTAGTTGTCACTATCCCGACTCCTCAAAAGAATATTTATACAATTATCCATTGGAAACCCACAGCCTCCTTATAAAAGGAAAACAACCCTCAATCTCACCAATGTTTTGTGTCAGAGTTTAAATGTTTGAACAATAGAGAACAAATTCAGAAAAAACTAACTTCGGTTTTATAGACAGAAATAAAAGAAACAACTGAGAAAATTTATCCAAAAACAGCCTGTTCGATTGGTCGAACCATCATGTTTTCCATCTCGGTCGCTATCTAGGTCCACATATCTTGCTCAACACATTCTTTAGATAGGCTATTTGCATCTTGGTTCCGTTCCCTGTAAATGTAGCAAACAGAGATCTGAGTGAAATAACATTTTAGACGGGTAATCTCATTAAGCAATGGCAACAAAATATAGTTCCTGCATTATTGAGCCCCATTGAACCATTTCACAATATTCATAGAGTCTCCAAATATCTGAACCTCCCTCATATTCCTTAGGATTAACCAGCAGAGAAGGTAATGCAGAGCTTTAAGTTGAGAGAAATTCTTGGTCCCTTGCCCTAGCCCAATAGAGGCTCTTAGAGACTTTTCAGTGGACAAGTGAATAACTGGCCCTGCACCGCATCTTCCATTATTGTCTGAGGCCCCATCAAAGTAAGCCCAAGGGACTGATTCCTTGATAATTTCCTACTATATAGCTTGAGTTTAGGAAGGGCCAGTAGGGGTCGGAATACTATCAAATATTGCAACTCCTTCTACGGCCAACTTTCCTATAGGGAAAGGGAGATCTTTGAAAATCACTTGATTCCTGGCGAGCCAAGTGGCCCAAGCTATCAAGAGGGGGATAGTTTGGAATTTGTCATGAGGAGCTTTCTGCCACCGCCGGGTCCATGCTTGTTGTACATCTTCTCCTTCCCATTTGAGAGGAATATTTGTGATTCATAAGAATTCAGTCCAAAGACTAACATTGAAGGGGCAAGTTAAGAAAATATGATGAGATTTTTCCTCCCCGGATTTGCATAATAGCACCAGGCCAGGCCTATTTTCCCCCTCCTTTGAAGGAAAACCCATGTTGGCACTTTCTTCTATAGGATACACCAAAAAGAGCCTGGTCTTAGCAAGACTTTTAAGCTTCCAAATCAGTTTCGACCACCAAGCTGGGGCATCCCACCCAAATTGGGACATAATCCACTTGTATCCTAGCTTCGGGGAGTAGATCCTAGAGTGTGCATGAACCCAACGTAGCTCATCCCTTGAATCAGTAATCTGAATGGAAGAGCTTTGGAGATCCAAACAGAAGAGCCTCCATTCTTCCAACCATATCTCGTATAATTTGAGATCTATCACTAAAAACCACCTTTGCCTCCATATAGATGAATTTCTATGATCTGCCACCTGATTCAGATAGTGAAAACCCCTGTCATTCAAAAAAATGATCATATCTCGACATAAGGAAAACCTCTTCGAGCACCCCACCCAAGGGACACGTCCCAATCTCACTTATGCTCCATCTCCCACATTCCAGGTTAGGCCATGTTCAATAGTCTTGACTCAAGAAACCACAACCTTCCACACCACAGAGGAATTCTATGAGGAATTTTGCGGCATATGAATCCATTCAAGTGGTGAATCCGGGTCAATGTATTTCCTTTTTTTAACAAAATACCAAAGTGAATTTGTCGTTATTAGCCTCCAGGCCAGCTTGGATATTAATGATTTCGAAAACTGAATCAAATTCTTAATTCCCCAGCCTCCCCATTCTTTCGGCCTCACTATTTTGTCCCATGCAACCCAAGGGGTCACATGTTCCACTTTGGATCCTGCCCACAAGAATCTGCTACAGATTTTTTCAATGGATGCAAGAATACATTTAGGTACTAAGATAAGGCTGGGCCAGTACACAGGAATTGCCATGAGCACAAATTTGATAAGAACCAACCTCCCTGCTCTTGATAACCACTTGAAGCTCCAATGATTCAACTTTTTTTCAATTTTCACTAGAAGCCATTTCCAGTCAAGATTTCGATACTTGTCCTACTTTAGGAGGAACCCCAGATATTTGAATTTTTCCTGTAGGGATTTGACTTCGAAGTGAAGGAGGGCTTCAGCCCTGCCCACTTCCTCCCTAGATAGACCAGAAGTTGTCAGGGTCAATTTCTGTTCATTTATTTCGAGCCCTGTTGCTTTCAGAAAAAGGTGCAAAATCCTATTTAGGGAACGACAATCCTCCATACTTCCATTGCTGAATAGTAGGATGTCATCCAAAAAGAGCAGATGAGTGACCCAGAGATTAACTGCCACTTCTATTCCTTTAATATCTCCATGTCTCTTTGCCTCATGAATCATTAAACTGATGCCTTCGACTGCCAGCAAGAATAGGAGAGGTGAAAGGGGGCACCCTTGTCGCAAACCTCTCTCTGGGTTGAAAAACGAGCAAGCAACACCATTAATCAGAATAGCAATGGAAGACATGGTTACACAACTCATGACCCATATTAAAAATTCAAACTTGAAACCAAGATGAGTCAACAAGATGCTAACGAACATCTAACTTATTATGTCATAGGCCTTTGACAAATCAATTTTAAAAATTGCCCCTTTCTTACCACTTTTTTTAAGGCTATGGAGGGTTTCTTGAGAAACTCCCACCACTTCATGAATCTTTCTTCCATCCAAGAAACCAAATTTCTCAGCAGAAATATACTTTGATAAGAAACGTTTTATCCTGAAGGCTATGACTTTTGCAATAATATTATATACGCAAGTGCACAAGGAGATACACCAGAAATCATCAAAAGAAACTCGATGATAAGATTTAGGGATCGGGGCTAAGAAAGTTGAATTGAAAGGCTGATATATCATTCCTGAGCACCTGGATTCCTCCACCACTGGTACCAACTCCTCCCCAATCGATTCGAAGAAGTGTTGGAAAAATTCCATAGTCCAGCCATCCAGGCCTGAGCTTTTTTCCTTCTACATAGCGTTGAGGATGTCTTCAACCTATTTCTTTGAGATAGGCTCCATGATAGAATCATTTCCTTCTTCATCAATGTAACTTGAAAAAAAATGAGCCACTCTGATTACCTATGCTATAGTAACTTCCTCGGAAGCTCTGAAGAGGTTTTTGAAATGGTTAACCCTAAGGGTCGCCAAGTCTTCAAAATATTTGGCCATCTCACCATTCTCCTTTTACAATTCCCAAATAGTGTTGGAGTTTTTCTTTCCTTTTGCGTAGTTCTTAAAAAAAATTGTGTTTTCATCACTTGCTTGCAACCAGATAGCTCAACTTTTCAACCGCCAACTTTCTTCCCTGAGCTAAAGGATTTTTCTTTGAGAGACTTCGAGCTCCTTGAATTTGGTCCTTGTCTCCATAGATGCATAGCCACCTCCATCAAGGTTTTCTAGTAGATCCAGTTCTGCATTGACATTCTTGAGGTCCTCCTCCTCCTTCAGTTTCTTTTGTAGTGCCCACTCGCTCGTGGCCATGTTCATGCTCTTTCAGTTATTCATGAAAAGGCGACTTCTACTTTCATTTTCCCTGAAACTATCCTTCCTCCATGTGGCATGAAATAGAGCAATGAAAGATTCATCACTCAACCATGAGGAATTAAATTTAAAAGGAGTTCTTGGTTTCTTAAAATCTCCCTTCATTTCCAAGAAGACTATGAAATGGTCTGAGAGGCCCCCTTCCCCCACCCAATGTGTATAGACATACAATTTCTCCGCCATAGCTTCGCCCAATAGAAAGAAATCCAAATTTTTGCCCACCCAATCTACTCCTACTCTCCTATTTCTCCAAGTTGGATGTAACATGAGGAGGGGTACATCCACCAGATGTGAGACAACCAGCTTGTTCCCGAAGAACTCAAAGAGAGGGTCCAGTCTTGTTGAGTTACCACATGATTTTGATTCCCCCAAAGAGAAATTCAACTCTCCTCCTATGATAAGGTGAGGGTAATAGAGGAAGGAATTCCCAAAGAAAACATTCCAAAACCATTCACACTTCGGACACGGTCCATAATATTAAGAATGAGAAAAGAGATTTAAAGTTAATTTGAATATAACTCCATAGCCAGGTATTTTTCTGAGCCCTAGGAGGAGATCTCTCTTAACTTCCTTGTGTTATATCAAGTTACCACACCCCTAGACCTACCAATGGCATCGAGTGCATGGAAAGACCAACCCGACAACAATTTAGAGAGAATGCCTATCACTTCATCTCCTTTCCCTAGGGTTTCTTGGAGCAGAATAACATCTAGATTGTGAGATTGCACCAATTCCTTAAAGGCTAGCTTTTTTGGCTGGCTAGCTAAGCCCCTACAGTTATATGATAATAAGATCATCGGATGCCTTGAGGGGGTAGTCGCTCGACTCTAAGAACCCTAAAAATGGACCGTTGCTTCCCATCAACTATGTCAATGATGGCTTTCAGCTAGGCCTTTGAGAGATTTGATTTTCTTCCCCTCAACTTCCACAAACCAATCAGGACAGGATCTGATTCAAGTCCTCCGATAGCCATCCCTTTCCTCTTATGATTGGCCAATGGTCAAAGATTATAGGGAGGGGCTTCAGGTAAAGGGGCTTGGGAGGTATCAGAGATAGGGTCACTCTATAAAGGATAGGAAGGAGGCTCAGAGGGGTTCGGGATAGAAAAAATGACACTATCAAAAGACGAATGAGATAAATTTGAAACAGAGAGATCATTTAGAATCTTCCTGGAAGGAGTAGGCCCATCACTATCAGCCTGAGAGAAACAAACAGAGGAGCAAGTGGAAAATGGAGGAGAGAGAGTCGTACATGCCTGAGTCTCCCCAACAGTTTCAGATGCTAGAAGGGAAGCCAGGGAGGTCGTCGGAATAGAAGCTCTTTCAGGAGAGGGGGTCAGACCCTCTACTCGATCCAGCTCCATTAGCTCCACCTTTTCTGTGTTCATCCCCATCTCAACATTCCGTGAATTAGCTATTTTTTCTTTTCCCCTCCTCTAGAGGACATTATACCTACGCCTTAAAATTATTCATCTATCTACGACGATGACGGTGGCCAAGGGGACATTTCCTTGCCAGATGTCCATACTTATGGCATCGGTGACAGTGGAAAGGGATATTTTCATAATCCAGGGTCTACAAAAATTCAAATTCCCTGTATTTTAGGGTCATAGCATCTGCCAAGCCCTCTCTAGGGTTAAGGTAATGACATCTTGGCCTCTAGTCTCTTGGTAGACCATAATATTTTCCTTCTAGGTGTTGGCAATATGATGTAGAGTGTTGTCCTTGATGGCAACCCACTGAACGAAGATGAAGACATAAGATTGTTGACATGTGTTGTCCTTGATGGCAATCCACCTGATGAAGTTATTCTTGACCTGATGGACTTGGTAAATGATGTAAATCTGATGTGAAATGATGTTTGTTAAACAATATGATGCTGAGTGTTGTCCTTAAATGACAACCCACTTGATGAAGATGATGGCAACTTACTTGATGAAGTTATGCTTGATAGAATATGTTCTTGATGAAGTAAATCTGATGTATCTTCAGTGAGTACAGAAGAGAATGAAGAAAGGAATTCAATATATGCTAGATCTATGATGAAAAGAGTATGTCTCAAGGCATACGCGGATCTGTCTAAGGGAAGTCGCGTATGCACGCGGGAAAAAACGTTTCAAGTCGCGTATGGGCAAAAGCGCTCATAAAGTGCAAAACCAGGGGTAACCACCATGGTATTGACCCATTGTATTGGGTAATGATTCGTCTAAATGACCCCATCATGTAGTTTGGGCTCATGGTATTGTTTTGTCTCATGGTATTGTTTTGGCCCATGGTATTGAAAAAGGGTAAACCTATATAAGGAGAAGAAATTCATTGTGCAAATCATGTGTGTGGGAGCAAGATGTATGAGCTTGAATGAATACTTCTCTATGAAGTATATCTGTATGAAAGGGTAAAGGTTTGATGATAGATCTGAATCTATGATGCTCCTATGAAGAAATGATGAAGCGGAATATCTAGATCTGTAATGTATCTGTATCTGTTGGATCTGTTTATGAAGTGATTAGATCTGTGAGTGGCTTAACATCTCATTCGAAAAAGTGGTTGAATTGGAACTTAATGTAGAACCAAGAAGTATACCAGAAACTCCAGAATGGTTGAAGATCTATACGCTACTTTATTGCAAAAGAAGCATGTATATACGCGGCTTCGCTGAAGAGAAAACGCGTATGCGCAATGAAATTGGTTCTGTAATTTGTACAAAAGTATACGCTGGTTAATGTGAACGGAAGCGCGTATATACGCGACATCAGAGAAAGGAAAGTGCATATGCAAACTAGGGTTTGCTGAATTCTGTGGTAAGAAGTGTCTGATCTGCTCTCGTCATGATTATCGTTATCCTCCGGGTTATCTGAATTGACAAGTATCTGTTGGTGATGTATGTTTGAGTTTAAATGTGTGGAGTGGGTCCAGTCTAAAAATATGATGAAACGAGGCCTACAAGTTGTGCTCTATTGAAGTTGTTGGATCCAGTGTGAAAATTGATGAAACATGGTCCATAGAGGTGCTGAGGGTTGTAGCCTTCAGTCAATAGCTCCTTCCAGGAGAGAGGTCGGTAAACGATCAAAGGGGTAAGCCTCTTCCAGGAGAGGGCCGGTAAACGAGAGCAGGGCTAGCTCCTTTCTAGGAGAGGTTTGCAACTGTTAATGTGGGTGTCAATGGTAGGAGTCTCGGGTGACCAAGACATATGTTGTAAGATGTTTTCTCTATAATAAAATATTGAAGGCCGAGCAACTGCAGCGGTGGTTTTCTCCCGACTTGGGTTTCCACCTAAAAATCCTGGTGTTCATGTGTGATGCTTTGTGTGATGGTTTATTCTGTTGTTACTGCACATGTTTACTGATAACCTAACATCAGATGAATGAATATTGCAAAGAACTAAGTTAATAAATATCTGCATATTTAGATCTCTGCTAATACGCGAGTTGTATGAATGATATCCGCGTGTATACGCGAGTTTACTAAAGGAAAGTAGCGTATGGGTTTTAAGGAATGAAAAGGTAATAGTTTAGAATATGCAAGAATGATTCACCACCCTCCTTTTCTCCCAACAATTGCACGAGCGTTCTTCTCAGCAGGTTTGATCGCTTGAAGGAGATCCATCGCAATGGGTCATTGTGAAGGAGCAGGATGTGTCTATAAAGCTACCTCTATTCAATGGAAGTCAGAAGGTTCGAAAAGAAAAAGTCTTGGTGCAGATTTATGGGCAATCGTGGAAGAAGGTTATCAATACCCGGCAAGTATTCCTACTGATGCAGCAGAAAGGAAGAAGTATGAAATCAATGCCAAAGTAGTAAATGTCTTATTGGGAAGCATGTCTGAACCAGAATTTGCTAAAGTGATGCAGCTACATTCAGCAAAAGAAATATGGGACAAAATCATTCTAAGCTATGAAGGAGACACAGAGGTAAAAAGTGCAAAACTCCAAACTCTTAGAATTGAATATGAAAATTTGAAGATGCATAGTGATGAAAGTGTTGCCAGTTTCTTTCTTCATCTAGATGATATTGTAAATCGAATGAGAAATTTGGGTGAAACCATAACTGATACTACTTTGGTGGAGAAAGTCTTAAGATCCTTGACTTCAAAATTTGACTCTAAAGTCTCAGCTATTGAAGAAAGGCAAGATCTGCAAACTCTTACTATTGTTCAATTACATGGTATTCTGACTGCTTTTGAAATGAGACAAGGAGGTCCATCTCAAATCAAAGAAGCTGCTTTTAAGGTATCTGCAAGAGGAAAAGAAAAGGAAGTTGTCAAAGAATCCAGCTATATATCTGAAGAAGAAGAAGCGAATTTTGTGAGAAAGCTCCAACTAGGTACCGGAAGATTCAAAGGTAAGCTTCCCTTCAAATGTTTTGAGTGTGGAAAAGTTGGTCACTATGCTGCTAAATGTCCCTATAGAGAAAAATGTGGTAAAGGGAAACAATTTGAAAAGAGGAAGAGTTATTATGCAAATGAAGATAATGATGAAGTATCTAGTGAAGATGAAGAAGATTCTGACCATGATATTAAACTCCTCATGGCAAAAGATTCTAGAGAAGAAAATGATACTTTTATTGATGCTCTAGAGGAAAATGATTTTCTTGAAGAAAACAATCAACTCCAAACTACGCTTAGAAGAATATAAAATTCTCTTAGAATAACAGAAAGAACAGATAATCGTAGAGACTATTGTTCAAAAAAATTGAAGAAGCAAAGAAACATAATGAGAAATTAGAATGTGAAATAGTAAGTCTAAGAAAAGAAATTGAGAAAGTAAAGACTTCGAATCTTAGATTTGCTAAAGGATCTGAAACCTTAGATGAGATTATCAAGGTACAACGTTCTCCTCTTATAAAGACAGGACTTGGATATACCGGAGAATCTTCTCAAGCTTTAGCAACAAATTATCTAAAAGCAGCTACAAATGGTTTACTACATTCTGCCACTCAGCAAGGGAATAGAGGATCTTTACAGGTAAAGCATGATCATCTCAATTCAAGGAACACTAATAGGGATAGATTTCAAAGAAGCTACAACCAACAGTAAATTCAAGTAGAAGATTTCATGATCGCAGAAATTTCTTCTTCAATGGACAATGTTTCTCATGTCACAATTGGTCATGTGTTGCATATAAAACCATCATGACAAGAGAAGAAATAAAGAAAAGGATGAATATTGAACCGAAGAAGAACACCTATAACAACTTTTCTCCTCTTCAAAACGAAGTTGAATGTACTTATTGCAATAACTTTGGTCATGAAGAATCTGAATGCAGGAGCAAGGTCCAGCCAAAAGAATGTGTTCCCTCAAGCTCTAAAGTGTGGAAAAAGAAAGAAATACCGGTTGAAAATTGTGGGATAGCGTTGTTTGCAGAAGGTGAAGAAAATCAATGGTACATTGATAGTGGGTGCTCAAGACACATGACAGGTGACAAAAATAAACTCCTTGCTTATAATGCTCTAGAAAAGGAAAAGAAAGTTACTTTTGGAAATGATACTGCTGCTGTAACTAAAGGAAAAAGGTCAGTGTTTCTAAAAGAAAAGGTGAAGGCTAATGATGTCATGTATGTGGATGGATTAAGGCACAACCTATTAAGTGTAATTCAAATGTGTGATCAAGGAACAGAAGTTGTCTTTAGTTCAAAAGAATGTGTGGTTCGTGATCTTGATACAGGTAAAATTATTATAAAAGGAAAAATAAATCCAAGCAACCTGTATATACTAAACGGCATAGATCAATGTTACTTAAGCAAGTCTTCAGAAAACTAGCTATGGCATAGAAGGCTGGGGCATCTGAGCTTCTCTCAAATAAACAAAGCAAGCAGACTTCAAGTTGTTCGTGGTCTTCCCAATATTAATCTACCAGAAAGTATCATATGCAAATCTTGTCAATTCGGTAAGCAGACCAGAGTACGATTTAAGGCCAAATAAGGATCATCAAGTGAGCCTCTTGAAATCATTCATACTGACATTTGTGGACCTATGAGGAAAAAGTCACCACGTGGGGAAGAATACTATATCCTATTTATTGATGATTACTCTAGAATGTGTTGGATCGGGTTCATTAAACACAAAGATGAAGCTTTTGAAAAATTTCAGATCTTCAAAGCATTGGTAGAAAATGAATTAGATCTAAAAATCAAGTGTCTTACATCTGATCGAGGAGGAGAATATACCTCAAATGAATTCTTTGAATTTTTTGAACAACATGGCATAAAAAGACAGTTCTCTGTAGCAGGCACTCCACAACAAAATGGCGTAGCAGAAAGAATGAATAGAACAATTCAACAAATGGCTAGAGCTATGCTTGATGATTCTGGAACTCCTGACATGTTCTGGGGAGAAGCAGCACATACAGCAGCAAACATTCTCAACAAGGCGCATATTCAGGTAAATAGTGACAAAACTCCATATGAACTCTGGTATGGTAATTCTCCCTCTGTGAAGCATTTTATAATTTTTGGAAGTAAATGCTTTATCAAAAATAATGATGAAAAGCTTGGCAAGTTTGAACCTAGATTAGATGAAGGGATACTTCTTGGTTACTCATCTACAAGCAAAGCATACAAATGTTACAATAAAAGGCTTCGAAAGATTGTTGAATGTATTGATGTTGTTATTGATGAGTCTCCTGCAGCTCCTAAAGAAGAAAAACAAACAACAAAAGAAGATGATGGTGACCTATGTCCTTCTACATCAAATAGAAATGATATAGATAGTGGATCCAATGAAGAACCTAAAGATGATCTATCTGAAAAAGCTCCATCCAGATATGTTCAAAAGAATCATCCTGAATCTCAAATTTTGGGAGACAAGGAATCAGGTGTACGAACAAGGAGAACTCTTGTAGGATCTTCTAGTAATCTGGCACTTCTATCCACAATTGAACCACACAATGTCAATGAGGCCAACAAATATGAATGTTGGAATCATGCCATGGATGAAGAACTTGATCAAATTGAAAAGAATGACACTTGGGAATTGGTACCAAGACCACATGATAAAAATATCATTGGAACTAAATGGATTTTCAAGAACAAGTTAAATGAAAATGGGGATGTTGTAAGAAACAAAGCTAGATTGGTTTGCAAAGGGTATACTCAACAAGAAGTTATAGACTTTGAAGAAAATTTTGCTCCTGTAGCTAGACTTGAAGCCATAAGAATGTTTCTTGCTTTTTCAAGTTATCAACAAATCAAAGTTTATCAAATGGATGTTAAATCTGCCTTTCTTAATGGTGATCTAGAAGAAGAAGTATATATAGAACAACCGGAAGGATTCATTTTAGGAAATGATGCAAATCTTGTTTGTAGACTTAAAAAGGCTCTATATGGTCTCAAACAAGCTCCAAGGGCTTGGTATTATCGTCTTGACAAATATCTTCATCAACAAGGATTTTCAAAGGGGTCTGCTGATAGCAACTTATACACAAAAGTTGAAAATGATAATTTATTGATTGTGGTTGTATATGTTGATGATATCATTTTTGGGAGTAACGAAGAATCTGAGTCAAAAATTTGCTTCTGTCATGCAGCAAGAATTTGAAATGTCCTTACTTGGAAAAATAACATTATTTCTTGGCTTACAAGTGCATCAAATGGCAGATGGTATATTCCTATCACAAGCAAAATATCTTAAGAAAATTCTGAAGAAGTATGGCATGGAAGAATGCAAACCTATAAGTACACCAATGATAACCGGATGCAATCTCAGTTCTCATGATGATTCTCCCACGGTGAATCAACCAGAATACAAATCAATGATAGGAAGTCTACTTTATCTCACTGGGACTAGACCAGACATTATGCATGCAGTTGGGATTGTTGGACGATTCCAAGCTAATCCAAAAGAGTCTCACCTTCAGGCTATTAAAAGAATATTCAAATATCTACAAGGAACTCAAGACTTTGGTCTATGGTATCCAAAGAATGCTGATCTTACTCTTCATGCTTACACTGATGCAGATTGGGCTGGAAGTGTTGATGATTGAAAAAGCACTAGTGGTGGTGCATTCTATATGGGACCCCGGTTAGTATCTTGGTTCAGCAAGAAGAAAAATTCTATTGCCTTATCTACAGCAGAAGCAGAATATGTGGCTGCTGCATCTTGTTGCACTCAACTCCTTTGGATGATGCAAACCTTACAATATTTTCAAATCAAATGTACACCTCCTATCCCCATTAAGTGTGACAATACAAGTGCCATCAGTATTTCAAAGAATCCTGTTATGCATTCGAAGACCAAGCAAATTCCCATCAAGTATCACTTCTTACGTGAACAAGTGCTTGAGCAAAAGGTGAAGTTGGAGTATGTTCCCTCCAAAGAACAAGTTGCTGATATCTTTACCAAACCTCTGCCCAAGGAAGCGTTCGAGTATCTAAGACAGAAGATGGGAGTGTTTTCTTCCAGTCAAAAGAACAAATCTGCTTAATTTCAGAAGATGGCATTGGATACGCGGATTTCCTGATACACAGTCGTGTATATATGCGAGTTCATGCACAGAAAACCACGTATGTCTGATTGCTGACAAATTTTTGTTTGGGGTCAGCTCTCTTCAGCACAGTTGCAGTGCTGTTTGGTATCTTTGGTATCTCTGATGATGTTCCAGCTCTTATAATACTGTTTCAATCTCTGATGTTTTAAAGATGCCTTGATGATTGGTTGAAAGTGTTCAGGATGCACAAACTAAGGGGGAGCCTTAGTCATATGGAAAGGATGTTCGGATGCACATTTTCAGGGGGAGCCCTAGTCCTGCTGAGTATAATGCATTGTTGGCATTATGATGGTTCTGATATATGATCTCTCTTGAGGTTTTTATGGTCTTGGTCATAAATGGTCATACTTGTATTTTTGATGAAAAGGTCTTGTTGAGACCCATGATGTAAAATTGTAATTTTCAGTCATGTAAGGACTTGACATTTTTTGTAAACCCACTTGGTTGGGTAGCTGAGTCAAATTTGTAAACCCACTTGGTTGGGTAATTGAGTCTCATATGTAAATCCACTTGGATGGATCTTTGATGTAAGTAAGAGTCATTGGTGATAGGAATGTCATAGAGTCATATACTTCATTGAAAAATTATGTTTGAAGATTCAGCATGAACTCAGGGGGAGCTTGGTCACTTCAGTATACATCAGATCTGCAGAACACTTCTTCTACATGAGGAGAACAGGGGGAGAGTGTGTTGGTTTTGATCCGCCCTTTTCCCTTGATGTCAAAGGGGGAGAATGACATGGTGTTTTAAATGGTGTCAAAGAATGGGGAGAGTGACATGGTGTCATTGTATTCTTAATGTACCTATCTGTAGTGATGATCAAACGTCATCGTGGTTTCCATCAAGTCCAAAGGGGGAGATTGTTGGCAATATGATGCAGAGTGTTGTCCTTGATGGCAACCCACTGAATGAAGATGAAGACATGAGAATGTTGACTTGTGTTGTCCTGACTTGATGAATCAGTTAGATGATATAAATCTGATGAGTACAAAAGGTAATGATGGAAGGAATGACAGTATGTGCCAGAATATGATGAAAAGAGTATGTCTCAAGGAATACGAGGATTTGTCTAGGGGAAGTCGTGTATGCACGCGGGAAAGAACGTGCCAAGTCGCATATGGGCAAAAGCACTCATAAAGTGCAAATCCAGGGGTAACCACCATGGTATGGACCCATTGTATTGGGTAATGATTCGTCTAAATGACCCCGTCTAGGAATACCATCGGAAGTAATGTAGTTTTGGGCTCATGGTATTGAAAAAGGGGCACGTGGTATTGAAGGCTCATGGTATTGTTTTGGCTCATGGTATTGAAAAAGGGGCTCATGGTATTGAAAAAGGGAGAACCTATATAAAGAGAAGAAATTCATTGTGAAAATCATGAGTGTGGAAGCAAGATGTCTGAGCTTGAATGAATACTTCTCTATGAAGTATATCTGTATGAAAGGGTAAAGGTTTGATGATAGATATGAATCTATCATGCTCCTATGAAGAAATGATGAAGCGGAATATCTAGATCTGTAATGTATCTGTATTTGTTGGTTCTGTTTATAAAGTGATTAGATCTGTGATAAGGCAAACATCTGTCTGAAGTAAAGGGTTGAATCTAAACTGAATGTCTAATCTGAAGAAGTATGCAGCTCTGTAATGGTTGAAGATCTATATGCTACTTTATTGCAGAAGAAGCACGTATATACGTGGCTTTGCTGAAGAGAAAGTGCCTATGCGCAATGAAATTGGTACTGTAATTTATACAGAAGTATATGCTAGTTTATGTGAACAGAAGCGCGTATATACGCGACATCAGAGAAAGGAAAGCGCGTATGCAAACTAGGGTTTGCTGAAGCAAGGGGTATGAAATGTCTGATCTATTCTTTTGTGTTACTGATATCTGTGAATGATGTATTCTACAGTTCTGGGTTGTCTGAATTGATATGTTTCAGTTTGATGTATGATTGAGCTTAAATGTATGGAGTGGGTCTAGTCTGAAAATATGATGAAATGTGGCCTGCAAGTGGTTTCCTAAAGGAAGCTTTGGATCTAGTGTGAAAATTGATGAAACATGGTCCATAGAGGTGTTGAGGGTTGTAGCCTTCAGTCAGGGGGTTGTAGCTCCCTTCCAGGTGAGGCTGGTAAACGAGAGCAGGGGGTCGTAGCTCCCTTCCAGGAGAGGCTGGTAAACGAGTCAGGGGGTTGGAGCTCCCTTCCAGGAGAGGCTCGTAAACGAGCGCAGGTGGGTGCCTGCGTGCTGGTAGGAGTCTGCACCAGCACATATGTTGTAAGATGTTTTCTCTATAATAAAATATTGAAGGCTGAGCAACTGCAGCGGTGGTTTTCTCCCGACTTGGGTTTCCACCTAAAAATCCTGGTGTTCATGTGTGATGCTTTGTGTGATGGTTTATTCTGTTGATTCTTCACATGTTTACTGATAACCTAACATCAAGATGAATGAATATTGCAAAGAACAAAGTTAATAAATATCTGCATATTTAGATCTCTGCTAATACGCGAGTTGTATGAAGGATATCCGCGGGTATACGTGAGTTTACTAAAGGAAAGTAGCGTATGGGTTTTAAGGAATGAAAAGTAAATAGTTTAGAATATGCAGTAAATACTGATTCACCCCCCCCTCTCAGTATTTTTCCCAACAGTACTTGCTGATTTTCCTTTCTATGGTCTTTAGTCATTAGTCACTTTTATTTTCAAAATCATATCAGTAGGTCATAGCATGGGTATCATTAGTTTCTAGGGTCTCACCATGGTAAAATTAATGAGTCAAATGTCAATAAATATCAGCAAGGTCATGAGGAAGCCAATAAGTTCAAAGTCACAGCACCAGGAAGAATCAGAGAGAAATTTTATTCAGTTTGATGTAATTTTCACCTCAAAACCATCTTTTGAGGTGAAAACGTGATATTTTGCCTTCATTATTATTCATTATGTAATTCTATATCATCATGTGTAATAATTCATAATCCAGAAGCTGTTATCTCCACAAAGTGATGTCCTTGCCTTCAGAGAAGTTTTTTGCAGCATATTCAATGCTAAATCATCCTCTAAGTAGATCCATCATAAAGAGCCTGGAAAGAGCTTTCAAACGGTATACTACACTCTCAAAACTTACTTCTGGATTGAATTCTATGCCTAAGTGAAGTAAAATTCCCTAAACTTCCCCTATTTCCCATATTCCCCTTTAACATTATGTTTTAAATTTAATATTCCCCCTAAAATCCCTTTTCACCCCTTTCCGATTATAAAATCGCATTATAAATTATTTTAAATAAATATGTGATTTAATTGCTAACCACTTCCCCTCCATGCCATAGAACTTTATAATAAAAAAGTTTTATATTCTAAAGTCTCCCCTATTATAAACCACTTCCCCTTTCCACAACACCTTAAAATTTATAACAAAGTTTAAGTTATATATTATAAACCCCGCTGCTCTTCCATCTCAAATTGCAAAGTTTATTTGAACGTTCTGATTTTTCAATCGCAAAAAACTCCGATGCGATTGATCGCATCCCTCCTTCCGATCACCCCATCGCACAAAACTCTGATTGCGATCAATCGGAAGTCCCTTCTTCGATCTTCTGATCGCAACAACCCCTGATTGATCTGGCACCATCGATCTTCCCCACTGATTGGATAGCCCACATCTAATCAGGCCATCGCAATCGACATTCCCCATATGTGTTTTGCCTCCTCCCCTCTGATGTTGCGATTGCGATTGACCCCGGGCCCACCATACAATGCTTCTGCCTGTTCATATATAATGATCCTTTTCCCTTTGTTAAATTCAAATCTTATATATTTTGTTTTATACAAAGGCTTTGGTTAGTCCGTCGGCACATTATATTGCCCTGCTCCTATCTCTATTGCGATTACACCATCGCAAATATGTGTCACTCCGCCCCTCTCCCGATTCTGATTCCGATTGCAATGGCACCATATTACAATGTGATAATTATATTATATCTCTTCGCCTAGCCCACTCTGATTGTGACTGTAATGCAGGTCCTACCTCCTCTCCCTTCCTTCCTATTCACTATTTTTCCCTTCACTAAAGGCAAAAGTTTCATTTCAAAAGGCATGTTATTTAAAAAGTCAGTTTTCTTCAAGATCAAAAATAGGAAAGAAAAAGGATAGTCAAAAGGCTGAGAAAGCTTATATAAAACAAATATTGTTACAGAAAGCAGCAAAATAGGAAATATGTTCATCAGATTACCTATTTTCGTTCATACAGCATAACACCAAAATCTCCAAGCAGTCAAATGTAATGTTGTCCCTTATTTTCAGGGGTAGATTGTTGTATTTCTTTACTATGATTGTATGTCAGTTCTTCATCTGTTAGAACAACTCCTCTTTTCATGGATCTATATTCCCACATTTCAGCTTATTTATTTGTAAATTCTCAGTCTAAAAGAGGATGTAATCAGGAACTCTGAAAGTAGGGGAATAGTGTGGAAGAACATCTCTACGCTAAATTGTATAGTTTGATAGGAATTAATAAGAGATGCAGCTCTGATTTGTGGGATCCATGTGGTATGAGAGTTAGCATTTTTTTTTCTTCTTTGTTTAATATGTGAATTTTTATGTGTTCCATTCATCCATAAACATTTCCTTTTGAATGCTTTCAACATAGAAAGGTAGAATCCATTTTATATGCTCTGCTTTGGGAAATCATTCATACTCTATATTTTTCTTCTGTTTGAAAATGATCCATTTATTGTGCCCTTTTCAGCTCCTCACCAGTATTTCATCCCATCCTCATTAAATTTTAATTGCTAAGTTTCCTGCCTATCTTTCCCCATGAAATACCCTGTGTCCTGATTTAATTCCCGGTTTTAGCTATCCTGTTTTTGTCCCACACATCCTCGGAAATTCATTTCATTTTATTTAAACCTTTTATCCCTATCATTTTACCTAGCCTAATATCAGATTTCTATTGCACTTTATTGAATATTATTTTATGAAGAGAGCCCTCTCCTATCCTTGTAGGGCTAGCTACAAGGCTGAGCGTGGTTTAGTTGTTACCCTGATTTTCCTTTTTCAGCCTGGGGTCCAAATCGGGTGCTAATAGTATTCATCACCTTTAGGATCCCAATACAGAGCTCTAGAAATAATTCTAAATCTAGAAAACATTCCCCTGATGGATAAGCTGGATTTGCACTAATGTATCGGGGACATGCTACGGACTAAGGTAGTGAAGCATACAGTTTCCCTACAAAGACTCAAAAGGAAGTTTAAGCAAATGAAGGAAAACTAAGAAAGAGAGAGATTTATCACTAAGGTTGTCGCTACTCAGCTGAAGAACACCAAGAAAATGATAAGAGGAAAGGGGATTGATAAGAATTCAACATTTCAATCTCTCCTTACCAAATCGGATTTGGAGGTAGAAGAGTTGAGAAGAAACATGAATATGCCTCGCTATAAACATATTCATACCAAGGAATTGGTCTAGGTAGAGAGGGAGAATTCTGTTCTTGCTTATTCCCTTGCTCAAAAAGGAGGAAGAGAATGCTCAAAAGGATAAAGAGATTGCTGGACTTAAGGAGAGGTTGTCAGAGTTGCAACTTAAGTGGGACGGGCATACATGTGTGGTTCCTATATCAGGATATCCCCAGACTTCCCTGGAGTAGCTCACCAAGGCCCTGAACAATTTAAGGATTTCAGAAGATGAGACCCACTCCATTCATTGGCTCTTAGATGAGGCCCAGGCCACACAAGAAGAAAATCAGAGGACAGTTTGATCTCTACAAAAAGAGGTTGATAACCTTCGCAAGGAAGCTCACGAGGATGAGAACTCTATCGAAGACTTAAAATCATAGATAAAAGGTAACATTTTACTTGTAGAAGCGAGACAAATTTTCTAGGGGGAAATCATAGTGCAGATAAAGTAGCATTAGGAGCTTCCTGTGTTGATCAATGACAAGAAGATTTCCATTCACGAGTTTAAGGATCAATTGGAGATTGGATGCAGGGAAGGAGAAGAGAAGGAATCAATAGCAAAGAAATATGTGAGATATCTCAATGAGATCTGACCTAAATAATTGTGCACGCAAGGAGTGATCAATCATTTCAGGATGGTTATGGACGTCAGTAAGATGATCGAGAAATAGAATGCACATGTGAACACATTGGGGTTTTTAGTGCTGGTATCAAAGGGAGTGGAAAAGTTCGATCAGGAGTGGCTCAAGTTGGTAGAAGCTGGCCTCCCACCATGATGGCATCCACAGTTAGGCACACTATTTCCATTAACAACATATGATAAGAAAATGTCAGAAATCATGTGTAAAGCATACATAATGCTAGAGAAAACCTCCTGGCTAAAAGCAGAGACCATAATAGCTTCACTGCGTAACGAATTATTCCTTCTCTATCAGGTTAAGGAATTCTTTGTTGTCCACATGGATTATACCGAGCCTACACAATTGGAGTCTATGTTTGATACCTACACCACAACACCACTACCCAGAGGAATTTTGTGGAAAAAGTGTTATGAATTTTCAAATTCTCCAACCTCCTCTAATTCAGACCAAATACCACCCCCGCCACCTCGTCAGCATGGCTCCTCCAAATCTTCATTCCGACCATACCATCTAGAAGGCTCTAGCACTCCTTTTCATACAAACTGATGCATATCATTATTTTTCCCATGCGGTCTTTGTTTAAATTTTTTATTTTCAATTTCTATGTAATGTAAAAACGGATGAAATCTCGATTTCACCCTATGCACTTTCCGCATTTCATATTTTCTGTTATTTTCTTGTTATAGTCTATTTCAGACCATACTGTTTCGGATGAGATGTTGTTATGCCTCATCACTTTTTATGTATATGGGAAACTGTAATATCAGAAGGGAATACTTTGTTTGAAGAAAGAGCTGGTCACGCGATTCACGTAAATAGTTATAAAAGGCCAAATGGTAGACTAAGTGAAGGTTCTGAAATCTCTTCAAGTTGGAAGTGTATAGTCTGCATAACACATTTTTCAGTTTTGAGATTTTCTCTTAATGTATATCTGAAGAGCCATTTTGAAGAATAATATAACAACCGTTTGTTACAAGAATGGATTCCTACTGGAATTATGAACAGTATGTATTTTTCTGTTGTGTTTGGTTCAATTTAATGCTCTGTTCCATTATATTTTCATTCCCATTATCGTGCATTCAAAATGTGGGTGGCTTATAGGTTATGTATGAATTGATCTTGAATGATACTCATATGATGATCTATAATAATACCTTAATTAGGCTCGGTGCATGATTTTCGTTTCAAGTTCTTTCTCTCCACTGCTTTCCTCGTAAGTCCTTGAAGGGTGGATTCTTATATCTCTTAAGCCCACCTCACTCTAACTTACCATACTCATTCTTCATTATCTTCATCCTGATTAAATTTAATGACTATTCGTTAATTTCATATCTTGCCCTGTTTGCAACAAATCCTATTTCATGACAGCCATAGGTCCATTTTGAGCAAGTCTCTCTCATTACATTCAAAGTTCCAAGTTATTACTCTGCTCTCCTTGTGATCCAGAACCACATATTAAATATTTCCATCCAGTTTAATATCAAGAGGTTCCTATTAAAGAAAATGAAGAGAACCTAGATGACCTCCTATTCTAAAGTGTCCTAGGCACTGGTCTTTAGCAACTCAAGGTTGTCTCTAGGAGTGACAACATATTTTGGGCACCGTTTCCTGGGAAAAAAGTTGAAAATATTTCCCTAGGAATACGACATTGTATTCAACCTTCAATCGGGTGAGCACGAAGGGTTGAGAGTTGCATAGCCCTCACTTTGGCGACTCCACCGTCAGCTAAATTTAAATCATCTGTAATCCTGGATTCCACCAAGCCACATCTTATGTCAGATGCCTCTTAATTGAGAACCCTGTCTGTATATGATCCTAAAAAACTTATATTCAAGATAATTTGGAAAGAAAATCAACCAGCCCAAACTGAACTACCCTCAGTCTCATTAGAAGATTCTCCATCCTCATCTCACAAAGCTGAAGTCTACGGCTCTGGCTCTACAGCCTGAGTCCTTGAATATCCCCCATATAACTCTTATTTATACTATTCTGAGATAAAAGAGGAAGCCAAATCAGTAAATACCTATGTGCCTCCTTTGCATCCCACCTTAGAGGCTGAGGAAGTCAATGAAGTTACCATACTCCAAAGCTCATATCAAGTTAACTTAAAAATATCTTCCCAGCATATACCTATTGTCACCCATCAGAATCCTCCTCAGAATCCACCATCTTCACCTCCCATGGTTGTGTCTAGCTTTACCACAAGTTATGCATGACATGCCTCAATATTATTTAAAGCTCTTTCCCCAATTCACCAGGGAAGACATCGTTTCTGCTCAGAAGCATATTGAGGACTTATATGCTTTTGGTGAAAATGTAAATGTGAAGCACTTGGATGTTATTTTGAGGCATTTCGTTCAGTCTCTAGATGGAGATGCCCAAAAAAGGTTTAAAACTTTTGCTGACAACACAATCACCAATTTAAATGAAATGGAAAATTCTTTTACTCAAAAATGGGGAGAAAAGAGGGATCATGGCTACATCCTCATGGAGTTCAATGCATTGAAAAAAAATCACAATGAATATGTAACCAAATTTATCAAGAGGTTCAATAAGTTGTACAATAACCTACATGTTGACATGAAGCGTCCTCAAGCAATGGCCACAGTGGTTTTCACAAGAGAATTCAAGTCTGAGTTTGGATTCACCTTGAGGGAGAGGAAATCTTTGTCCCTCGACCAGATCCAAATTGATGCATTAGAGGTAGAGGAAAAATTCACCTCTACAGGAAAATATAAAGGAAGAATAGATCACGATTTCAGAAGAAGGGGTAAAGATGAGGCTTATTCCTCTAACCAAGAAAGAGAAGCATTAGAGTATAAGATCGAAGATATGAACAAGATGATTAAAAACGTCTCCAACAAGTTGGTGAAACTATAATTGGAAGCTAATAATTCCTCCCCTCGATTGAATCATATGGCTCCTAATCGAGGTTTCAATCCCCAGTATCAGAAACCATCTCTGCAAAGATTAAATAAGGATAGAAAAGAACAACAAGATCACATCCAACCTCCTTTATATTTGGAAGGGAAAATGGAAGGACAAATTGAGGAAGCTCCTGATGATCAGGTGGATAAATTTCTTGCTTATTCAGAATATGAAGAGGGGGAGCTTACGTTGCAAAAGGAACAAGAGAGGAAAGAAGTTCTCCTGGAAGATCTAGATATTGATGATTATTGCAGACAATTTGTAGACTTCATGCAAGCCCAACTTCATAACAAGTATGATCTCAGATCTTCTAGAATGAGGACCCATGTACAAGAGCAAGAGGAAGAGTCAACTCCTAAAGAGCAGGCCCATCCAAATTCTATCAGAAAAGGGAAAAAACCCATAGAAGAGCCTGTGCCCCATAAAGCCACAACCTCTTCTTCCACAAATCCAGTTCCTGATTCGCCTACAAATTGCAAGTATTCTTCCACAGCCTGAAACTCACCCATCCCTCCTAAAGAACCACAAAATGAGGTCATTCCAAAAAAGAATCGTGCGATCTTCAACCTCCAAAAAGAGTTATAAAAAGTTAAAATCCCAGTTCCCCTAGTCAAACTCTTAAAACAACCTTCGTATAAAGCTCAAGTATCTCAATTCATGCTCCCCCATGGCATAGGTCCTCTCCTCGACAGTCTCAACCTCTAGGAAGAGAGACCCATGGTATTCTTTGGACCCATGTAGAAGAGTTGGATCCATCAACTCCCTCATTTTATGTGTCTCTGGTCATTCAAGACCTATTTATACACAATTTCATGTTCTATTTTGGGGCCTCACACACCTTTTTTCCATTATCTTTCATGGAGAAATTGGTGCTGTAAATTACCTGACCATAAAAATATGTGCACTAGTTCAATTCCAAGAGGGTAAAGTGTCTCTACATGATAAATGATCTGGTGGTAAATCTTACCCAGATCCCAGCCAAGAGCGTAGTGATGGATATTGTGGTAGCTGATATCCTATACTGATTCGGGATGTTGTTGTCTAGGTCTTGGGGATCAAAGATTGGTAGCTCAATTAAGTTGGATCTCACCTATGCTACTATTCCAGTGTTTGGGGGGAAATAAAGGAGACTATACTGTGAGTCCAGGTTCGTGAAGATGGGTACTAAAACTGATGGCTCGACTAACTCCCCAGTATATGGCAAGTAGGGTGAGTTTTCTTGCCTCATATTTGAAGAGGATGAATATTTCCTTTAGGAGGCAACAATTTACCCTCTAAAATAGAAGCAACCCATGAGCAAAGAGGAGAATGAGATATGGACTGTGCATTTTGACGGGGAAAATTTGAGAGAATGGGATGGAGTTGAGGTGCTCTTGATCTTACCCAAAGGATGCTTTGTCCCTCTCTCTTTCAAGCTCGAGTATGAAGCCATAAACAACGTGGCCTAATACAAATCACTATTACTAGGATTACAAACAACAAGGAATATGAATATCCAAAACCCGACAGACTTAGGGGACTCGGAGCTAGTAGTAAGACAGGTCACAAATCTGTGTCAGGCTAAACATCCATGTCTCAGACCTTATAGAAACGAGATATGGGACTTGGTGGAAAATTTCTTCTTGGATTTTAATATACAATTCATGCCGAGAGATAAAAATTAGATGGCCGATTCACTCGGTGTTGCAGTTAGCAATTTCTGCATGCCATAGAATCCTCTGCTCAAGTATGAGGTTGACGTATGATATCACCCTTCCATCCTAGATAATTTAAAGCATTAGCATGTTTTCAAGGATGAGGAACAACTCAAGCGTTTCATGGATATGGTTGGATAATTCTCCAATTAGATGATCGTTGTAGCAGAGGAAGAGCCCAATGATCAGGCACAGAACAAATGGGAGGAGACATTGGCGAGACATTAAGTCTTACAACTCAAAGGGAATGTCATTCCCAGAGGCATCATGCCCTTAAAAAGGTTGTTTGATAAAAATGATATCTAGATCAATCCCAGTAAGATGACACTGGATGAGAATGTGAATGATATAAATATAGGGATGAAGGAGGATCCAAGGGTGGTAAAGTTGTTCAAGGGAGTTCCTAAAGATTTCAAAGACAAATATATTAGCTTTTTTCAAGAATATAAAGATGTCCTTTCCTGGTCATAACAGGATGTGAAAACTTTTAACATTAATGTCATACAGCAAAAAATTCCTCTCAAAGGAGATGCCAAGCCTCATAAGAAAAAACTGATGCAGATCAACCTCTTGCTGCTCATTGCAGTCAAGAAAGAGATCAAGAAGCTATTTCGGGCTAAAACTATCATTCCCCTAAGATATTCTGAGTGGGTGGAAAATTTGGTCTTAGTAAGGAAGAAGAATGAAGAAATAATATTGTGTGTAGAATTCAGAAATCTCAACAGGTCATCATTCAAGGAGAATTATCCTCTCTCGAAGATGGACCACATCTTGCAGAAGGTGGTCATATCCTCTCAAATGTCCATGATGGATGTATTTTCTAGATATAATCAGGTGGCAGTCCTCCCCAAATATTAGAAGAAAATGACATTCACCACACCATAGGGGACCTTCATGTATGCCTAAATGTTGTTCGGACTAATCAATGTCGGTGCCACCTTTCAACATGCTATGGACATTGCCTTCGTAGGAGAGAAAGATAATTTCATAGTGATTTATTTAGACAATATCACTTTTCTCTCAAACAGTGATGCTGAGCATATTGACCATCTTCATCAAACCTTTGAGAAGTGCCATAGGTATAGTCTGTCATTGAATTCTCAAAAGTCCATGTTCGCTCTGGAGGAGGGGAAGCTGTTGGGACATATAGTGACTAAGGAGGGAGTAAAAATTGACCCAAAAAGGGTAGAATTGATTGACGACATTTCCATCCCATGGAATAAAAATGAAATCTAGGTATTGCTGGGGAAAATAAATTTCCTAAGAAGGTTCATTCCAAATTATGTTGAGATCGTCCGACATATTACAAATATGCTCAAGAAATATAATGAAGTAAAATGGATCCCCCAGTCAAGGACTTCTTTCAACAGAATTAAACAGGATTTTGATGAAGCTTCAGTACTAGCAAGCCCTCACTACAACAAGCCTTTCATGATATTTTTCTTTTCCTCCTTTCATACAGTACCTGCAGTGCTGTTACAGAAGAACAAAGATGGGCATGAACAACCGGTTGCATTTTTAAAATAGGTTCTGTGGGATACATAATTAAAATACAATATTTTGGAAAAGTAGGCCTATTCCCTCATCAAATCCTTAAAGGAATTTCAGATATATGTGCTGTAATCGTCCATAACTACCTATGTCCTCACAACAGCAGTAAAGGATATTTTAATTCAAGGAGACAGTGAAGGAAATAGGGGCAAGTGGATTTCCAAAATTCAGGAATATTAGTTAGATATCAAACCCCCTAAGCTCATTAAAAGACAGGCGTTGGCTAAAATATTATCAGAGTCAAATTTCCAGGCCTTGGGTATTAATCTATCCATGGAAGGAGGAGAAATACCAGAGGGTACAAAACTACAGCCCAGATTAGAAACCTTAGTGTAAAAAATGGATGTAAAATACCTTCTCTCTACATGGTATAAATATTTGATAGAATACCTCCTTCCTTTGAGATGTCCCCCCAATTTTGACAAAGAAAAATACAACACTCTGAGATTAAAATCGCAAAAGTATGTCGTGGAAAATCAAAGGTTATATTGGAGAGATCTGTTAGGATTTTTTCTACTATGTCTAATGGAGAAGGAGGGAGACGAGGTGATGGTCGAATTCCATGATGGTGTATGTGGCAGACATTATAGCTTGCGGTCTACAACTCACAAAATTCTAAAAGTTAGTTTCTTCTGGCCCCAATTATTTGGAGATGTTCACGCTTGTGTCTGAGCATGTGAAAAATGATAGATGTTTGCAGAGAAGGAAATATTCAATCCACTACCACTAATCATTTTACATATCGAAGAGCCGTTCAGGCAATGAGGCATTGATTTTATCAGAGAGTTTTGCCCTACATCCAGTAACCAAAACCATTGGATTGTAGTGGATCTGACAAGAAGATGTATAAAAATGGAAAATATGCCCAAGAAGTAACACCATTGAAGATAAAACTTCATATCTTCATTAATATTAAAACCCTTGAGGTAGGGCAACACCATACATTCACTCCTTAAGGAAGGAGATCGCTCTAAAAGCTATATGCTTGCCAATACAATAATCCTTGACCTCTCTCATTGAAGAGTCTCTAGCCTCTATATAGTTTTCATACATCCAATACCACGGGTAGTTACCATGGGTCTCTTAATGCCATACATCCAATACAATGGGCTTATCACTTTATCCCCTAGCTACATGTGGTCTCTTGCATAATGTGGGTTAACCACTTTATTTATTAACTATGGCCCATTTATTTATCATTCCTACATTATTACATCATATTATTACCTTGGGTACCTCCCTCTATACCGTATATTATTCCCCTTAGGTATACTACGTTACACCCCCCTTAAACATGTTTCGTCCCCGAAACATGACAAGAACACAAATAATAAGATCTACTCAAAAGAGTATTCCATTGATACCATTCATGTGCATCTAGCCATCCCAGTGAAAGGTGAACACTCGATCTAGTTGGTGTCTCGTTTGCTTGAGATGGAAGCAGGTTCTGGTGGTTCCTCTGTGTTGGTGTGTTCTAGGTGGATTGTCGCACCTCTCTATGTGTCGTCCAGGGGTTGTTGTCCTTGTTTTTAATTTGTTGCCACCTTGATGGTTGTTGTCTTTATGGGTGATATGGGTGGTGACATGTTTAGGATTTAACTAATGGAATATCTTTCATTAAATCCTCCACTATTGGTGATGGAGTGGTGTCTGCTGCTTTTGCTAGTACCTGCTTTGATGTCTGTGTTTGGTTGTCTACCATCAAAGGCTCATCATCTGATGTGTCTATGTCATTAGAGAATTGTGCTTCTTCCTCCCTAGTCTCTGCATGGTTCCTCATGCAAATATCTTGCAATGTAATTTTCTTCCTTTTATACCAGAGCTTCATGAATTTCTTTTTCACATTAAAATTGATAGTACCAATGGATTCCATCCAAGGGTGTCCCAAAACAACATCCACAATAGCCATATTTGAAGCATAAAAATTATAATGCAACACATACTTATCCATATAAATCTTCAAATATTTATAAATTTCAATATCTTCATTATCAACCTGTGTGTTTTCAATATGTTTTACTGGAACTTGCAATTTTTTAGCCAAATTAACATTGATACAATTATTCTTGCAACTAGGAATGATAGACACAATGATGTTCTCTTCTTGAATACTTCCATGAACCTGTAATATGGAAATATTAGTATAACATAAGTCTTTATGGCTCTTACTGTCCTTCTTTCCAGCTTGAGACCACTTGTTCAAAAGGAATTTTTCAAGTTTTTTCTCGGGAAGTTTCTTCACTGAGCTATCAAGTGAGGTCCAGCATTTATTTGCCTCATCTTTCATATGAAGCCCTATGGAGCATATCCAAAAATTTCGGTATTGAGCCTTCTGATATTGTAAAAAATCTTCCATAGTAGGGAAATCATATTTTCCTGTAAACTTCATCTTGCGAGAACCTTTAAAACAAAATAAGGGTTTTGAATAAAATCACTTACTTTGGCAAAAATTTAAAATGGACATTACTTGGTCAATATAACTCAGAATCCTTAATATAACCTGTTTTTGGAAATGGAATATTCATTTTGCATCTATCAATGTGATTGAAATCCTAACCTAGGTAATCTAAAAGTATATATCTTCACTGCAATAGTCCCATCGTCACAAAAAGTTTGAAAAAATGGTTGATTTTAAGTCAGTGATAACTCCCTCATCCGGACTCCAATTTGATCGATTTTTTTTTTTTTTTTAATTGGGTATTTTTTTCAGGGGAGCCAATATCTATATTTTTTTCTGAAATTATGCACCAAAATCTACAAAAAATGTTAGGAGAGCCGCCATACACAAATTACCGTCAGAAACATTTCTACAACACAGCTGAATTTAAATCAGCGATATCGCCCTCTTCTAGACTCCGATTCGACTATTTTTTTTTTTGAAATTAGGTATTTTTGCGTAGGAATCCAGATCAGCTATTTATTTCTAAAAAATTTGTGCCTAAATTTTTAGATCTTCTCTACAATCTCCCCACCGAAAAATATCCTGCAAAAAATGAAAAAAAAAATCTCGCAAACTCTACCCAAGAAAGTGCTCTGATACCACATGTAGTGGATCTGACAAGAAGTTGTATAAAAATGGGAAATACTCCCAAGAAGTAATACCATTTAAGATAAAACTTCAGATCTTCATTAATATCAAAACCCTTGAGGTAGGGCAACACCATAAATTCACTCCTTAAGGAAGGAGATCACTCTACAAGCTATATGCTTGTCAATAAAATAATCCTTAACCTCTCTCATTGAGGATTCTCTAGCCTTTATATAGGTTTCATACATCCAATGCCATAGGTAGTTACCATGGGTCTCTCAATACCATACATCCAATACAATGGGCTTATCATTTTATTCCCTAGCTACATGTGGTCTCTTGCATAATGTGGGTTAACCACTTTATTTATTAACTATGGCCCATTTATTTATCATTATTAGATTATTACATCATATTATTACCTTAGGTACCTCCCTCTATACCCTATATTATTCCCCCTAGGTGTACTACATGGATCCTCACTTCCACTGACTACTTCACTAAATGGATTGAAGCAGTGCCTGTAAGAAATGCCACGGATGGGGTGGTGATTAAATTTATGGAAGAAAATATAATATCAAGGTTTGGGTGCCCAACTTAAATTATCACTGATAATGCCCAAGTCTTCAATTCTTCCAAATTCATAAACTTTTGCCAGTATTATAATATCACTCTGGGATTTTATATAGCTTACTATCCACAGGGGAATGGGTTGGACGAGTCTTCAAATAAAAATTTGGCAAGGATTCTGAAAAATACCATAAGTGAGAATCATAAAAACTGGGACTCCCTGCTTAAGTTTTCACTTTGGGCAAATCGCATTACCAGTAAAAGATCCATGGGCAAGTCTCCCTATGAAATGGTATATGGCCGAGTAGCGGTGTTCCCGATTCAACTTACTTTACTTGTGGCCATGTCTCTACAAGACAGTGAAGAGGAACCAAATGATCTCATCAGGACAATGAATCAACTCGTAAAATTGGACGAAACACGAGCTCAGGTGAACATCAAGTTGGCCAACTATCAGGGGAAAATGAAGTGTCTTTTTTACCAAGGAGCAAAAGATAAGGAAATAGAAGAAGGAGGCTTGGTGCTGAGGTGGGACATTATATGGGTGGACAAAGGTAAACATGGAAATTTTGATCCACTCTGGTTCAGACCTTTCACGGTGGTTGAGGTCAAAGAAAACAACACCTTCATATTGGAAAATATAGAGGGGGGCGTAATTGAAATGCCCGTGAATGGGTAATTTTTCAATCCCTAATTTTAGTACTGACAGCGGCAGTGAGGGCCCATTGTGTATATCTTTCACACTGTATATATATTTCATTTTAATTTTTGCATGAATTTTCATTTTAAATCTTTCCACGAGTACTTGAAGTTTTAAGATGCCCCGGGTATATTTACAAATGCACAAACAGGTGGTCTGCGAAGTTCTCGACACCCTCGAGAGCGAGTGTGTCATCCCCAGGTGGAGCCAATTTTGTCTTGTGACCTCACTGATAAAATAAAACGGAGATTTGGCATTAAAAGAAATAAAAATGCAGGCCAAGAGGAAGGGGAACAAAAAAATTCATACAAGCGGCTTTCAAAGAACGAGTGTGGTGAAACCATATAGATTATTCACTAAGGCAGTGCGTGCAGTTCCGCGGCGGAACTGGCAGCCAATAACCATTCCGTCAGCATTCCAATGGTACTAACGTGGTCGAAGCGGAACACCCAGAGGAGGTTACGTCATCCCTCCTCCGAACCAATCAAAGTGGTTCCATGGGGAAAATAAGAGGGGACGGAGGCCTCGCTCCACCCCGCCAAAAATCAGGAGGCCCCGCCACGACCAACAGCTGGCTTAGGTAATTTCATGGTAAGGTAAGTCTAAGAAGGCAGTACAAAGGCCGGTATTTACCTTGTTCGGCATGTGGCCCCCACCTACCTAGCTACTACCAACCAACCACCTGGTTCCACATATCTCACTGTCGACATCCTTACGACGTCAACCCTATAAGTGTCACCCTGCCTCGATAATTTGTAAATCCCTATTTTCTGTAGCCTATTTTACTCTTGATTGTGCAATGTTACTATTTATTTACTAATATATCACTCTATTAGGAAGGCTAAAAAATCTAATGTTGGTCTCTTTCACTCTCATGTCGTTTTCCCTTGGTACCTCACTATTATTTCAGGTATTTTGTCGTTTTCCCTTTTTCTATTTCCCTTTTACTTTTATTTGAAATTATCATGGAAAAATGAAACGCTCTGTGCCAGAAACCCCCCAAGCTCATGAGGTCAGGATTTCTCTTGGACCCAAACCCCTCACTAATGCTCATGCCCAACTCCATGACACAGTCTATCCCTTCAATGTACCCTGCACCAGAGCTGAGATCTTCAACTTTCGGTGAAGGGGAGAAGATATTTAGGGTTGTCGAGTCAGGTCTGTATTATCAAATCACCCCGACGATACATCCATTCCCATAGTTTATTATTAGGCTTGGGGAGGCCTACATCAAGCATAGGGACATCTTCCTTTCCATTCAGGGCACCAAGATCCTTAAGATTACCCCACAACTCATAAGAAAATCCCTATGTTACCCTCCTGCTCAGGATTACATCAAGTTCTCTGAAGTCACTCTCTCCTGCCATTTCTCAAATTAATCCTTGGAAAAAAAAAGTGGTTTCCCCGACCTTATCTCAAACTCATGCCTATTATCATTCCCTCACACCAAGTCGATTCCATTGTCATCATTATATAGCAATATACAACCTATTCTAGCTATCATCTGAGGAATGTTAGGGTTTGAGGATGCTGAGTTGGTGACTAAAGCAGGTGTATCTTTCCTGTGGCTCATGATGCAGGTAGAGATCCTTTTGGATATCAACTCCTTTCTAGCCTCAGCTATCAAGGCTCAATTTCAAGAGTTTTCTTCTTCCTGTTCTTTCAAATATTTCTCCCTTGTTTTATACCTATTCTTATTTGAGCACATGGATAAGTTTGACGGTCTGGGCCTGAATAGGTTACCAAGGAGAAACGCCCAACTCAGATCTGTTTTCCAGTGGACTTCGGTATTTTTCAAATAGCCATAGGGGAAGTGGTATGTGAAATTCCTTAAAAATTTCATGTCCAAAGCCTATGCCATCATACATGATAGCCCTTTTCCCAGAATTTTTCTTGAAAAAAAATATTGGCTCCAGTTTAGTGACAAAGTGTAATGTCACAAATCTGGAATGGCTAGCAATCCATGGCTGGAAAATGCATTTTCTAGGAATGGAGGTAGTAGGAATTGATACCAAGACCTGGATCCCTTAGACCAATGTGTCTAATACAAAAATCCAAGATTTGGGACCAAAGAAATCCTTCTAGGGTAGTGAGACAAGCCTCACACACCTAATTCCCTTTAGAAATTTCCCAAAGAATGGGGTTGCAACAATACATGAGCACAACATGGAAATACAAAGTTATTTTATGAGTTGTGAGACAAGAAGATATGAATAGCTAATGAATAATGTTATAGCAGCAAAGATATTACAAGTTGTTGAGGAACATCCACTCAAGAAATGCAATGCAAGCCTCAACAAGACAAGTACATGGAAATGAAGAAACATTGTTGCAGATATGAAACCCTTGGCTATGACAACGCAGTATATTATAGCTAACTGCTGAAAAAGGATTTCAATACATGAATATGACAATATATGGCTAAAATACAATAGGGGAGAAAATCTCTAACCCTTAGGAACAATAATACATCAATCCTCCGAAGGATTGGCTGAAATATACAAAATGGAAAAAATTCTGGAGTTACTGGGAAACTGCTGTAACTCAAATATGGAACTCAATAGAGAAGGATGAAGATGATAAGAAATATAAATTAGACCTCGTCCAATGGATCTCCAAGTGGAAAGCTAATCCTTTCACTTGAGATCTCACCCTCCAATCAACACTGCAAGCAGTCACTGGAAGTGCTCTATGAACATAATGCAATCTAAGAGGGTGACTACATTGTAGGTCGAATAGAATGAAGTGGCCAAGTTCCAATATCTGAAAATAAGCTCCAAATATTCCAATATAATCATCCAAAGGAAAGAGATATTCTCCCTCTAAAAACCAAGCAATGGAAAAGGTGTTGTGACTTCTCACTGCAACACCCTGCAACACAGAATTATGTTGCTGCAACAATAACGTTGTCCTAGAGGAGGATGCTTGGCCTAAAGCCTAGATGTGAGAAAAATCAATAAAAATCCTTCAAGAGGCTTCTCAATAAAGGAGGAGGAATCCTAAACAAGAATTCCCTGGAAATTCTTGCTAAACAACAGAGAATGCTCAAGTGTTTGAATAGACATTGAAATGAATAATCATAAGCATGAATAACAATGGCTACCTTGCCCTCCTTTTAAACACATGAGAGCTCCCTCTCCATGGGAACCACTCTATTGGGGTTTCCTCCTTCAAGGAATATTCCCTCCTATATATCTGCATTGTCCCATCTAGTGCTTTCCACCTCATACCCAACGCTGTTTGACTTGGTCAAACTTAACCAAGCCTCCTTGTAAAATGTCCCCTTTCACACATGAGGGTGTGAAATCTAGTTCCAAGGCTGATCCATTTTCATAATAGAGGTATTTTATCCATGTTTTTATTATTAATGGGTCTCCTCACCCAAGTATTCATCTCCTAAGTTAAAATGGACAAAATTAATGTTCCAATTTATTGAACGAAAAATTTGGAACATTACAGTCCTCCCCTCCCAAATGTTGCTTGTCCTCAAGTAATTGCAAGGATAGAAATAGAAAGTCTCCACTAAAGGCATGGAGTCTGAAATGTGATGAGTAACATCTTCCCCATGTGTATCCTCCATCCCCAAGCAATCATCCAAACAAAATGAGCCACCTCCCAACAAGGCAACTCCTGAAAATCTCGTTCCACCTCAGGCTCCCGAAATGAAGGTGGGCTGAAAATCTGAACATGGTAAGCATCATAGCCTACCCCAAGCTATCATTCTCTCCACTTATGATAATTTTAGAGTGTGTGTTGATCTTGGGCTACAAAATTATTTCCCTCAAATGGAAAAGTGAAGAATAGTCCTCCAAAGATTTCTCCTCCAACACTGAAGAACAAGCTTGCCCAAAACAATCCGTCCATGATGAATAGGACATGGTCATCATAAATTATCCCAATGAAAATTTTTCTGAAAGTTTTACATGATAGTGCATGGTACAAACAATATCTCAATAGTACACAATGTAGTTTCATCCACTGTAACTTCAGAAAATTACATGGCAAGCAATGTACAAGATTTATCACATCTACTAATGCATAGTAAATGGCTGAATGTAACAACAATACAGGGTCAAGCACTTGCCCATGGCTGTACAATGGATGAATATAAATGTCATGGTCCACCTCAAGAGAGAAAAAACATGTGGCTATGGTGGCCATATCTCCTCCCATGCTCCCATTAGAACATGTAGTGCAGAAAATGTGGGAGTTTTCTCCCCTCAAGGACACATCCAACTCATGTGTCCCTCTCATAATCATGATTCTCATAAAAATCTGATCCATATCAGAAAATTAATTCATGATCAACAAAAAAATGAAGAAAATTCTGAAGGTTTCATGTGGTGCAAGAAGGTACCAACAGCTTTCCCAGTAGTGACAATGCAGTTTCCCAAACTGCTGCTTTAGAAAAGTACATGGCAAGTTGTTTTCTGTTACAAGGATAATTATGTATCTCATGATATCTACTGATAAATAGAAAATGGCTGAGTATATCCACTGATCATACATGAATGTGAACACTTTTCCAAGGCCATATAAAATATGGCTATCTCCATCATACAAATCGGCCCAATTTTTTCCATGGAGTCCAATGAAAAACTTTCCCTTTTGTGGAGCAATGCACTGAATATGAATGCTAAGAGAATCAAAACGTTTTTTTAGATAATACATGGATGTAAAAACAATATTCTTACCATATGTTGAGAGCAAGATGATTCATGTGTATATGAATGATCCCTCCATAGTAGTATGGCACATTCACAGGAAGAGAACTAAACCATATGTTGCATAAACATCACCCTCCTTATACTTGGAAATCCATGTCAAGAAGATCATAGCAAGTGAGGCCATACCAAGGTAATAGATGTCTCCATACACTAATCCATCAATCTCACCTCCCCTTTTTCCTCCGAGTGCACCAAGTGTGAAGCGATCCTAGGGAAACTCCATCAATAATCCCAAGCTCTCAAATGACAGCGTTGTTGGCCTCTGCAAATAACCTCTAGCCAACTCATAGCTCCATTATTTGACATGCTCCTTGTCAAAGATGCCTCCCATAATGCTGCAATACATAAGAAGTTCCTCCCAAAGTGGAAGTAACTCTCTATCATCGAAAGCCAAGGATATAATGCCATCTCCTTCTCCTGCAACATCATGCAAAGTGTGAGAGAAAATCTGCTCTTCCTCTCCCAAGAACAATCAAAGAAACAAGATATTTTGCTGCCTCCCCATACTCCCATCATACAACTCATGTGATGAAGACATAATGAATGATATGATCATCACATCAACACCATGCATCCATACTCTATTCTACCCAATGATGCAAGTATCCTGCCATCTCTCCTCCATCCTCCTACTCTTAGGAAGAGTGCTTGCCAAGTGATGGCCAAACTCTTTCAAGAGTACCCAACATAGCTAAGCCTCCTACTGCCCTGTATCATAAATATGCAAGTAGCCTTCCAACTCCTTGCTCATTAGCCACATCCACTCAATCACCTGTGAATTTCTTCTCCTCCTCTTCATCTTGGTACTCCTCCCATGAGGGCTACCATCCTCCCAAATAAAATTCCTATTTTTACACTTCATGGGATTTTGAAATGAAAGCTTCTCAAGGATCAATGAGACCCTATCAAGACCCAAATAGGTGGTAGGGAAAAACCTACCATCATGATGTGTATGACTCAAGGAATGTCCAACACAAGCATGAGAGATTTTATCCATCCTAAGATGTCCTCCATATTCTATCTGCTCCTATGAGAAAGGAAGAAAATATTTTCACTCCATGATTTGAAGTGCACCTCTGATGAGATCTCTCCTTGAGATCTCCCTCTCATCAATAGTCTTCCAAAACCAATGAGGTCTTGGATCTGAAAGTAGAATTTCCTCTTTGAGCTGAGAGGAGCTCATTGAGAAAGTATCATATTGAAAGGAGAAAGTGTTTCACACTTCAAGATGTCTACTATCATCCTTCAAGGCTTGAAACCCCAACCTCCAATGTGATATGCAATCGAACAAATTCTCATGAAGATGATGGTTTATTTCCTCCTTGAAATTTTTCATGTTGCACAGCATAGTGCAACCAAGCTTCTCTATGGTAGAAATGGGATTTGACCATTGGTCATTCAAAAGAAAATTTCCACATTGATCAAAATAATTTGCTACAACAATAGATTGTGGAAATCTTTTCATACCTTGATGTGCATTTGGAACTTCTTGTAGGGTTGCAAGATTTCGATCCTCCAAAGTGTTGGCTGCTTCAACTGTTGATGCATGTGGCTACTCCTCTATGAGTGTGATAGTGTTATCGCAAGTCTCCTTAGGTGGTGGTGTAGGATTTTCTGCCTTTTCATCATCAAAGGTTTTGATCAACCCTTGGATGAACTTTGCAAAAGTTTTCTCCCTTACATGGCTCAAGTGGCTACTCCACCAATCATAGGCTTCACCCTCCAAGTGCAGCGTTGAGATTTCAACAGCTTCTTTTCCTGCTACAGGATGTAGTAGGAAAAATTCCTCCAACTCTCTCACCCAAGTTCTTGCAGTAGATGACCCATCAAAGGTAGACAACATAAATCTATTACCTCTGATTCCTTTTCTACTATAGGGTCTCTTGTCTTCCTTTAACTAGATTAAATGAGGAAAATCTAGAGTCTCCTTGAAGTCTATAGGTTGATATCTGTACTCAACAACGTAATCACTTAGAATGCAATAATCCAAGTGTCTACCATGCTCAATGTCTTCTTCTTGATCAGAATAGGAAGTGCATGGTCCTTCGTCTTCTATTTCTTCACTCTTCTTGACCTCCTTGGAGAGGTATTCTCTGCATCTAAATACTGATGAGAGAAATCTCATCTTCTTCAACATTCTAATATTCTTGGGCTTATACTCATAGGTTGAGCCAAGAAAGTTGATATGATACCACTATCATGTCCCAAATCTCGAATGGATAGAAATCCATGGCTGGAAAACACATTTTCCAAGAATGGAGGCAGCAAGAATGAATACCAAGACCTGGATCCCTTAGAAAAATGTGTCTATGACCAAAATCCAAGATTTGGGACCAAATAAATCCTTCAATGGTAGTGAGACAAGCCTTCCACACCTAGTTCCCTTCAGAAATTGCCCAAAGAATGGGGCTGCAACAATACATGAGCAAACAATGGAAAGATAGTGTTATTTTATGAGATATGAGACAACAAGATATGAATAGCCAATGAATAATGTTATATTAGCAAAGATAGTACAAGTTCTTGAGGAAACATCCACTCAAGAAAGGCAATGCAAGCCTCAACAAGACAAGTACATGGGAATGAAGAAAAACTATTGTAGATATGAAACCATTGGTTGTGAAAATGTAGTCTATTATAGCTAACTGCTGCAAAAGGATTTCAATACATGAATATGACAATATATGGCTCAAATAAAATAGGGGAGCAAAGCTCTAACCCTTAGGAACAATAATACATCATCCTTAGAAGGATTGGCTGAAATATAAAAAATGGAATTTTTTTTTAGAGTTGCTAGGCAGCTGCTGCAACTCAAATCTGGAACTCAATAGAGAAGGCTGAAGATGAGAACTAGACCTCCTCCAATGGATCTCCAAGTGGAAGGCTGATCCTTACACTTGAGATCTCACCCTCCAATCAACACAGCAAGCCCTCACTACAAGTGCTCTATGAAATAACACAGTCTAAGAGGGTAACTATGCTATAGGTGGAATAGAATGAAGTGACCAAGTGTCAGGATCTAAAAATAAGCTCCAAATCTTCCAAGCTAATCATCCAAAGGAAAGAGAGAGTCTCCCTATGAAAAACAAGCAATGGAAGAGGTGTTGTGACTTCTCACTGCAACACCCTGCAACACAAAATTATGTTGTTGCAGCAATAATGATGTCCTAGAGGAGGATGATTGGCCTCAAGCCTAGATGTGAGAAAAAGCAGTACAAATCCTTCAATAGGCTTCTCAAGAAAGGAGGAGGAATCCTAAACAGGAATTCCCTGGCAATTCTTGTTAAACAACAGAGAATGCTCAGTTGTTTGAATAAACAATGAAATGAATAATCATAAGCATGAATAAGAATGGCTACCTTGCCCTCCTTTTAAACACATGAGAGATCCCTCGCCATGGGCCCCACTCTATTAGGGTTTCCTCCTTCAGGAAATATTCCCTCTTCTATCTTTGCGCTGTCCCATGTAGTGCTTTCCACCTCTAACCCAATGATGTTTGACTTGGTCAAACTTAACCAAGGCTCCTTGCAAAATGTCCCCTTTTACACATGAGAATGTGAAATGTAGTTCCAAGGTTGATCCCCTTTCATACTAGAGGTATTTTATCCATGTTTCTATTATGAATGGGTATCCTCACCCAATTATTCATATCCTAAGTGAAAATGGACAAAATTAATGTTCCAATTTATTGAAGGAAAAATTTGGAACATTACACACGGATTGGACAGGCAATTGGTACCTGTTCGAAGACCACACCGAGATCAGGGTCTAAGGTGCTAAATTATCCCCTTATCACTTGCCACAGTTCCTAGACATGAGGACCTTTTCCCTTGAATTTATCTTCCAGGCCTTAAGTGCCAATCAAATCCACTTGGTTCCTGCTAGAAAGGGATACATCTTCAAACTCCCAAACTCTATAGGCCCGTTCACCGTTCATTCAAGGCATGCTCTCTCCACTATGGAAAGGATGTTGCGAGAGATGAATTTCCCTCAGGTATGTTTATAAATATAATCCTAAGGGGTTCCTCACAAACAGGAAGATGAATATTAAATCTACAGCAAATGCACATGAAGTTAGGCCTCTCATTGAATGGAAAGCTAACTTTGATATGTAGCTTTTGGATACACAGATGGAAGCCAAATCCTCAGCTGCTGAAGGAAAAGGAGATAATGTGCCTGTTGAGGCAAAAGGACAGGAACGGGGGACCCCTTTTGAAGTTAAGAGGTCATGCATGTTGATGAGGAAACTCACCCTAGTAGAAACCAGAGAACTAAAGAGCCATCTGACCTGGAGGCAAAGTAATCTGATGATGAGGTCCTTGTGCTTAGGGGTCCTGACAAAGTCAAGTCGGGTTTCCTAATCTCCTTCGAATTTTCCTCATATTTAGCCCCCTAAAAGCTTTCACAAGTAGTCACATTGGGTAGATATGATGCAAGGGATAAGATTGAGACAAAGAACAAGCTCGCAAGAGAAAGTTTGAGGGTAAAACTTTCTCAGTTCATGGATAAACAACATACTAGGATTTCCTCAATTCTAGATATGGATAAATAATATCTCATATTGGCCATACAGAAGTTATAATTGCATCTATCACCTTCGGGATCCCAATACAGAGCTCTAGAAATAATTCTAAATCTGGGCAACATTCCGCTGATGGAGAAGTTGGATTTGCACCAATGCATCGAGGAGATGCTACGGATTGAGGTAGTGAAGCATACAGTTGCCCTATAGAGACTCAAAAGGAAGTAGAAGAAAATGAAGGAATACCAAAAAATAGAGAGGTTTAGTGCTAAGGCTGTCGCTACTCATCTAGAGAACACCAGAAAAATGAGAAGAGGAAAGGGGATTGATACCAATGAAAAATTGTAGGCTCTCCTTACCAAATCAGATTTGGAGGTGCAAGAGTTGAGAAGAAATATGAATACACCTCACTCTGAACATATTCAAACCAAGGAACTGGTCCAGGTAGAGAGGGAGAAGTCATTCCTCGTTGATTCCCTTCCTCAAAAGGAGAAAGAGAACGCTCAGAATGTAATATTTAAAAATTGGAACAGCTCAACAAGCCTGCTGAAATAACGCACTTCTGAGAATTGAGTGCATTGAAATGAGTTTGAAGCTCCTAGATCCCTTATATCACCTCATATAATATCTAAATCCAAAAGGATAGCAAAAACAAATCAAACTAGGTGGGTTAAACAGATCTCCCACAAACTAGTCTAGCTGAAAATCACCCAAAGAGAGGGGCTACAGCTATATGCAAAGGTCTGCTTCAGAAATAACGCAGATCCACTGAAGCAAAGAAATAGTATAATATGGAGGTTCAAATATCATATTTATAACATAAAATCAAAGTTACATTACATCCCATACATTGTACAAGAGAAATAATAAGACAATACATGAGAATTCCTCAAAATTGAGGTGCTATAGCCATAAGAAAAGTGTGCATGAACTTGAAAACGTTATTTTATGGGGCTGAAGCATTATTTTATTAATAATTAGATCTATATAATATCTATACATAGAAATATAGATCTAATTCAGATATGTGTACAAGAAAATCTCATATATACATTCCCCTTGGGGTTTTGTGCAAAACATGAAGCACAGAGAGTAGATCTGAGATATAAGGTTTAGATCTACAGAATTATTCAGAAATTTCTGAATCATACAATAGGAAAATATATAATATATTAATCAAACATGGATTTGATGGCCAATCCATGGATCACCACAGTGAAAGGAAGAATCCTAACACCGGAGATCTCTCCTCGAAAATGCAGACAAAACACCCTGCAACCTATCCTTTGCAAATAACATAGTCCAGGGAGAGAAAATGCGCTGTAGGCTCTAAGAATTATTTTTCCTAATTCCAAGGTCTATATCTGAAGCTCAATCATCTAATGCACTCTTCCAGTAGGTTAAAGGACACACTCACTGAGAAGAGTCACTAGTATAGACTAGAGCTGAGCAGATCTAGTGTCTTCCACTGCTGCAACTCACAAGGACAACCCATCCCTCAACAGGATCATCTCTATAGGTGTAAGGTGAAGCTTGGCCCAAGATTGATAGTGTAAAATATGGAACAAGTCTCCTTCAACAGCTGCTCAAGGAAGGAGGTGGGAATCCTAAACAGGAAATCCCAATAAGGGATGTCTAAGCAGACAATACCTTAAGAAAATAATAACACCAACAACCCCTTCATGCTTCTCTCCTCTTCCTTTTATAATATTGGAGTCTTGTCAAAACCCTAAACCACATCATTATTTTAGCTCCTTTCACATGTAGAATCTCCTTCTAGAACTGCATTGTCCCTCAAAGAGGTTCAACGCATCTAGACTGTGTTGTATATATGGTCACGGTTGACTTGGTCAAGTGATCAACCTATTTCACATTCAAGGCATATTCAATTTGAGAAGCTAGCTTGATTTCCATTCACATTGAGCTATCTTTATTTAGGATCCACTCTTTGAGAATAAATGTTGTTGACTTGGTCAAACTTGACCTTGTCTGCATAGTTTAGACATTGTTCACACATGTGGAAGCTTGATCTGGTTATTTCATGATCTCTTTTCAGACTATGAGGGATTTTTATTCATAATTGAGAAATTCATGAGCCTCCTTGCACATTTATTCATCCATCTATATTTCAAAAGAAAAATTAATATTCCTATTAGCAGTAAGCTAATTTGGGAATATTACATTCTCCCCCTCCCAAATGTTGCTTGTCCTCAAGCAACTGGATGGGTGCTGCAAAATATCCCCTTCTTCTCTTGTGGCCCCCTCATCCAATAGTCTCCACCATTGCTTCATATTTTCTGCAATAGTCCCATCTTCCAATAGTCCCTCCCCAATGTGCAATTTGGCCTTTGGTGAATAAACCCAATGGCTCTCATCATAAAGAAATGGAAAGTCTATGTGGAAAACTCTTTGCTGATTCATGGCATCCTTAAGATAGAAGTGATGACAATCATGGGGAATTCCATTATTCATGAAATACTCCCATCTCCATTCTATCATCCAAATGAATTGGATCACCTCCCAGCTTGGCAATCCATAGAAAAACTCCTCCGTAATACATAGGGGAGGCATGTCCCCAAAAAACATATGTCTCACCTCACAAAGAGACAAGTGGTCTACCATAGTGGCCATATAATATCTCATGCTTCGATTGAAGCATGCAGTTCCCAAAGAGTGGGGAACTCCTTCCCCAAAGGACACATCCCACCAATGTGCCTCTCCTCCAACCATGTTCCCAAGAGTAAGAACATTTTCAACATATGTAATCATGATTAGAATCATGCTAGCTGCCATGTATGATATAGGAGAAGGAATATGTCCCCTCATGTGTAACCAGTGCAGTTTTACCCTTAACTGCCATAGAATAGGAGATGAAAAGTGCCTCCCCCAACACTTTTTTGTTGCCCCATACCTCTTGAATTATTGGAGAAGGTGCATCATAGTTGGTGTAAAAGAATCACACCATGAGGAATATAATAACTTCCCAAGATCCTCCAAGGAATGACCTGCATCAACATAGTTCATGGCCTTGAGTCGTCCATGAAAGCCATCATAAATAGTGGCCCCTCTTGGCACAATGTCCTGCAAATGAGTGTTAGAAAAATATAAGCATATAGGAGATACATCATAATATTCAGAAATACAAGTCCCTCTATATACTTGTTTTACATCAGTGAGGTAACTCATGGATGAGTTCCCTCTCACACGCAATTAGTAAGGAGATGTGAATGATGGCTCTTCCCAAGAGCTATGTTCCTCCCTCTCTATCAAATAGTCCATCCACTTCTTCATATGAGAGTGCACCTCTTCCTTGAAACCTTCCCATATGAATCCACCTAAGATAGTATGATATGCTCTAATGAACCCAGTGGGTTTGGAAAGCAGGATCTCATAGGTTGCATTTAGTAGTCTCTCGTTGAGCTTGGAGTATTTAACCAAAAGGATAAGATTATAAAAATAAATGACTCCATCAACTACCTTAAACCTCCTATCCATTACTTTCCAATCAAGAACCCCACATGCAAAAAGGTCCTTGCAGTATTCCATCATGAGTTGGGAATCCCAATAAGGATATAGAATTCCCAAGAATGACAGCACTGTAGAGGTCTGAAATGTAGCCCCTGTCATCTCATGGCTCTCCTCTTTGACATGTCTGATGTCAAAATCACATGTTGGAGCATTATAATATTTACTTTGCTGCCTTCTTTGTAGCTAATCTTTCCCAAGACAAGATTCAAGTAGATGGAAATCAACTGCCCCTCGAAAATTCCTTGTCTTCCAATAATTCCTTAATATGGCCCATGCATGAAAGAGAGTCAACATCCTCTTGTTATGTTCAGAAATATCTTTTATGAATGAAGGTACCACGGGCTGCCCCAAATAAATGGAGTTTCCATGTGTTCTTATGTCCATGCCATCATAGACTTCTAATTCCTCCTTCCGTAGTGTAGATAACTGAGTGGAAGATAGCAATTCCCCTTTTAGGAAATTGCTCGCCTCTATTCTGAATTCATGAGAGATTCTCTGTGCTATGCTGGCTTCTCCCAAGGCTCCCTCCTTAGCCAAGTATGCAAATGCTACCCATAGTTGAGAGAACACTTTAGTTTTCCTCCAATAAAGAGGTGATTTTGTTGTGACTGCGTTATCATCTCCTACCTTCCCCTCCTCCTCTTCAATAACTAAAACTACCTCATCATCAACAAGAGACCTTAGATCTTGGTCATCTATTGAAGGAGGAATCTTCATGCTTTCCTCTTGAGAAGAGAGCCCTTCATCCAATGGAGATCTTGCGCTTGGCAAGGCATCCAACAAACTTATACCTTCTTCCTGGTTTTCAGAAATGGATTTGGATTCATAGACCCTTACAACTCATGCAAAATATTTGTTTGATATGGTTTGATAGTTTCAATAGAAGATGTTATACATGAAGTTCCATCAAACCTCTCTACTAACCTCCAAATAAACTTTGCATAAGTAGGTGTATTTTCATTTCTTAAGGAAAAATATTCAAACAACCACCAAGCATATGATTTAACTTCAAAATGCAGTGTTTCTACTTTGATGGCTTCAATTTCTGAAACTTGGTGTTGCTACACAAATTTTTCTAGATCCTCCACCCAAACCCTAACTGGAAATTTAGGTGATCCATAAAAAGTAGATAGAAAGAATATAACCACACCATGATGCTTCCCCTTTGTGATTTTTTCCTCCTTGATCTTGAAGAATCCTTGGAAGTTCAAGTTATCTTTGAACTCCTTGGATTGGGCTTCATATTCCCGAAAATACTCTCCAAGAGTCTCCTTCTTAGGCATACCTCCTTTCTTCCTATTCATGAAGAAATCACTGACAGAATGTTGAATATTTTGTGATATGGATGAGTGCACATATCCATGAGATGAGGATTTAGAACCTTCCTCGTGTATATATCTTGCAGATCTGGTCGAGGGATCTTCCTTCTCTTCCCTCCTCATTTCTCTGATGTCTTTTTGGGTACCTTGCAGAACTTGAGATAGAAGTTATGTGAACCTCCTTTCTCTAGAAAACAAGGGTTTAATCCAATTTCTATTGCATATATCCTCCTCCTCATGAGAATACTCCATGCTTCTTGAAGCTCACAGGGTAAGCCAAGAAAGTAGCTTTGATACCACTGTAATATTCCAAAATTGGAACAGCCCAGAAAGCCTACTAAAATAACGCACTTCTGAGAATTCAATGGACTGAAATGAGTTTCAGCTCCTATATCCCTTATATCAGCTCATTGAAGATCTAAATCCAAAAGGAGAGCAAAAACAAATCAAACTAGGTGGGTTAAACAAATCTCCCACAAATTAGTCTAGCTAAAAATCACCCAAAGAGAGGGGTTGCAGCTATATGCAAAGGATTGCTTCAGAAATAATGGATATCCACTAAAGAAAAGAGATATATTGATATGGAGGTTCAAATATCATATGTATAACATAAAATCAAATTTACATTACATCCCATACATTTTACAAGAGAAAGAATAAGACAATAAAGGAGAACTCCTCAAAATTTAGGTGCTACAGCCATAAGAAAAGTGTGCATGAACTTGAAAACATTATTTTATGGAGCTGAAGCAGAATTTTATTAATAATCAGACCTATATTAAATATTTACATAAAAATATAGATCTAATTTAGATATGTGTACAAGAAAACCTCATCTATACATTCCCCTTGAGGTTTTGTGCAAAACATGAAGCACAGAGAGTAGATATGATATCTAAGGTTGCAGATCTACAAAATTATTTAGAAAAATCTGAATCATACAATAGGATAGAATATCAGATCTGAAGAAAACATGGATTGTATGGTCAATCCATGGATCACCACAGTGAGAGGAAGAATCCTAACACCGGAGATCTCTCCTCCAAAATGTAGTCAAAACAACCTGCAACTTCTCCTTTGAAAATAACGCAGTCCAGGGAGAGAAACTATGTTGTAGGCCCTGAGAATGGTTTAGTCTGATGCCAAGGTCTATATCTAAAGCTCAATCAAATAATGCACTCTTCCAAGAGGTTAAAATACACACTCACTAAGAAGAGTCACTAGTATCGACTAGATCTGAGCAGATCTAGTGTCTTCCACTGCTCTAACTCACAAGGAAAACCAAACCCTCAATAGGATCAATGATTTAGGTGTAAGGTGAAGCTTGGCCAAAGCTTGGTAGTGGAAAATATGGAAAAAATCTCCTCCAAGAGCTTCTCAAGGAAGGAGGTGGGAATCCTAAATAGGAAAGCCCAACAAGGGATGTCTAAGCAGACAATACCTTCAAAAAAGAATAACGTCAACAACCCCTTCATGCTGCTCTCCTCTTCCTTTTATAATATTGGAGTCTTGTAAAAATCCTAAACCACTTCATCAGTTTAGCTCCTTTCACATGTGGAATCTCCTTCTAGAACTACGTTGTCCCTCAAAGAGGTTCAATGCATATAGACTGCACTGTAGATATGGTCAAGGTTGACTTGGTCAAGTGATCAACCTCTTTCACACTCAAGGTGTCTTCAAGGTGTAAGGTGAAGCTTTGCCGAAGCTTGATAGTGGAAAAGATGGAACAAGTCTCCTCCAAGAGCTTCTCAAGGAAGGAGGTGGTAATCCTAAATAGGAAATCCCAACAAGGGATGTCTAAGAAGAAAATACCTTCAAAAAAGAATAACATAAACAACCCCTTCATGCTTCTCTCCTCTTCCTTTTATAATATTGGAGTCTTGTCAAAACCCTAAACCACTTCATTAGTTTATCTCCTTTCACATGTGGAATATCCTTCTAGAACTGCGCTGTCCTTCAAAGAGGTTCAATGCATCTAGACTGCGTTGTAGATATGGTCATGGTTGACTTGGTCAAGTGATCAACCTCTTTCACACTCAAGGTGTCTTAAATTTGAGAAGCTAGCTTGATTTCCATTCACATTGAGTTGTATTTATTTAGGATCCACTCTTTGAGAATAAATGTTGTTGACTTGGTCAAACTTTACCTTATCCACATAGTTTAGACATTGTTCACAAATGTGGATGTTTGTTTTGGTTATTTTATGATCCCTTTTCACACTATGAGGGATTTTTATTCATACTTGAGAAATTCATGAGCCTCCTTGGCCATTTATTCATCCATCTAGATTTCAAAAGAAAAATTAATATTCCTATTAGCAGTAAGCTAATTTAGGAATATTACACGGAAGGATAAAGAGATTTATGGACTTAAGGAGAGGTTGTGAGATTTGCAAATTAAGTGGAATGGGCATACATGCAAGGTATCTATATCACAAGATTCCCAGACTGCCCTAAAGTAGCTCACTAAGGCCCTGGCCAATTTAAGGATGTCAGAAGATGAGACTCTATCCATTCGTCGACTCTTAGATGAGTCCTAGGCTGCGTAAGTGGAAAATAAGAGGATGGTTTCATCCCTATAGAAAGAGGTTGAGAACCTCTGCAAGGAAGCTCATGAGCATGAGAAGTCTATCGAAGACTTAAAATCACAGATCAAAGGTAACATGTTGCTCGTAGAAGCGAGACAACTTTTCAGGGGGGAAATCATAGCAGAGGTTAAGCAACTTTTGGAGCTTCTTGTGTTGATCAATGAAAATAAGATTTCCATTCATGATTTTAATGCCCAATTGGAGGTTGGACGCAAGGAAGGAGAAGAGAAGGAATCAGTAGCAAATAAATATCTCAGATACCTCAATCAACTCTCACTTGAATAATTGTGCATGTAGGGAGTGATAGACTGTTTCAGGATGATTGTGGACACCAGTAAGATGATTGATAAAGAGAACGCACACGTGAGAACATTAGGGTTTTTATCGATGGTTTCAAAGTGACTGGAAAATTTCGATGACAAGTGTCACAAGTTGTTAGAATCTGGCCTCCTGCCATGCTGGGATACACATTCAGGCGCACTATTTCCCTTAACGGCCTATGATTAGAAAATGTCAGAAATCATGTGCAAGGCAGATATAACGCTAGACAAAACCTCTCGGCTAAAAGCGAGGACCATAATAGCTACACTGCATAAGGAATTATTCCTTCTCTGTCAGGTTAAGAAATTATTTGTTATGCACATGGATTATACAAAGCTTACACAATTTCAATCTATTTTTGAGACCTAGACCACAACACCACTACTCGGAGGAATTTTGTGGCAAAAGTGTTATGAATTTGCTAATTCTCCAGCTTTGTCTACTTCACAGCAACTACCACCCCCGACGCCTCATCAGCATGAATCCTCCATGTATTTAGTCTAACCACGCGATCCAAAAGGCTCAGGCACTCCTCGTCATACCAACTGATGGATATCATGATTTGGCCCATGTGGCCTTTGTTTAATTTTTTATTTTCAATTTCTATGTAATGTAAAAAATGGGTGAAATTTCGATTTCACCCTATGCACTCTCTACATTTCATATTTTATATTATGTTCTTGTTATAGTATGTTTCGGAGCATACTATTTCAAATGAGATGTTGTTATGCCTCATAATTTTTTATTTAGATGGGAAAATGTAATATCAACAGGGAATATTTTGTTTGAAGAAAGAGTTGGTCACACGGTTCATGTAAATAGCTATAAAAGTCCAAATGGTATACTAAGTAAAGGTTCTAAATTATCTGAAAGTTGGAAGTGTATAGTCTGCATGACACATTTTGTAGTTTTGAGATTTTCTCTTAATGTATATCTGAAGAGCCATTTTGAAGAATAATATAACAACTGTTTGTTGCAAGAATGGATTCCTACTAGCATTATGAACAACAGCTATTTAACGCTTTGTTCCATTATATTTTCCTTCCTCTTATCATGATTTCAGAATGCGGGTGGCTTATAAGTTATGTATGAATTTATCTTGAATGATACTTGTATGATGATCTATAATACTACCTCAATTAGGTTCGATGCATGATTTCCATTCGAAGTTCTTTTTCTTCACCACTTTCCTCTTAAGTCCTTGAAGGGTGGATTTTTATATCTCTTAAGCCCACCACACTCTGACTTACCATACTCATTCTTCATGACATTCATCCTGATTAACTTTAATGTTTGTTCATTAGTTTCAAATCCGGCCCTGTTTGCAACAAATCCTATTTCATGACAACCATAGGACCATTTTGAGCAAGCCTCTCTCCTTACAATCAAATTTCCTAGTTATTACTCTCCTCTCCTTGTGATCTAGAACCAAATATTAAATATTTCCATGTATTTTAATATCAGGAGGTTCCTATTAAAGAAAATTAAGAGAACCTAGATGACCTCCTATTCTAAGGTTTCCTAGGCACTGGTCTTTAGCAACTCAAGGCTGTCTCTAGGAGTGACAACATTCCACACGCCCAACACATGCTCTCTCACCTACTGGGTCTCCCTCGACCAATCCCCATGTGACAGGTGTGATTCGGTTGATGTCATCCTGACGCAAGCCCTCCATTTGTCCCTCTTTCATCCTAAAAAGGGTCATTCCATCTGCATTTTTCACCCGAACGCTATCTTTTGTTGTTTTTCTTGTTACCAGTTAGGAGTGTAGGTAAAGGACTGGTCTTGTGCACATGCCTCTACTCAAGTCAGTCTCATTGCCTTAGGTATTTGGCGAGTCCCCCAGTTTTACTTCTTTTACAGCTTAACTCTCCTTTATTTAATAATTAAAATTCTACCCTTGAGACTCCTCGAGCCCAAGAGGTCAGGACCACCTCTAGCCCTAACCCACTCATGGACAACTACACTCAGCTTTGTGACACCATTTACCCTTTCAATGTAGAGAACGAGTGTCCTAAGCTTATGGGTTATAAGTGGTAGGGTGAAGACCTATTTAACATGGTAGATACGAGATGATACTATCAAATAGCTCCCTCAATCCATCATTTCCATGAATTTATCTCCTATATTGTAGATTCATACATTGAATAGAATGGATTTTTCCTCTCCTCATAGGGAAATAAAACACTTGAAATCAACCCCTAGTTAATCTGAAAATCCCCATACTACCCACCCTCTCAAGATCTCCACAAATTCTCCAAGGTAACCCTCATGTGTCACTTTTCTAACCTCCCACTTGATAAGCATAGGCCTCTCCTCGAGTTAATCATAGTTGCGAAAGTTTCCACCTTACCCCCCTCTAAAAAACTCTTGCTATCCCTCTTTTGTGACACCTTTGAGTGAGGCCTGGAAATAATCTCATGTATGTCTTGGCACAAAAATGACAATTGGGCCACTGAGGCCTGCTAATGTTTTTTCGACCTTATGATGCAACCAAGAGTGTTACTCGACATTCCCTCATTCCTAGAGTTATCCATCCTAGCCCACTTCCAAGAATTTTCAACCTTTAGTTCCTTTATTTGTTCCTATTTGTGCATGCTAACAAGTTCAATGCCTTAGGCATAGACAAGTTTTATAAGAAAGGTAGTGAGCAAAAATCCATGTTTTATTGGACCCCCTCAGTTAAAAAACAACCCAAAGGAAAGAGTTATGAAAAATTCATCACATACTTCATGTCTAGGGCCCATACAATTATGTACAGGACCCCTTTGCCCAGGATTTTTCCTAAACAGAAATATCTGCTCCATTTCAATGACACATATTGTGTAGGGGATTGGTACCTATTTGAGGTTCACACTAAAGTCAAAATTTATGGCTATGAGCTTTCTCCTTTCCACTTGAGAATATTGATTCCCATGAGAATATTTTCTCTTGAGTTCATTAGGAAAATCATGAGTGCTGTCCAAATTCATTTTGTACCAGCAAAGAAAGACCATATCATCAAGGTCCCAAGTATAGTAGGTTGTTTACCATAAATTCATGGCATGCATTCCCTTTGGTTGAGGATATGATACAGAAGATGAACTTCCAGCAAGGAGACACATGGCACTAGGATCCTAAGGGAGTCATTACACAAAGAAGGAAAAATATTAAGTCATCAACCTATGAACATGAGCCTAGACCAGATATTGAATGGAAAGCTAATTCTAACTCATGGTCTTTGGATACATAGATGGAGACGGGCTCTCCAACTATATACTATCCACCAAGTGGAGAAAATGTACAGGTGGAAGAAGAGATCGAAGGATAAGGGGAGTTCTAGGAGGAAAAATACTATGTACAGATAGAGGATTTCATCGAGGTGGAAGAAGAGGCCACATCAGTAAAAAACCCATTACATAAGGACCTGAAGGAGAGGATACTGAACAACTGGATGAGGTGATCTTGGCTTACATAGACCAAGGTTAGAAAAAGCCAGGATTTTGGGTTTCTTTGGATGATGCCACCTCATAGGAACCGTCTGCTTCTTCATAGGTGATCGCCCCATGTGACTGCCCCTCAGAGGTTGAGATAGGTACACAAATGGAATCTCCTTTAAGAGAAATAATCAACGAAAAGATCTAGTCGGCTAGGGAAAATTTGAAGGTATATTTGGCTTATCATATAGACCGATGGCCCACCAAAATCGTAGCTACCCTATACATGGAGAATGCCTAATTGGTGGTTTTATTGAAACACCCATCCTCTCACCCTCTGCCTCCTTAATCAAAATACATAGCACTAAAGATGATATTGGGCTTGGAATCTATCCCCCTGTAAGATATTTAAATATCCATAAGTATATCAGGGATATGCTACATAATGAGGTCATAAATCACACCCTGCCCTTGGATAGAGCTCAGAATGAACTCAAGAAGATGGTGGAAAATATGAAAAGGGAGAGGGAAAACTCCAAGGCTCTCTCTCAATAGCCCATGCTGTATAAATAATTTTTGAAACAGAATGGGACTGAGAAGCGGTCAAATGCAAAAAAATTTATCCAGAGGAAGAGTTACAAGCTCAGTATCTCCAGTGAATATTGAAAATACCTGGCTCGGAACACGTTCAAACTACAGATTTCACTCAAGAAGAAAAGGAAAAGCAATCTTTGTCTACTTTGCTAGTCCAGAAGAATGATGAGGTAGTGGATTTAAAGAGGAGGTTGCAAGAGTTGTAGCAATAGCTGGATATTCATGTTTGTATAGTACCCATGTGAGAATACCTACATAAACCCTTAAAGAAGTTGACCAAGGCAGTCGCCGAGCTAAAATTCTCAGAAGATGAGGCCCACATAGTGTGCAGGTACCTAGAAGAGTCTATGAAAACTTTGTACGAGAAGGATAAACATATATCTTCAGTAAAAATGAAGGTCAAAAGAAGTCATAGAGAGGTATAGGAATTGAGAAAATTATACAAAGATCCTAAAAGCCACCTAAAGGGGAATATGGCACTGGTAGAATCGAGGAAAATCATATGGGATGACATTATGAAAGAAGTAAAATATCACTGGGAGAATATCAATCTGTGTAATGATAAGAATATCACCATCCATGACTATAAAACTCAACTAGACTTAGGTCAGTGTGAAGGGATTGAAAACACAATGATTTCACAAAACTACATCAAGTTCGCGAATGAACTCCCAATTGAGGAGTTAGGAATGCGCGAGGTGATGGATTGATTTCGGATAGTGGTGGACATAATGAGGATGATATCAAAAGGAGTTGTTCGGGCTAAAGTTTTTGGGTGGTTGAGGATTGTTTCCCGATGAGTGGAAGTTTTCGATAGTGAACTAGGAAAAGTATTTCGAGCAACATTACCTACTTACTAGGATGTGCAAGGTGCATTGATCCCCTAGGAAACTTATGAGAAAATACTAGTGTAAAGTAAATATAAATTTTACTCATCACAGGATAAAATGGATCAGTTGAAGGCCGAAACTTTGGTGGCCACTCTCATAAAATAATTAATTCTTATGGCCAAGGTCAAACAACTCTTCTCGACCAACATGGACTGCTATGAATTATATCAGCTTTGTTCTCTATTTGAGCTTTTCAGCACGGCACCCATTCCCTCCGAGATTATGTGGCAAAGGTGCTACGAAAATGCTAATCGGACAACAACCTCCAGTTAATAACTGAGAGCACCCATGCCATCTCATCATTCTCACTCATCATCCAATCCAATGTGGTCATGACAATCAGGGCCTTCTGCAACCCCTTGCGACATCATATAATTGTTTCAAGATCAATCACATCTGGCCTTTAGATATTTTTTTTTTTACTTTTTCTTTCTCATGACATTGAAATTGATGTTTCACTTCTTCTTCTTCTTTTTCTGTTATAGATTCATGCACGGATCACGCTCCATTTTGAATCATGATACTGAATTGTAAGATCAAGAAATAATATATAGGGTAGAGCCCTAAAGAAAACTCTATAAAAGGAATAATGAGGGATAGAAACAAGGTTCTGAATTTTGTCTAAGTTTTTTGTCCTATCTATTCTGTATGATGTATAATCATTTTGGGTTATGAAGTCCATATTTTGAGAATATTTTCGCGGCTAATATAATATAAATCCTTCTTTTGACAAAATTTCACTTATTTTGTTGAACAATATGTATATTTGTTTTCTCTAGTTGATGTTTATCAACCATTCTATAGATGCTATTTCTTAGATTCCATGTGTAAAAGCCATTGGTTTTAGCTCGTTTAATTTCATGAATTTTTTTCTCTTATCGTAGAGGAAATATAGTACTCATGTTTTAAATTGGTTCGCAAACTTAAATTGTGCTCCATAGAATCCCACCATTGTATGTATCTACCACACTGTCATTTCTTCTAATATTGGACAACATGGATTCTTAGCTCTTCTATGCTCCATATCTTTGGGATTTATTCTTAAAATATTCATTGCACAACACTTTCAAATAGAATTCTTTTCATTGGTGTAAGTTTGGCCCTGTTAATGCAGTCTAGTTGAATACAGTTTCTCGTCTTTTTCTCTTCCTAATTCCTCTATAAGATCAACATAAACAGCCTTCATTATTCTCAAACTGTTATACCATAAATTTCCTTAATCGAAGAATTGATAGGACATTGCAAGTAAGATCATTATCCTCTAATTTTAAGATGTCCTAGGCACTGGTCTCTTAACAACCTAGAGGTTGGCTCTAGGAGTGACAACAACATCTATAGCTATAAACAACATAATTAAGCATAAGGGTCTAATAATTTTATGAGAATCACTAAGAATAATTTCTCCCTTATATCATAATATGAAATACAATCTATTTGACCACAGATACATTGTACATTAATTTATAGGAAAAACATAGATAAAGTCATAAGTCATCACTGATAAAATACATGCTTATAACCATCATAATAACAAAAAAATGCCATGGATATAACATCAATGAAATCCACTTAATAACCAATACATTTTCCTACCAAATACCACAGGGTGAGCTTCTCATTAATGAGTGTAGAAACCAACCAGAGATGGGACTTCCATGTTCCACCCGACCATAGGTTGGCTAAGGAAAATATTTATTCAGCCAATCACCCCCATTTCATATTCCAAGCATGGATGTGGGACTCATCACCAGCCGAAAATGAACCAAGAAAGTATGAATTATATCAGAGTTTTCCTCCAACACCGTGAGGAATTTGAGTGCATCCTATTTTCTCAGGATTTACCGTAACCCATAGTCTGATCTAGAGGTCACTAGGACCTACATAGAGAACATCTCTCTAGGGTTTATCATACATCCCACCCGATAAATACAAGGCCCAATGAAGAGAAATCAACCTCTTGGCTTTACCGTGTATCCTGCCATTCAACAACAAGGATTCTTAAGCCCACCGAGGCACACAATATGGATTTATTGCAACCCACAGTCTAGATAAGGGGTTACTATTCCAATGGCTTTGCTGTGATCCTCAGTCCAGTTCTACTATGCCATCTCTTTTTCATTTCATAAATCCACCCTACTCAACTTCGAATCAAATCTGTCCATGCATCTCAACTAATGTATGAGAAACCTATCTCATTAAATCTATATGGAAATGGAAAGGATAGGATTAAAAAATTGTCACACCTAGAAAAACCCATTCCAAGACAACAGGAAACCACATTCAATACCGTGCATGCAAAAATAGAAAGGAAATTGTTAGTGTCAGTATTTGCATCCTTCCATGAGTGATCAAAAATCCTCTTTTAATATCATTTTAAGGGTCACACTTAGAATTTTTTTATCATTCCACTAGGTCATGAAAATATTTAGTCACTGATGGTATCCCATGTCCAAAAGCATCACTCGTCCACAAATTTGATTACTTCATGGCATAGTTTCATACCTTTCTGATTTTACACCATCCATAAAGTTAATATCATCATGTCATCACATTAGTCATGTCATCGTGAAGTCCAGTATTTCAAGGTTTAATTAGGTATTTTTAAGGTCAATCAAGCTTAGCATTAGCTCATTAGGATTTCCAAGGTCTAATAAAAATTCATTTCTATTTCATAAGACCAACAAGTAAAGGGTGATCAAATAACATCTCTTCACCATATGAAGATGATTTGTAAAGAGAAATTTTTGTTTCAATATGTAATTTTGGTTTTAAGATGTAATTTTTGGTTTTCATTATGTAATTTTATGTCATTCAAATGTAATAATTTCATGATTCCCAAGCTGCTAACTCAAATTTCCAACATGCCAAAGCATAAAAAATGTCAAATAAAAGAGTTCTCAAAGTCACTAGATGATCAATTTGTTGGGAAAAATACTGAGAGGGGGGGTGAATCAGTATTTAGTGCAGACTGGAATTTTTTTACTTTTTCTTTCTCTAAAACCCATGCGCTACTTTAATGAACCCAAGTCACGTATACACGTGGATATCCTTAATGAAACTTGTGTATTACCAGAGATCTCATTATGCAAATAATTCTTTACTTAGATAATTGCATCATTCATTCATTAGAAGTTCAGTAAGAAGTAAACATGTGCAATAAGAACAGAATAAATCATCACACATAAGAAACACACATGAACACCAGGATTTAAGGTGGAAACCCAATTTTGGAGAAAACCACCACTGTCGTCATCTCAGTCTTCAATATTTATTATAAATAAAACATCTTACAACCATGTACTGGCACAGAATCATACCAGCACGCAGGCACCCACCTACAGAATGCTACAACCTTCTCTCTTTTACCAGCATCTCTTGGAGGGGAGCTACAACCCCCTGCTCTCATTTAGCATCCTCTCTTGGAAGGGAGCTACAACCCCCTGCTCTCGTTTACTAGCCTCTCCTGGAAGGGAGCTACAACACCCTTCTCTTGTTTACCAGCCTCTCTTAGAAGGGAGCTACTACCCCCTGCTCTCATTTACCAGCTACCACTGTAAGGGAGCTACAACCCCCTCACTGAAGGCTTCGACCCTTAACACCATTTCAGACCACGTTTCATTAATTTTCATACTGGATCCAACAACTTCCACACAACATACCTTGTAGGCCACTTTTCATCATATTTTCAGACTGGATCCACTCCACACATTTAAGCTCAATCGTACATCAAACTAAAACTTATAACCCCATCAATTCATTCATTGAATCATAACCCAATCAACCAACAACTTGATATTTAATCAACATAATCAGCAACATAATCAATATTCAAACAACCCAGATCTGTATTAATACATTATTGACGGATAATAGTAAACCAGCAGAACAGATCAGACATTTCATTCCACATACTTCAGAAAAACCCTAGATTCCATACGCACTTTTACTTTACTGAACCTGCATATATACGCGCTTTCATAGAGACAAACTTGCATATACTTCTGCACATATTCCAAAACCAACCTCACAATCCATACGCGCTTTTGCTGAAGCCAACTTGCGTATGCACGCACTTTTTATGAAGCGAACCTGCGTATAGATCTTCAAACTTTGTAGGGCTGTGCAACTCTTCAGAACAGATAAATAGCTCAGATCTTACCCTTCACTTCAGAAAATATTCGCCTCATCTCAGATCTAAACATTCCATAAACAGATCTAGAAAATACATAGTCATTTCAGATCTAGAGATCCCTCTTCATAATTTTATTCATAGGCGCATTATTAATTCAGATCAATCAATAAACTGCTACCCTTCCATGTAGACATACTTCAAAGTGAAGTATTCATTAAAACCCAGACTTATGCACACACTTGCACTTATGAACTTCTTCTCCTTATATAGATTTAGCCTTTGTCAATACCATGAGCCAAAACCACACAACTTCCGATGGTATTCCTGGATGAGATCAAATAGATATTCCAGTTCTCAATATAATCGGCCAATACCATGGTAATGTCCCCTGGTTTTATAAATTTAGAGCACAAATAGGCATACACTACTTGTCACGTACATTTCCGCGTACATACGCTACTTCTCCTTTAAAAACCTGCGTATGCTTTATGACATATCATATTTATCATCTCTCTAGAACTTACTGAAATTTCTTTCTCTGCTACTTCTGAGCTACTTGTAGATACATAAGATTTACATCATTAATAAACTCATCAATTCAGTTTCCATCAAGGACAACTTCATCAAGGGGGTTGTTGCCATCAAATTTATCAAGTAGGTTGCCATCAAGGACAACAATCTACATCATATTGCCAACACAATTTGTCAAAGAAAAGTTTAAATGAAAAGGTAAATATTCAGAGTTTAAAGTGAAATGAAGAAAGGAAAAAGTGGGTCCCAAGGCCCAATTAATTCAAATGATGAAGTATAAATACCACCAAGACATCAAAATCAAACTCATTTTCACTCCCAAAAGTCAAGCTTGCACTCCATTAGCCAGAAAAATCAATTTTCAGGGTCATAGATCAAGTTTTTCAATAGAACTGCACTGTTAGCAGTGGCGTTGTGCTTAGAGTAGGCATCATTGTGATTTTCTCCCATTGCCACTGCACTTCTGGGCAAGGTGTTGCACTTTTGATGGATGCATTGCACTTTTGTCTAGCGAGCTCAAGAGGCACTAAAACACCTCAAAATATTTCAAAACTTTCAGTAAATGCCTCTTACACACTCTTGCAAGTAATTACACCAGAGTTTTTGCCTCCTTGCACTCCTAAGGATTGATTTCATAGTGTTTTTGTTCCTAAGTGAAATTGTCAGAAACCCTAGTTTTATTCCTAATTCCCAAATTTGATGCTCTAATACCCAAAATTTCCTTCCCACATATCTAAAAAACCTATCCCTACCCTTACACTACTATTTCCTAGTCTCTAAATTAATTTCCCTTAAAACCATAAGTCCTAGGCTTCTAAATTACTAGGCAACCACTTCCCCAAACCTATAATTTAATTATAATTTCCCACTCCCTTGAAATTTCAACCTCCTATCACCTCCCAAAGTTCCATAATCCCTTCCCCCATCTCCCTAAATTTCTCTAGACTTATCTCTATTCCCTATACCTATCTCCACTCCCCATTCCCATCGACCTCATCCCTAAGGTATTAATGGGCACCAAGACATTATTGAGGAAGATAGAGACAATATGGAATAGGTGGATAAATAGGGAGAGAACAATAGAGAATAGAGAAGGCCTAAAAAATGAGGAATATTCCCAAGGTTGGAGCCCACCAACACAAATGAACTCATGGCCTCTCCTATGACTGTCAATTTTGTTGAGTATGTAGGTTACCCTAGTTTTTGAAACATTATTCAAAGGGTCCAACATCATCCTATGTTGAGTAGAGTCTTCATTTCAAACCTCAGAGAAAATCAAGTGACCCTTGTAGGTGTGACCTTCACTATATCTACAAATTTCATTGTTTCTTCCACAATGATTCCAAACATAGGTGATAAATTTTTTAATCCAAATCTTTGGAGGATCAGTACTATGAACCATTCATTAAATCGAGGTGCAAAAATTAAAGGAAAATGTTTTTCATTTTCAGCTACCTCCTTGATAGGTATTCCCCCATGATGAAAATCATCATTAAGTAATTCTCTTGTGAAGGAAGGTTTTTTAGGCTTTACACATATCACATTAGATTATTGAGGCACTTCACAAGATTAATATTGCTCAATATCCCATACTTTATATTCAGGAGGATAGACAAAATGGTAGTCATTTTGTAAAAGAGAGACTGAATAGAAAATTAATATCCTTTTCCACCACTCATTGATCAAAGTCATTTTTCTCCATCACCTTTACCAGTTGGGCATCTCATGGGAAACCTTCATTTCTAATGAAATATTCACTACTCACAATGTTGAAGATGTTCCTTCTTCATCTCATCCTGCTACATCTATGGCTCCACCTCATTCCACTTCACCATCTCTGCCATCATCACCATTTCATGGTCAGATTGAGCAACCTAGTAGAGCTATGGTCAACAAACAAAAATACGATGAATTGGGCATACTGGCAAAGAAATATCAAGGAGGGCATAGGCAGATATTTTCTCGATAGATTGTGGGAGGGTCCCTGCCTTCTATACCAGAAAAATAGGTACATAAGGGGAAACAAAATATGGCAGAGGATGATGTACATGAGGCAGCCATTCATGAGGAGGAATACCTCCATGAGACAAAAACTAATTTTGACCTTGGTAAGTGTTGGTTGCTTTAATTGCTTTCACAATTCAAGCTCCACATAAATTGTCAACCCGAGGAAGTCTTTTTATTTCAAAGATAATCACGCACTGGATATGCTCAATTTCAAAAGCAGAAACAATGTTGTAGTAAAAAGCCACACAATTATCAATCACACAAATCTACTTATTCACACTCTGTTTAATCAAAGCTGAAGTCACTTAAGTTATAGCAGAAATAATTTCTATGTTGCAGTTAAAATCCAAATAAAGGAAAACCAATCTGCAAGAAAAGAAATCAATCAACCATAGCAGGAACAGGACCCTATTCCTTAATTAGGAACTTCAGCACCTGCTGCCTGGCACTAATTACACTGTAGAAAAGATGACTCAAGAGACCAAGACCCTATTCCCATGAACAGGAACCTTCAGCACTTGTTCTCTTGTTTCTAATCACACTGCAGGAAAAGAAAGGCAATTAGTGGGAGCAGGACCCTATTCCTTTGTACAGGAATCTTCAGCACCTGCTTCCCAGCATCATACGTTCACACAATTAACAGAAATGGATTTCTCAACTTCCAAGAGTGAATGCGTTCAATACATGCAGCGTTAAGGAAACAGAGTACTACAGAATTGTGCAGCTAGTGTTCAACAACAGAATTAAAGTAGAGTGCAAACAGCATAAAGAATTAAACAAATTACAGGAACAGAAGGGTGAATCTTGTGAGGAAGGCGGGCCCTTTCCCTCTCACAAGATTCCCCGGGGAAAGAATTAAATTGGAGCGCTCAAAAGAAGATTTTATTCATCTGTCAAAAGAAATGATACATTACAGATGGAGTCTAGCTCCAGTCTCTTAAATATAATGTTCTCCTGTAGCTTTCAAACTCGAACTCCCTTCTAATGATGATGTCTCCTCTTTTTAAAGAGGAGACATCTCTTACAATTACATGAGAGCAAGTCTACGTTTATCCCAATTCTGTTCTTCTTTCTTAAAACAGGACTATTCTGTTCTTCCATAAAAAAATATTGTTACAACAGATACAACAAGAATGCTATCTTCAGAATAATCCGTGTAACCACGTCTTCATGCTGTTGCCATTGTTCCACAAAATACTCTTCCAGAATCGCAAATTACAAGTGACGGAATTTGCGTGCTTGCTGGTTGTTTCAGCAACTAAGTCAACTATTTCAGCAACGGAGTCGGCTGTTTCAGCAACGAAGTTTGACTGTTTCAGCAACGGCCGATTTTTCCAGCACAGCATATAACTTATCTGCGATCTTTTAGAATTATGTTAGCAACAATCCACTTCGATTAATGATAAAATATAAGAGTATTATGGAATTATATGTAAACAGATTAAACATATAATAAAGAAGAGGATTTTATATACCTTGGGATAAAGTAGATGAAAATGATAATGGAATCCTTTTTAATCATGGTTATAAAAGTAAAATGGTGTCAAAGTATATAGCAAAAATGATACATAGTGGAGTCCTAACATCCCCCCCAGCTGAAAATGTTGCATGTCCTCAGGCAACCCCTAGTCTAAGTCAGAGTCTGAGTACTGGTACTGTGCATGCAAATTACTCAAGCAGTAGCTGGAGAAGGTGGCATCTGTAGGAGCTCGGAATCCTCTATTGTTCTGCAAGTGCTGCCATGCTAAAGCTTCATCTCTGCCAGCCAATTGGTAATTACACTGATATTTCTCTGAAGGCAGCCATAAGATTGGAAAATGAAAATGATACCCGATCGAGTTTACTCCACAATGTCGAATGCATCCAATGTAATTAGAACCCTTGAAAGTGCAGCTTGAAGATTGTCAGGGTTAAAAGGGTGATAATCATGTCTTTCTTTACATGACTGCTGCCAAAACATAGTATTGGCCTTCAATGCAGCAGTCCCCTTTACTCTAATTTGCTGTTGACACTTAAAGAGTGTTGAAGCCTGTAATTGTTGTATATACTTATGCATTCCTGGCTTCTGTAAGAATTTATGATATTGTGCTATGAACAAGGCTGGACTTAAAGGTTCTGGTCTAATCCAAAGGAGTCTATTCTCCTCATTATGTCTGCTTGCAGTGAAAGCAGTTTGCCAAGTGAGCTGGTTAGACAAAAATGAAACAAATGCCCTTATTTGTATATCTCCTGCAATTGGAACAAGATTAACTCTTCTATTGTCTGGAATGGCCTCATTATGAAGGTAGAGTTCGCACAGCAAATGCTGGTCACTCTCGGGGGCCTCATTAAAAGTCTCAACAAATTTCTCTGAAGTGAGTAACTCATACGGTCTGCCATCTTTTATTGCTTTTAATTGAAAATAAACTAATCGTTCAGAAAGAAAGAGAGAGTAGTTTACAGAGGGTTTGCGCGTAGCCATCAACGTCTGGACTAATGAAAACATCAAGGCCATCTTTTCCTTAGATTCCTTGACTTCCTTTTTGGAGTCCTTGAGCTGTTGCATCATTTGTTCCCAACTATCCCAGTTGGCATATACATGGTTCTGCCATGCTAACTTATGCTGGCGTAATATTGTATCTTGTTCTTCAGCATATTGTTTCTTCCATTTGTTCATCTATTCCAATTGATTCCATGGCAAGGTCTGTGTCTTGGCATCAGAAGTACTGGGTTGGGACGTTGTTTGAATGGCTACACTGACTAACTTAGGGCGAGATATCTGTGGTGATGCTTCTGTCTGAGTGGCTACATTAACTGGCACAGGGCGAGATATCTGTGGTGGTGCTTCTATCTGAATGGCTACATTAACTAGCACAGGGCGAGATATCTGAGGTTTAGTCTCTCTTTCTTCCTTTATAGAGAGCCCTACTGGTTCTTGTGGAGCAGTAGGGCATCCCTCTTTTATTCCAGCTGATGTGGATGCCTCAGATACTTGAATTTTAACTAGTTTGTAGCCTGCCTCCTGGTAAATATTGCCACACTCATGGCACATGTATTCCTTGCATGGCTCCTTATTTTGCGCTGAGGCTGTGTGTGCTAACATATAGAGATTCAGTTCTCTATCAAAAGCCTCTCGTGCCAAGGTTAATTCATTCTTGTAGGCTTCCAATTCAGACTTCAAGAATTCATTCTCCTCCAATAAAGATGTCATAGTATGTAAACCCTGTGCGCTGGTTGATTTTGCTAGGGTAGTCTGCTGATGCACAGTCGTAGCTGGTTCTTGTGGGACAGCTACTGCTGGTCTCCCACTATCATCATGCTTGGTGTATTTTTGTACCACAGTGGCTAGTTCTTGTGTTTCAGCCTCTGGGTAAGTGACTGGTTCTTGTGTGACAGTCACTGTTTGAGCCATAAACAATGTCGTATTATCCCGGGGCACTGGTTCTTGTGTGGCAGTGCCACCGGACGAGACGGGTTGGGGGTTTTGAAATGGGGATGAAGATTGGAGTTTTAATAGAATAGTGGCAGGGTCAGGGGAAATGGAGGTGAGTCCTGTCTCAACAGTCATCTTCATTTTCCTTTTTGGTAGGAAAGCAGCAAAGTCACTGCCTTTCCTTTTCTTTGAGGGGGAGGATTCTTCTCGGGGGAAGGGCTTTCAGAAGAAGTGAGAATTTGAAATTTAGCCCTTGTCCGTCGTTTGGAGACTGAGACTGTTGGGGTTCTTTTCTTTTTATAAGTGGGTGGGGATGGGGGTGTTAGAGAGTCGTCACTAGGGACAGAAATAGTGGGGACAGTTGACTCTGCTAAGTGGGACGAGCTCGGGGTTGGGTCAACTGGGGAATATGGAATATCGTCCCGTTGTCCTTCATAAGGAATTTCAGGAGTATCATGAGAAATTTCGGGTTGTTGGGACGTTTGAGCCTGCTGAGGAATTTCAGGCAGCTGGGGAATAGGGAGTGGGTCATGCAGAGGGGGATTTTGCTGAGCAAAACCCCTCTGTATCAACAACTGGCATAAACGATGGTGGGTGAGGGATAACATTGGGAATTTAGACCGTCTACAATAATAAGACATGTTTCTAATACAACCAAGCATATAATAGGGGATATTAATCATTCGTCCATTTCTCAAATGATTCATCAAAACAAAGTCGTGATTGTACACTACCTGGTAACGCCCTTCACACGTCAAGTAGTGTTTGATGAATTCTGCCACCGATGGCCATGGTTGAGGAAGTGAGTGCAGACTAACCCCGCGGCCTTTGAGTTCCACTGGCTCATCTGGACGAAGAAAATCTTGCTGTGCATTCAGAATAACCTGCTTTCTGCTGAACCAGCGAGTCCCAATAGCTGGCAACCCTGATACCTGAACTATGTCCTCCTCTGTCACTGAAATACGCACCCCTTGAACCACTGAAAAATCGCCTTGAAGGTTTTGCGCAAACTCTAAAACTTGTTCCTGGTCAAATTCACCCAACCTTTCAAAATATACTGTCCATCCCGCTTGTTGGAAAATTTGATAGGCTTCAGGAAACAATTGAAGAAGATTTATGGATCCGGGCTCGTGTCTGATGGCCGACCCTCCCATGGCTCTAGCTTTGAGTTATACGCAGAGGCATAGAAGACAGTAAACACAGACCCTGATCGCGCTAGTTGTTGCAACAGAGGCTGCAAGGTCTAAATGACGGCGGAAGTGGATATGACAAGGGACAGAGGATTGGTTAATGCGAAATGATTGTTCAATTTTTGAAATCCCCCCCCCCCCCTACGTATGGTGTAATGATGATTGGGCGTGTAAGGATTTGTAATCATTATGAATGAAATCCTCTCTTTAATATAATTTAACTGAATTACATTAAAACCTCATACCTTACATTTTTACCTTTGGTTTAATAATTCGAAGTGTCGAGTGCTTCAAAATGGCTTTAATGTTCATGGAAGAATCTGTAGATTTCTTTGAAATTTAGAAAAGGAGTGTAACCGGATCTGCTCAGTGCTTGAATAATTTTTCACCCAAAGGATCTGAAGTATAATCGTGGAGAATCGAAAAGCTTATATAACAGCGAAGAGAAATGATGTTTTAATGATAACAGGTTGCTGAAACTGGTGTTTCAGCAACGGAAAAATGAACGATACGTTGCTGAAACAGGTGTTTCAGCAACGGGAAAAATCATAGAAATGGGATAAATGACTTGGGTCTGTAAGAAGTGGGGAAAATATTTGATAGGGGATAATTTCAACAGTAAGGGATAGGAAATACTAGCTGAAGGAAGGTATTTCAGGAATGGTAGGAGTGGGAAAGATGGAAAAAGGGCAATAATGTAGAAGTGAGGATGAAGGGATTGCTAGGAAATGGGGTAAAATGAAGGGAACAAGCTTCTGTGATTGAAGCTTCAGATCTTCTCATGATGAATCTGTCCTCCTTAATGAGCTTTTCCAGAATCTGCAAAATTCAATTGTAATATGCCAATCCTTGACAGGGATTATTAGTGCTAAATCTAATCTAATACTAAAAATACAGTGCAGAAAATTAAATGTTGTGAGGAGCAGAAGACTCCCCTAGAAAAAGATAATGAATATCAGTCATGCAAGCAGTCTTGAAATCCTCTTTAGAAACAGGGCGCTGGTATAAACGGAGCCTATGACCATTGACTAGTAGAGGTGTTTTAGAATCATCAATTGTTAAAAGTCTTACCGTTCCATTTGGAAAAACAGCATCTACCTTATATGGTCCAAGCCAGCGTGTTCGTAGCTTACCCTGAAAATTTTCAAACCAAGAGTCATACAACAAGGCCCAATTACCTTTTTGGAACTGCTTGTGTTTGATAATTTTGTCATGCCACTTCATCCTTTGTTGATGTATCATGGTTGTTTGATGGATGGCATCTAATCTCTTTTCATCCAATTCCAGAAGCTGCTGCAACCTAGCTGTCTGCACATCAGTCAAATCAAGATTAACAGCTAAAGCAGTTCTTAAAGTTTTAATCTCAAATTCCACAGGAAAAACAACATTTTTACCGTAAACCAATTCATAGGGAGAAAAACCTGTAGTATTTCTCCAAGTAGTTCTGTAAGCCCATAATGCCTCAGGGAGCCTTTGGGACCAATCCTTCCGGTTTTCCTTCACTGTTTTAGTTAGAATGGCTTCTAAAACTTTATTTGTGCTTTCCACCTGCCCATTGGCCTGGGGGTGGTATGGTGTAGTCATTCTATGTTGAATATGATATTTGTGAAGGGCAGATTTAAAACCATGAGAATTAAATGGAGGTCCTCCATCAGTAACTAGCTCTCTAGGAATTCCAAATCTAGTAAAGATTTCTTCAAATAAGAAAGCTAGGACAACCTCTTCATTGGCTCTAATAAGTGCTTTGGCCTCCACCCATTTAGTCTTATAGTCTGTACAGACTAATATATAAGTTCTTTGATTGGATGGAGGGTTAATGGGTCCTATAAAATCCAAGGCCCATCTTTCAAATGGTTCAGAAACTACCTGGGGGTTTAATGGCATTTGGTCTCTATGATTGGGTTGACCCATTCTTTGGCAGTTGTCACAAGCCCTTACATATTTCTTTGCATCCTTGAATAATGAGGGCCAATAGTAACCCATCCTCAGAATTTTGTGTGCTGTTCTCTTATCAGCAAAATGCCCTCCACAAGGGCCATCATGACAAGCTTTCAATATGTCATACACTTCATCTTCTCTAATGCATCTTCGGATCTCCTGATCAAGCCCAGTGTAAAAAAGACACCCGCTTATCCAGCTATACCTGGCACTTTGTTGAAAAATTCTTCTCTTTTCTCTGTATGACAGGTGTGATGGTAATTTTCCTGCAACCAAATAATTAGCAATATCTGCATACCATGGAGAGTAAGCAGAAACTGCAAACAAATACTCATCAGGAAAAGAATCATCTACTGGAATATCATTGTCAGTTTTTAACCGTGAAAGGAAATCAGCCACCACATTTTCTTTACCAGGCCGATCTACAATTGTGATATCAAATTCCTGCAATAATAATAGCCATCTGGTAACTCTAGCATTTGTGACAGATTTGTTCATTAAATACTTAATAGTTGAATGATCAGTGTGCACAAAAGTAGAATAACCTGTGATATAGTGTCGAAATTTATTAATGGCATAGATTACTGCAAGAAACTCCTTCTCGGTAACTATATAGTTAAGCTCAGCAGGGGTCATATTCTTACTGATAAAGTAGATAGCATAAGGAATATGATTTTCCTCCTGTCCCAAGACAGCTCCAATTGCAGTGTCTGAAGCATCAGAAGATATGTGAAAAGGGATATTCCAATCAGGCCCCCTCAAAATAGGAGCAGTAGACAACTGATGCTTGAGTTCTTCAAAAGCTTTCTGACAAGAATTAGTCCACTTAAATTCAGCATTTTTCATAAGCAATACAAATAATGGAGAAGCTATCTTAGAGAAATCTTTAATAAATCTTCTGTAGTATCCATCATGTCCTAGAAAACTTCTCACATCAGTTTGAGTTTTAGGAACAGAAAGATTCTGAATGACCAATACTTTAGATGGATCTACCTGAATACCTTGAGATGAAATAAAATGTCCAAGCACTATTCCTTCACTCATCATCATATGGCATTTTTCAGTACTTAGGGAGAGGTGAGCTTGTATACATCATTTAAGTACTTTCTCAAGGTTTTGTAATGCATCTTCAAAAGACACACCATAAGGAGTAAAATCATCCATAAATATTTCCATAGAATCATTCAGCATATCAGAAAAAATTCCTATAACAACTCTTTGAAAGGTTGCTGGTGCGTTACATAGCCCAAATGGAAGAACTCTATAGGCAAAGTTCCCCAGGGGCTGGTGAAAGTGGTCTTGTCTTGGTCTTGGGGTGCAATTCTTATCTGATTATACCCACTAAATCCATCTAGAAAAGAAAAGAATTTCTTCCCTGCCAGACTATCCAACACCTGATCAATGAAGGGTAAAGGAAAGTGATCCTTTTGAGTAGCTTTGTTCAAGGCTTCGTAGTCAACACATACTCTCCATTTCCCGTTTTTCTTAGGGACAGTTACCAATGGGGAAACCCATTCACTGTCAGATATAGGGTATATAAATCCTGCATTAAGCAATTTTTGAAGTTCTTCTTTAACAATTTCTCGTAAATTAGGATTCATTCGTCTTTGGGGTTGACAAACAGGTCGGCATCCCTCTTTAATGTAAATTCGATGAGTACATAATTCGGAAGAAATACCTTTCATATCCGTGTAATCCCATGCAAATGCTTCCTTATATTCATGCAATAACTTCATTAATTGCTGTGTTTCAGCATCTGTTAGATCAGGATTTATGTTTAATGTCTTTCCAGGTTCAATTTCAACTGTTATGCTTTTAGATGAGATGGTGGTTAATGTCTGAGATGAGTCTTCAGATTCAATCCTTTCTTGTGTATCAGTTTCAAAAATTGCAGTTAATTGATTGTGTGTTTCAGCAATTACAGAAGAAGGTTCACAAATAAAATTATTAATTATCTCATCCTCTGTATTGTCTTTAAGAGTTAAAGCTTGTCCAATAGTTAGAATAGGTTGAACAGCATTATCATCATAATCCATCCACATAGAATCTTCATTATTAATTATTGGTGTAGCATGAGGATAAAGAGTAAGTTGTTTTGTTTCATAACCATTAGAAATTTTCATTGAACCAGATCTGCAACTGATAAAAGCATCAGCTGTGGCCAGCCATGGCCTTCCTAGAATTAAGGGATGTCCCCCCAGCTTTGTTTTAGTCTGCAATACAACAAAATCAGCTGGGTATTTCCAGGATTCAACCGAAATAAGTAGATCCTCAACAACTCCTTCAGGTTTAATTGTAGAACGGTCAGCCAACTCTAAAATGGTGGGTGTATCTCTGATTGTGTTATTCAGCTGTAACAATTGTGAGGTTTCAAGAGTCATTATATTAATTGCAGCACCTAAATCTACCAGAACTTGGGGAATCATTGTTTTACCAATCTGAACTGTTACTGTAGGATGGCCGGGATCACCATATTTCACAGGAGGGGCTTTTCCGGACATTAATGCAGACAAGTCCCCCATTACATGTACTGTAAGGGGGTCCTTAGTTTTCCTACCAGGTTTCTTAACACAAATATCCCTTAGTGTTCTGGCATAAATTGGTACATCTCTTAATGCTTGTAAAAGTGGAATTTTAACATACAAATTTTGCAATTCCCCTAGAAGATTAAAAGTAGGTGTTTCAGCTGTTCTGGTTAAAACCAAACGCTCGGGGAATGGTGGTTCTGTTATTTCAACATTCTTGTTAGAAGGTGGTTGTGCTTTTTTATGTTTCTCAGTTTCCTCTTTATCAGAATCAGAAGAAGTTATGTCATCAATAATAGGCTCTACTATTTTTCTAGATCTTAAATGAATATCATTACATTGCATAGTAGGAAATATAGACTGATTCTGAATATCAATGACTTGCACAACTTTATTATTGGGGTTAGGATTTGGTTGCACAGGTAGCTGGGGTCTCATTTGGTTATTTGGCGGAGCATTTGATGGCATAGGAAGTGGTTGTTGATATTGAGGCAACTGATTTGGATACGGAAGTTGTTGGCTTCTCCAATTTGAATTCCAAGGGTTAAAATAAGATGGCTGCTGTGGAGGCCAAGGAGTCCACATTGAAGGATCAACAAAGGGAGGGTTTGATTGCTGCATGGGTGGGAAATTCATTTGATTGAAGGGTGGGTATTGCATTTGATTGAAGGGAGGGTAATTTGTTTGATCGAAAGCAGAATAATTGTTCCAACGATTAAATGGCATACTAGAGTTCATACCTTGTCCTTTTGGTTGCCATTGTCTTCTTTGAGTTAGCAGGTAAACTGCTTCATCTTCTTCTTCCGTTGGCTGTAATGCTGCCTTTATTCCTGGTAGAGATGGACATTGTTTTGTCTCATGATCTTTCTCACAAAGGGTACAAATTGGTATTTTATCCATTGGGCATTCCCTTAGTGGATGTTTGTCTCTGCACTTCGGGCAAAAGACAGCCAGAGTTGCTTCTGCTTCAGCCTGCTTCTTCTTAACCTGCAAAGTGTCAATTTGTGAAGCAAAAGAGCTTAACATCTTAGTTTTAAATTCTTCAAGTAAATTACCTATTTCAGCTCTTGTTGCTCCTCCACTGGCTGATTTCTTCACTCTTGAATAGGTGGAATCTCTTGTTCTGTTTCTTGCAGCTCCCCTAGAACACCTCTTAGAAAGTTCACAAATCTCATCATATGATTCCTTAGATATATCTCCTTTGGCAAGCATGTTTAACATATCTAAACAATCATCCCTTAAACCTCTAAGTAATATTGTTTTGCGAATTTCCTTACTTATATTCGGATGATCGGATCTCTGTATATTGTACTGCAGCCTTTCTATATAATCCTCCGGATTCTCGTCCGGCTTTTGTGCCATATTGAATAGTTCATCCTTCTTTTCTCTCATTCGGCAGTAGTCTTGATATTTAAGCAGAAATTTCTGTTTCATCTGCTCCCATGTTGTGATCACCTGACTTCCAAGGCTCATGAACCATCTTAAAGCATTTCCCTTCAAGGTGGCTGGAAACAGTTTCAACTTTTGAGCATTAGTAACATAATCATAACTTCTACATAATATATCAAATTCAAAAAGAAATTCATCCGGATCTTCAGAAGATAAACCATGAAAGTTAGGTAAAGCAGACAATGGAATGTTTTTCATAGGAGTTATCCCTGCAGGGAGATCACTGATAGGAAATCCCAAGGTAGAGAGGGAATTTTCATCCCTTCTTTCTCCTTCAGGATCTACACGTCCTCCACCAAAGAAACCATCATTTTTTCCTTCCATTGTTGGCTCTCCTACTGCACTTGCTCGATCGTCAAGATCTTCTACTGGCTCTTCAATGTTTTCCACTGGTCGTCCAACGCTCTCTATTATTTCCTCAATGTGCTCTGCTGATTTACTAACACTTTCTTCTGACTCTCCAGCACTGACTGCTGGTTCTTCAATCACTGGTTCTTCTATATTTTCAGGACCCACAACTTCCTCTGTTTTTTAATCTGATTGAGGGGAGTGCTGAAGTTTTGATCTTCGAGAACTTAATCTCTGTGATGATTCGGCCTTTGATACAATCTCGTCAATAAAAGTCTTTCTTCCTCCCCTTCCTTTGCCTTTGCCACCTGTGGGGTTAGTTTTCTTCTGGTTTCCGCGTCCTCTCATACAATCTGCACATTTAAAAAGAAAAGATTAATGCTTTTGAAATCTATAATTGCCTTCCCCGGCAACGGCGCCAAAATTTTGGTCGCTTTAATTGTTTTCACAATTCAAGCTCCACATAAATTGTCAACCCGAGGAAGTCTTTTTATTCCAAAGACAATCACGCACTGGATATGCTCAATTTCAAAAGCAAAAACAATGTTGTAGTAAAAAGCCACACAATTATCAATCACACAAATCTAATTATTCACACTCTGTTTAATCAAAGCTAAAGTCACTTAAGTTGTAGCAGAAATAATTCCTATGTTGCAGTTAAAATCCAAATAAAGGAAAATCAATCTGCAAGAAAAGAAATCAATCAACCATAGCAGGAACAGGACCCTATTCCTTAATTAGGAACTTCAACACCTGCTGCCTGACACTAATCACACTGTAGAAAAGATAACTCAAGAGACCAAGACCCTATTCCCATGAACAGGAACCTTCAGCACTTGTTCTCCTGTTTCTAATCACACTGCAGGAAAAGAAAGGCAATTAGTGGGAGCAAGACCCTATTCCCTTGTACAGGAATCTTCAGCACCTGCTTCCCAGCATCATACATTCACACAATTAACAGAAATAGATTTCTCAACTTCTCAAGAATGAATGTATTAAACACACGCAGCGTTAAGGAAACAGAGTACTCGATGAACTACAGAACTGTGCAACTAGTGTTCAGCAACAGAATTAAAGTAAAGTGCAAACAGCGTAAAGAATTAGACAAACTACAGGAACAGAAGGGTGAATCTTGTGAGGAAGGCGGGCCCTTTCCCTCTCACAAGATTCCCCAGGGAAAGAATTAAATTGGGGCGCTCAAAAGAAGATTTTATTCATCTGTCAAAAGAAATGATACATTACAGATGGAGTCTAGCTCCAGTTCTCACACAATATTCTCCTGTAGCTTTCAAAAATGAACTCTCCACTAATGATGATGTCTCCTCTTTTAAAGAGGAGACATCTTCAATGCATGAGAGCAAATCTGCGTTTCATCCCAAATGTTCTCTTTCTCAAAAACGGGACTATTCTGTGCTTCCAAAAAAATATTGTTACAACGAGAGACAACAAGAATGCTATCTTCGGAATGGTCCATGTAGCCATGTCTCTTCTATTATTGTTACTATTATTCACAAAAGGCTCTTCCGGAAGTAGCAAATTAAGGTAGCGGAATTTGCGTGCTTGTAAGCTAAACAGAGCAACTAAGTCGAGAATTTTGTTTCGACAACGACAACTTGTTCCTAGCAAAACATATAACATATGAAAACTTTTTGGACTTATGTTAGCAACGCGATGCACTTCGATTAATGATAAAATATAAGAGTATTATGGAATTATTAAACAGATTAAACATATAATAAAGAAGAGGATTTTATATACCTTGGGATAAAGTAGATGAAAATGATAATGGAATCCTTTTTAATCATGGTTATAAAAGTAAAATGGTGCCAAAGTATATAGCAGAAATGATACATAGTGGAGTCCTAACACCAGGATAGTTTTGAAAAGCTAAAACAACTCTTAACTTCAGCCCCAATACTGAAGGTAGATGATCCGAAAAAAGACTACGAAGTTTGTACAGACGCCAGCAAAGAAGGAGTTGGAGCGGTATTAACTCAGGAAGGTAAAGTGATAGCTTATGAGTCAAGGAAGCTGAAAGAGCATGAGCAGAAATATTCTGCTTATGACTTAGAACTTACAGCAGTAGTTCACGCTCTCCGGGTATGGAGACACTATTTGTTGGGTAAAATATTTGTGCTTGAAATAGACCATAGCAACTTGACCAGTTATTTTAAGCAAGCAGATCTGAATTCCAGACAAGCAAGGTGGAACCCCTTTTTGAGTGAGTTCGATATAGACTTACAGCATGTTAAGGGGAAAGAAAATAGAGTTGCAGATGTGTTGAGCAGAATGCTGCACAGTATTTCTGCCCTATATTTCAATCAATTAGAAAGCCAGCTGATAGAGCAGTTAAAAAGAGAAGCGCTGAAATACCCGGAATATAAATTGTGGAAACAAATGGAGAATGATGAGAAACAAGGCAAGTCCACAGAGTATGGAAAGGATAAAGAGTAGAATTTGACCTTCCATGGAAGAATCTATGTTCCTACTCGTGCAAGTCTTAAGGAGTTGATCCTAAATGAGTTCCACCGTAGCAATTATGCTGGCCACCCAGGATATTAAAAGATGCTCAATGCGATAAGAAAGATATTTTACTGGTTAGGAATGCGTAAAGATATTGCAGAATATTTAAGCAAGTGTTTGGAATTTCAGCAGGTTAAGGTGGAGCATCAGCATCCAGCAGGGCTATTGCAGCCCATACCCATTCCTGAGTGGAAGTGGGAGGTTATCTCCTTAGATTTCATCACGGGCTTACCTCGAACAAAGAAACAAAATGATTATATTATGGTTGTAGTGGACATACTAAGCAAGTCAGCCCATTTCATACTTGTGTAATCTACCTATAAGACGGTACAGATTGTAGATATATTCATGAAGGAAATCTTTAGGCTGCATGGCATACCTAAGACCATGATTTCCGATCGAGATGTTAAGTTCACATCATCATTTTGGAAAACTTTGTTTTCTGGTCTAGGAATGCAGATACACTTTAGTACTTCTTATCATCCTCAGACTGATGGGTAGACGGAATGGGTTAATCAGATACTGGAAGATATGTTGCGCATGTACGTAATGCAGCAGCCAACCAAGTGGGAAAATTCTCTGCACCTTGTGGAGCTTGCATATAACAATGGGTATCAGGAATCTCTGAAGATGAGTCCTTTTGAAGCCTTATATTGTAGGAAATGTCGCACCCCCATTAACTGGAGCAGTCCTGAAACAAAATTGTTATTAGGACCCGAAATGTTGGCTGAAATGGAAGCTGAAGTAAAAAGAATCAGGCAGAATTTAAAAGCTACGCAAGACAGACAAAAGGTCTTTGTGGACAAGAAAATATCCTATCGTGAATTCCGGGTAGGCGACCACGTATATGTAAGAATTAAGCCAAAAAGAAGCACCCTGAGGTGGACCTCTTGCGCTAAATTTGCTCCCCGTTACTGTGGACCTTTCCAAATTCTGGAAAGGGTGGGACCGATAGCCTATAAATTGGCTTTGCCTAGCCATATCAAAATACACAATGTGTTCCATGTATCTTTTTTAAAGCGCTATGTACATGATGAAAAACATGTAATTCATTGGCAGAACATTCAGGTAGAACCGGACGGAGAGTTTCTGGTAGAGTCGTTACGCATACTTGATCAAAGGGAAATCTAACTCCACAAAAGAGTAGTTATCCAGGTGAAAGTGCAATGGAAGCACTTTGGACCGGACGAAGTTACTTGGGAGGACGAAAAACTTATGCAGAAAGCCTACCCCGAGCTCTTTACAGAGATGGGCTGAAAACACCGAGGAAGGTGTTACTTCCTGGGGGGGAAGATGTGACAGCCTCATTAAGGTTAATTAGCATTAACAAGTAAAAGACAATTTGTTTCTTTACCATGATTTTAATTCTGGTAGGAAAAGAAAAATTGAATTGTTTTTTTGTGAAACAAAAGTATTTTTTTTATTTTGGAAATTTGAGAAACAAATGAATGAAAAGAAAATCTCTTAAGTTGATTGGTAAAAAAACGTTTCTAAGAATAGGAGGTCATTGGGAACAGTTGGAAAATAGTTACCTACCCTCCAGGGATAAAAGTAGATCCCAGGTGAGGGGCAGGGGTTCTATAAAAATTGGTATAGGGGAAAACTATTTTCTAGAGCTGGTTGGGATACCAGTTGAAAATAGCATTATGTTACCCTTGTAAAGCCAAAACATTTGTATGTGACTGGATTGGCCTTCTAGAGGTCACAACATAAATTTTCCACTGTAACCCGTGGCACCGTCCAGATTCTGGAGCTAGGGGGCAAGTGGAGGACGTAATAGCCTCCCTTGAATGGTTGGGAGGACCACAGCTTGAACCAGAGAATTTTCAGATAAGTATTATTAGGAATTCTGACAGTTTGAGAACTGAATCTTGAAAGGAATGAATATCAATGAATTTACTGGATGTTCAGTGTGTTGATGAATGTTTCTTTACGAAATTGTATTTTTGGTTATCTACATTTCTGTGTTGTTCAAAGCAGGGTTCAAATTTATTAGGGAAAATAATAATTCTTCCCGAAAGTAATTAGACTGTAATAACTAATTATTCTATGTATAGTTAAACTAAATTGAGAAATGCTAAGATACAAGTAAGTCAAGATTTGGATAGATATTCCTTGGCTGCCAGAAAGGCCGTAAAAAATTCAGCCAAGAACCTGTAGGGTTTATAGGTTAAGGAGGAGGGAATAGGAACTAATTAATTACAACCTGGATACTTTAAACTATCATTGTACAAATATCTAGAGCACTATGAGTAACCTATCTGATAAGAATGGTTCAGGAGATGGTTTAACTATGAATTGGACAATTATTATTAGCGTTTAAGAGTCTGACCACTAAAAGTAAGGGTTCTGTTAACGACAGACCGTCGACCCAGTCCTGGGATCAAACCTTGAACTGGGTACTTCGTCCACGGCCAGACCCTACTACACATGGACTATTTAGCTATGGTGGTCCGGTCACTGGTGCATGGAGGAGAGAAATCGATTCAAAAAGAAATTAATACAAATGGCTACCGTAACACAGTAAATATTTATTAGAAAATAGGGCGTGAAACCCTTAAGTATAGTATCTAACCACAGCATGAGAAGCGAATCCATGAATTATAGACAGAGTAACTGTTACAGTGAAGGACTGCATGATAGTATTTTGGTTATGCCGTGTTAAGGTTGCAGTAGGCATGAATTAGAATCATAAAGAAAACATTTCAACTTTAGAGACAAACGGAAGCTAAACATATTCTTACGCATACAACTAGATGCTAGAAGAAATAGCGAAAAATAATACACGACGGAGAATTTCTTCTGAGCGAATAAAATTTACACAAAAACCTCAAATGAAATCAGTCGAATAACCTGTGCAAAGAGCACTTATTCGAATGACACTATGTTAGAACACTCTTACAGTTGCATCTGTATAAATATATATTCTGCAGAGACAAGTAGTGCAAATAGAAAGAATAAATAGCTCGATTATAGTTACAAATGAACCACGCACCAGAAGAGAAGGTGGCATAAGCCTTGGGAAGGATTATGCAATATAGTAATAAAGGAAGAAACCAAAACAAGTAAGTATTTTAAGCATATGCTACATCCGATAACAATCACCAGGTCACGGCCTCAAAAGACCAGAAGCCTTAAGTAGATATTACCGCCCAGAACCAGTGTATGTTCTTTTAAAAAAAAAATAACTTAGTGTTATACATGAATGAAAATTCTTCAGAGCCTAAAGACCAAACTATCCTGAGGGAAATTACTACCAGAAAACACTATAAAACCCTAGGTGAAACCAATCTAAGTTGCGACTGAAGGCTCGACTGTCAATGGATTGGTTCACCTCGGAGTACCTGTAAACATAAAATTCCTTGTAAGCTGCGGTGGATAGGAGAGATGGAAACTGGGTAGGGTTTGGCGTAAGCCACCAACCTGTCATTATCAATCAGTCAAAAGTTATTCATAAGAAAAAAACAAACTGAATAATAGAGTTGTCTAAGTAATATCTAATGGAACGGTAAGAGGGTTGAAACCGAATGGAAATTACCAGTAGAGCAAGGTGGAAACTTGGAAAAACCTGCATTAAACTCTGATAGAGAAGAAAAGGGGATTAGCCGTGGCCCGACAGCATTTAGCTCTGAGCAACGAAAAATGCTCGGAAAAGAATTCTTACCCTTGACACAGTTTCAGACCGGCTGGGTGGGGAAGAATCCTCGGGCCGAGTAGGCGCTGTGCTCTTCTGCAAGTCCCAGAAACAGAATGTCACCCCTGCCAGCAGAAAGCAGAATATAACGCAGGTCAACAGGACTAAAAACAAATCACTGGCAAAGCAAAATGAATTGGGTTTTCAAGGGTTAAGCAGTTGTAGGGTCTTACCATATAAAAGGAATGAGACGGAGAAAACCATGAGAGCCGAGCGCTTCTAGCGCGCCGCAGAGAGATCCAAAACTGCAATAAACCTCATTCAGCTGTAAACTCCAGAATAATTCCCTGCCAATTCTGAGTGTATCGAGATAGGCGGCGCAGCTATCCTGAGGTTAGATAGGAATAAAGACCTCGGGTAGTGGTGGAGCGGAAACGCACAACACATGGCAAATTAATCTGGAAAACACCATCTTTATCATAATAAACCTCATCAATGGCAATAATCGCATATCGCTTGTGTAATAAAACACACTCTCATCTTAAAGTTTGACTTAAATGTCACGTTTAAGAGGATGAGGGTCGTAGTTTAGATTTATTAGTCATTGCAGGCGACATACCAAGACCATTAAACCTCCATGGATTTCAATGCAACCAAGCAATTTATATGTATATAATGAGTTTGGTTCCGAACTGTGTTATATTTTAATTAATTCATATAATAACATTATTGTATAAGTAATAGTTAAGCTTATTTGTTAATAAAATTGTTACGTATGTGTAAAGATTATAATTTTTTTTTTTTAGTCATGTTGATGAACGTGACAGCAAAAGTGCCACACCCTGAAAAAAAAATGTGCAAAGTGTTGAAGAAGATTTCATTGTGCCTCCTCAACAACTTCACACTCAATAATTATTTAAAATAACTATAACCATTAAAATTTTCGGAATTTAAATATAGCCATTAAATGGAAGCCTTCATCTTATCAAAAATTCCAAAGGCTTGGTTTAATAAATTGTGAATATTTAAAACAAAATAGAAATTTCATTTCAGAAGTGGTTAAAGTATGTTAAATGGAAATAATTCAGCATACTTGTTGAATAATCGTTTGAGATTTTGAATGTAATTATAGTTAGGAAACATATTATTTATTTCTAATATTTCTATGGATGCATAATGGTTTCTCTTTAAATTTGATTGTATAAATATATCCTTATGATTAGTAAATGGTATCACAAAATATTATCTTTTCACAATGAAGCTCTTTAAGCACTTGTAATAGTGATTAGTAAATGGTATGGCAGAATATTATCTTTTCACAATGAAGCTCTCTAAGCACTTGTAACACTGGTATCATAGAAAGTATTTGGAAAAAAATTGAAGTCATAGTGTTTGGTTCGAACTCCATTGTTGTAGAAGTTACAACTCGCTGTGGAACATGGCAGGGTGCGGTTGACCTGGCGAAGTGCATGACCCAGAGGAGTGGAGTTTATTGGACATGGTTGATAGTGCACAGGTGGTTTTAGAAACCACTCGACACCACACACTGGTGGTTTTTAAAATCCATTGCATTCCCTCGTATTAAATCACTGCCACATGATGTTGTGTTGAACAATTTTCTCAAACTACCACCTGGGACCTCACCCACAATAAATCTCGGCAGGGGAACGTGATGTCGGTATCGTTGGAGGTTGGGAAATGATATCAATATCATTGAATTGTGTGGACTTTTCATTGATTATTTTTAATTGATCTTGACCGTTGGATGCGCTGTATGTTGGACGTGACCACTACGTGAGTTATGCCTTTAACCAATCGTTAATTATGCTTGATTGGAGGCTATTCATCGTCGGATATGGTGGAAGTATGGTGTGCTTATTTTATGATTATTGGTTTGTAGTTCCTAATAAAAATTTAAAAAAATACACTTATTTTTAATGATATTTGGAATCGAGTTTGTGAAGGAAAAAAAGGTGATGCACTAGAACCAACTCATGATAAAAAAATATTAGCAATTTGGGAGAGTAAAAATAAAAAGGCCTATACTTTAATTTCCACTTTAGTCTTAGAAGAGTTAAGTAGATACATTATTCAAAATAAGATGACATATGAATCAATAAAAAAAATTGAATGAGCTTTATGTAGAAAAATTTGTTGAAAGAGAAAAAGGCTTTTGGAAAGAAAGAAACTTTATAAAATTGTAATACTGAAACATTATGTCTTGCTCAAAAATACCAAAAAAATAAATAAGAATGAGTTAGAAATATTGAGGGTGGAAGAGGACAAGGTAGAAGTAATTATAGAGGTAGGGGAGGAAAAATAATCAGGGAGATAGACAACAGAATAATAGAAACCCAAAAATATTTATGATAAAAAAATAATGCAATGCTTTAGATGTGGTAAAGCTGGACATACTACTGTAAATTGTAGAATTCTGAGAGAAAAAATTAATGAAAGAAGAGAACAAATTCTTACAAAGAAAGATCAACTAATTCCAGAAAAATCTGAGAATTCAACATTATGTTCTTGCCAAATGTCATTTCAATATGGAAGATATATTTAATACATCATTTTCTTCATGGCATGACAGTTGGATTTCAAACATAGGCTCCACTTGTCATATGACCTTTAGAAGATATTTGTTTGAAAATTTTAGTGATAATATTAATGGAGTAGTGTATTTTGGTGATGAATCACAAATCAAACCATTAGGGATTAATTCTATTCAATCAAAAGTTCCTCCTCTTACATATTATACTTTAAATGATGTCCTTTACATTCCCAATTTCAAAGAAATTTATTATCTCATATACAAATAAGACACGGGGACATTAAATACACATATTTGATGGTACAGTGGAAATTCAAAGAGAATCTCACAAGGGGAATGTAATGAATGGTGTGGAAGAATAAAACTTATTAAAGGTGAAATGTATGCCATTTTTTGCATTAAATACAAATAATTTGGTCCAACAAAATGATACTATGTCATCAAGTTTATTGTGGCATGCTCACTTTGGTCATAGTAATTATGATAGTATAGGATTATGACACAGTAGGGGATTAAGGGACTTTGAAAAATTCAATGAAAACTGACTCCATGTAATGGTTGTATCTTGGGGAAGCATCACAAATAGTATTTTCAAAGTTCTACTTCTATAGCTTCAAGAAAATTAAGTCTCATACATTCAGATTTGGGTGGAAATATGCCTATTGCAACTGCTAATGGAAATAAATATATAATGAATTTTATTGATGATTATTCAAGGATGTGTTAGGTCTATCTTCTTAAAGAAAAAACACATGTTTTTCATGTCTTTAAAATATTTTATCTCTTGATTAAAAATTAAGGTGAGGTTAATGTAGGTACTATAAGAATTGATAATGGGGGAGAATATACTTCACATGTTTTTGAAAGTTGTTTTGAAGATAATGACATCAAACACCAAACCATGATATGTTTTAATCCACAAAAAATGTGTTGTAGAATGAATGAACATAAAACTTATTAATATGGTTATATTCATGATGTTTTTTAAGAATGTAAAACTGATGTTTTAGGAAGAATTTATGCTTTGTGCATGTTATATTAGAAATCAGTGTCCTTCCTCTATAATCAACAATAAAAATCCATACGAGATGTGGTAAAATCATCTTCATGTTGCTCAACATTTCAGATCTTTTTGGTTCTCAATGTTATGCTTTGATTCCTAAACAACAAAGAAATAAGTTGAGTGCAAGAAGAAGAAAATCTATATTTTTCGAATATTCTATGAATTGTAAGGAATATTAATTGTATAATGAAGATAATAAGAATTTTATTTCATCAGCATGTGTAGTTTTTATTGAATCTGATAAATATATGCCCATTGTTGATAGGAAAATTAATCAGTTAGAGAAATTTGTGTATAAGAAATTTTATTATGAATATGATAATAATCTTCCACATACTGAAGGGGGGAATTCCCATTTTAGATCACTATGTGGATTTTCCTTTAGAATTTCCTCTCAATGATGATAATAATTCTACTGTTGAAGATAACTTGGATGATAAAATAGTTTCTGTAGGGAGAGGAGGGATTGAGACAACAAGGATAGAGAGTGTCACTGAAGGTAATGAAGAGATTGTTTCATAGGATGAGAAATTTCCTTCAAAACATCTACCAATATCACCTCATATTATAACATTCCCAAGGAAATATGAAGAGTTTGAGATAAATATTTCTTCAAGTAACTATTCTCATGATTGTGAATACAATTTTTCTGTTGACTCTGAAACTAGTTTTGAAGAAGTTTCTAGTTATGATTAGTGGAAATATGCAATGCACAAGGAATATGATTCTTTCATAAAAAATGGAACTTGGATGTTGGTGGATCCTCCCGTTGGCATCAAACCTATTGGTTGCAAATGGGTTTATAAAACTAAGTATAAATTTGATGGTTCACTTGATAAGCAGAAGAAAAGACTTGCAACAAAGGCATATGCGCAAAAAGAGGGTGTTGAATATACATAGACATTTTATCCTACAACTAAATTGGGAACTATTAGAACATTATTTTCTATTCTAAATCAGAAAGGATAGAAAAATCATAATATGGATGTTAAAAATGCCTTTTTAAATGGAGATATAAAAGAAGAAGTTTACAAGTTTCAACCAGAAGTTTTTTCTATCAAAGGGAAAGAACAAAAGGTATGCAAATTAACGAAGTCTTTTTATGGCTTGAAACAAGCACCAAATCATAGCGTGAGAAAGTAATCAAACATCTTCTTAAGTTGAATTATAGTAATTTTGAACTAGATGATGCACCTTTTTTTGTTGATAAAGCTAGAAGATAAATTATATATGTAGTTGTCTATGTTGATGCTTTAATGATCACATGGAACAATGATTAATATTTATCATCTATTAAGAAGAAATTGCAAAAATAATTTGATATGACAGATTTAGGTTTACTTCATTATTATCTTTGAATTTAAGTTGATAAAAAACCTCAACATATTTTTATCTCTCAGAGGAAATATGTTGGAAAGTTATTGAACAAATATGGTATGATGGATTATAATCCTATTTCTACTCGAATGGAACATAATTGAAAATCACTTCAGAAGAAGGAAAACCATTTTCACATCAAAAAAGTATAGGACACTTGTTGTAAGCTTCATTTATCTATCTACTACTCGTCTTGATATATCCTTTTTTGTTAGAATACTTTCTAGATTTCTGCATCAACCTTGTGAAGGGTATTGGATAGAAAAAAAAAATTTCTTAAACATTTAAAAGGAACCCTTTCATATCACATCAAATATTCCAAATTTTTTCACTCCCATCTTTCTTGTTATTCAGATTCTTATTTTGATGGAGCTAGGGAGAATCATGTCTCTCTACTTCTGGTTATTTGATGAATCTTGGATCAAAAACCATCAATTAGATATCATGCAAGAAATATGTTCTATTTTATTCTAACATCGAAGCCGAATATGTTGCAGCAACTCAAGCTATAAAATAAATAATTTATCTTCACAAAATACTTAAAGATTTGCAGGAGAAACAAAAGGCTTAATCTCCTAAATGTGTTGACAACTCTTTTGCAATTCAATTGGCCAAGAATATAAAGTTTCATGATCAAACCAAACATATCAACACCAAGTATCATTTGATTGAACATCATGTAGAGGCAAAAATAATTCATTTGACACATTGTCCAATATCAAAACAAATTGTAGATATCTCTACGAAAGCATTGGGGAGTGACAAGTTTGAAAATTTTAGATCTTTACTTGGCATGTGAGATGTCTCTTCGGACTAAGGGGGGAAATTTTGAATAATCCTTCGATATTTTGTATTTAATTATAATTAGGACACAAATTAGGTATTTCTAATATTTCTAGTTAGTGAGGCATAATTGTTTCTCTTCAAATTTGATTGTATAAATATGTATTTCTGATTGATAAATGGTATCACATAATACTATATTTTCATAATGAATTTCTCCAGGAATTTGTAACAGTACTTGTTCAACATTTCAAATATTGTGGGCATGCAGTAACAAGATATACGAGTCTATACTTATTAGATAAACTATCCAAATTATATTCATTACCTCTACTTCACTGTAAATGCGACATCCACTAAGTGACAAAGAATACAAAGAAACCACAACCGCAATACCAATTAATGAGATACAAACAATAATAAGCACTACAATAGTCGAGAACTATGAAGAAATGAATTCAAACATCCAAATAAATTTTGCATGTTACATTTTTATTTGTATTATATTGTATCAAGAGGTTTCCACTCCATCACTTTCAATGTCAATATCAAACATTCAACTTTATTATCCTCTCTTTATTATCAATGTTTTACTATATTGGAATTATTTTATTGTTAATATCATGATAGGAGGTAACTCAAGAAGATGAATTGTATTTTTTCATTAAGGGTGAATATAAGTATATACATGGATGTAATGACTCTTGGGATTCATCTCCAAGTGTCTCTTCATGTTCTAGCTCTCCTTATTTACTATATAAATTATTTTAAATTTTGACCCAATATCAAGGATTAGGTCTCAACATTCCCCCCCTAACCTGAAGGGGTGTTGGTGATTCCAAACATAATTTTGAATCTTTAGAATATTTCTCTTTGAGGCACTTTAGTGAAGATGTTTGAAATTTTCTCATTTGTGGAAAAATGGCATAGATGGATTGTCTTGGCCTCAATATGATGACGAATCAGATGGTATTTTGTATTAATGTGCTTTGTTCGATCATGGAACTTTCGGTTCTTCGCCATATTTATCACAGAAGTGTTGTCAAGCATTAGTGGATTTGAATGCACTTATTTCTCTTACAAATCTTCCATAATTTCCCCAAGGAACACAATTTCCTTCATTGTTTTAGTTCCTGCCACAAATTTCGTCTCATTTGTGGCAGATGTTGGAACTGATTTTTTGCATGATCTTTAGGAGACAACTTCTGATCTAAGACTCATAGCATAACATGAAGTAAACACCACAATATATTTTTCTCCATCGAAGTCTGAATGATAGTATCGAATCAAGCTAAATTCACCCACCTTTGTATACTTGAGTCCAAAGTCTTGAGCCCCTTCATGTACTTTATAACTCTTTGTGCAACAGAACAATGTCCCTCACAAGGCTTTTGCATAAGCCTATAGAGGATTCCAAATACAAATTAAATGTCAAGTCTAGTAGTAGTCAGGTAGTTGAGACTTCCTACAAGCTCTCTATACTTTCTTGCATCCTAAAATTATTTTCCTTCAGTGGATGTGAGCTTCAAGTTTGGTTACATTGGCATAGTCAAATAATTGCACTGATCCATGCTAAATCTATTCAAAATATATCCAATGTACTTTTTCTGAGAGAGGAATATAAACTTTCGATGTTGAGTTACTTCAATACCAATATAGTAGTGACCATAGCCCAAGTAATTCATTTCAAAACCTTTCCTCCATTCCTTCTTTATTGATGCAATGTAGTTTTCATTGTTCCCTGCCATCAAAAGATCATCTACATACACCAAAAGATATACAACTTTTTTTCTAACTTTCTTTACAAACAGAATTGCAACTTCAAGATCATAATGTTTCAAGTTGATTTTGAGAAGATTATCAATTAAATTCTCATACTAGGCTCACGATCATTTCTTGAGGCCATAAAAGCATTTACAAGCTTGCATACTTTGGGTTCTTATCCCTTCACCACGAATCCATCCTTCTCAAACGAAAAAAAAAAAATATCCTTTATATCTCCATTCAAGAAAGCAGATTTTACATCCATCCGATGGGATTTCCAACCATTTTGAGATGCCAAGGAAATGAGTGTGTGGATGGTATCCCATTTTTTTGTGGCTAAAAAATTATCCTCATAATCAACCCCTTATTTCTGTGCAAAACGTTTTTCCGCAAACCTGACTTTGTGATTTTCATGTGATCCATTAACTTTATACTTGTTCTTATAGACCCACTTCCAACCAATTGGTTTGGCTCCTAATGGAGGATCAACCAGCTTCTAGGTCTCATTCTTTATGAAGGAATCACATTCCTTTTGCATCACTTCTTTCTATTCATCATGAGAACCAACTTATTTGAAGGAAGTTGGCTCAAAATCTATAGAAAAATTTAGTTCACAATCATATGAAACATCCATATCAACAGGTGAATCAGAATCATCTAAATCACCTCAACTTTCCTCGTGGAACTTCTTGTCCCTGTCTTTCCAAATTCATCAGGATGAACATTTTCAAGTGTCTTTGTCACCCATTTTGGAGGACCTTTTTAAGATGACCCAAGTTTCTCAGTTGACTGTGTTGGGGATGAATAAAGATTTTTTCTCGTAATTCTATCAACTCGAATAACTCAAAGTGTCATCTGTAGTTGGAGCTTCATGTGGAGGAGAGAGTGCTTCAGTAGAGGATTCCATAGATTGATCCAGTATAGGAATCCCCCCTTCAAGATATGGAATATGATTATCAAATTCTTGAAATGACTTTTGCATGCCCGAATGTATCCAAGTGATCAAGTTGTCGCTAAACAACATTCTCAATCTTGGAAGATTCAAGAAATATCATATCTATAAATGCAACTAACTTCTTACTAACTTCATCATAGAGACAATATGCTATGGAGGTATTTGAATACCCCAAGAGGATGCACTTACGATTCCTTGCACCAAGTTTCGTTCTTTGTTCCTTAGGTATCAAGGCATAACAAGTGGAACCAAATACCGCGAGATGTTTTACCGAAGGAATGTGACCATGCGACATTTCATAATGAGTATTGTTTCCAATATCATTAGAATCGAGCCTATTATTTTTATACACAACACATAGAACTACATCAGCCTAAAACATCAATTTTACATTCTTAAAAATCATCATGGAACGTACCATATTTAAGATTGTCCTATTGATTCTTTTAGCTACTCCATTATGTTGGGGATTATAAGCCACAATTGTTTGATGTTTGATCCCATGTTGCTAAAGATAGTTTTCAAATTCGTTTGAAGTGTATTCTTTTCCATTAACATTGTGAATAGAGCTAATATGATTTTTTTCATCATTTTCAATCTGCCATGCATGAAAGTTCATTAATGTTTGAAAAAGAAAATATTTGTTCTTTAATAAGTAAACCCAACAAATTATGGTGTAGTCATTAACAAAATTCATCATATATTTATTACCATTTTCAGAAGGAACATGCATTGGGGCACATAAATGGGAATGAATGAGTGCAATTTTTCTGTGTGCTCTGTAATGTGAATCCTGAAAATACATTTTGCTATGCTTTCCTAGAATACAAGCATCACATTGCTTAAGTTTCCTAGAAATCGTAGGAAAACTAGTATCACCATTTTTATTCAACAATCCAATACTACCATATATCAAGTGTCCAAATCTACCATGCCATAATTTTTTTTATGGAAATGTACCTTAATCATAGTGAGAACCGTATGAAAAGTATTGTGCATGAGTGGAGGTACCTTGCACCTTTAGAAGTCTTTCTTCTTCCATCTCTGTCATGACAAGTGAGTGATTTAATTTTTTTTTTACCTCAACCTTGTCATCAAACATATGAATGGAGTGTCCTTGCTGGCAGATGTGGACCAAACACAACAAGTTTCTCCTCAACTGCAAGAGGTATAAAACATCATGTAGAAGAAATTATGAAAGACCAGGCAATTTGAGCTTGATAGTGTGAAGTCCTAATGGTTTGAGTTTTTATTTTTCTACAAAGTATACTACTCCATCAAAATTGCTAGTAAATTCCTCAAAAAAATATCTTCCAAAAGTCATGTGGCATGTTTCTCCTAAATCAAGAAACCAATAATTTTTCGAAGAAGAAAGTGAAGCATTAAAAAAGTCGCCAGTTACTCTAATTTCACAATGTGCCACAACATTGTGAGTGGAATCAAGTGTTTTACCTTTCTATTTTTCATGATTTTTACCTTTCGCTTAATTTATTTCTTGATGAATTATGTCCCAAGGAAGCTTACATGTGGATGCATCATGCTCATATCCATTGCAACGTGTGCAATGAAGATCCAACTTTTCTCCTTGAAATTTTTTGCCGTCCTTGCCTTTGAAATTTCTTCTTCCTCTTCCTCTTTGGCCACCTCATCCTATAGAAGAATCTTGAGCATGATTATTATGTCTATGTGCAAGACACACAGCTTCTTCAGAAGACTGAGGAGCTTTCCTCTTCCCAAAATCCTTTTCTCTGTCAGCAAACTTCTTCTCAAGGGAGTCAAAGGTAATCACCTTGAGATTTCCACTTACTTCAAATGGCTCAAGATAATATGGGAAAGTGGGATATACTGCCTTGAAATAAGCTTTGATATGTATCTCTATTTCAACACTAGTGTTTTTAATGTCATGCATAATAGATCGTACTTGTGATTCTAAAACAAGAGGGTGATCATTTTTCAATTCAAGAATGAATAGTTTAATCATCAATTGGACAATTTCAAGCCGAGAGTGTGAGTCATACAATTCTTTCAACGTACTCAAGTCATCATAAGGATTTGAGAATGATGACATATGGTGACTCACCTCTTCATTTATAGATGCTGCAATCAAGGCATAGGCATTGAAGTTCTTGTTTTCCCAAATGGTGATCTCCTTGTCTGGGGTGGGCCTTGTAGGTTCATTATCTTTGTATCTTATGCAAACTCCTTTCCACAACTCATTGAAAATGAGAGTGTATTTTATTTTCCAAGACCACTCAATATAGTTCTACTCGCTAGTGAGAACCACTCCCACAATAGATATGAGTCTTATATGAAATGTGTAAAAAATATTATACTTTTCTTCTAATAGAGTAAACAAAATTCAATTCTCGTGCTAATTTAAAAAAATAAAAAACAATTATGGTCTGCAAAGGTGTTACTTGGGGAATGTAGTATATAGGGGAGGGTATATATGGTAGAGGAGATAAATTGGGGAGGGTGTATGAGAGGAGGTATTATAGTGGGGATGTATTAGTGTGGAGGTATTACATAATGAATTCGGTTAGTGAATGATTTGATAGTCAAATTGACGTGTACCTTCGTGGATGGTCGAGAGTGGGCGAGACTTGTGGTAAAATGTAGTTTATCCAAGGTCGAAGCATAGATACTAGTCATTGAGCATAGATGCCAGAGTGAAGTGGTTTGGGGCATTGATGGCTGAGAAATGTGCAACGTCCCAAGGCAACATGGCGAATTTGTGTAGGCATCACGGTGATGTGAGCAACACAATGATGTGGGAAGTGTATATTGTGGCGATGTGTAGGCAACACAGTGATGTGGACAACACAATGATGTAGGAAGCATATATTGTGGAGTTGTTGAGGGACATCGCAGTGTATATGAGGCCAACGTATGAAGGATTGACAGGCTAGTGAGAGAATATTGTTATTGTATTGACTGTGGGAGGGACGTTAAAGTGTATATGGAGTCGACTAGGAGCGACATGCACCCCGTGTGAACAGTGGAGGTGTCAATTGAATTCATAAGGTGCATACACAGTATATTGTAAGGAATGATTATAATCAACAATACTCAAAAACCAGGGTGTGAGGGTGTGAGGTATTAAGTGTGTGAATGGGCACCATGGGAGCGTTAGTATGCATGGAGGAGTGCTATGATGTATGGAAGGAGTGAAGGAGCGAGGTAACTCGTGACAGAATGTTGAGTGTAGACAAGGGGTCGAGAGACTAATCCACCACCAAAACTAATCCGCAAAATCCAGAGTCATAGTAATTAATCCAGCGTGCAAGCATAGAATAGGCAATGACAAAGGTGTCACTTCTACAAAATAGGCAGAACAGAGACGGGAAGGAGTTACAAGAGAAGAAAAAAGTGGAGTTGGCTCTAATAACATGTTAGGCCAGGAGGTAACTGCACAAGAAGAATTGTATTTTTGCATTAAGGGTGAACAGACACTTGGGATTCATTTTCCAGTGTGTCTTCATATTCCAACTCTCCTTATTTACTATATACATTATTTTAAATTTTCACCCACTCCAAAAAATTAGGTCTCAAAAATTAATCCCAGCACTATTCTTCCTTGTAACGAAATATCCTCAAAGTATCTTGAATGTTCCACATCGTAGTCTTCGGTTTGTGAAGAAAGTTCTTTGTGCGGAAAGTGGAGGTGGCTCCACGCTCAGCACAATGAAAGAAAATCTTATTCCACCTTAATTTTGGTGCGGACAAATCAAAGGCTAGTCCATTCCACCTTATTGGTGCGCACAAATCAAAGGCTAGTCCATTCGACAAGATGTTAATGTTCCATCTTAATTTTGGTGCGGAAAGATCAAAATCTAGTCCATTTGACATGTTAATAGTAACGGGGGCTAGTATGATTCCCTCCAATACATTTCAAGCATTCATTCAAATTTGTAATTGAGTGGACCTTATTTGAGAAAAAATAAAGGTGATGACACAGTAAAGAACGAGAAAATTGTAAAATATACTTAGTTTTTTATTCTTGGGTCTTCATCTTAGCTTGTATTTGCATGCATGCAGATAACCACTATAATATATTTTACTATTTCTCGAATTCTTATATTAATACCATTGTTTTTGCATCATCTTGATCATTGTTTCCTAAAACAAATTCATTTCCATTATATATTACGATCACTTTGGATCATCACTATAATATGTTTGACTAATTGAGGAATTCTTATTTTAATATCGTTGTTGTTGCATCAACTTTGATGATTGTTTCCTCAAAGAAAACCGATTCCATTAAATATTAAGATCACTTAACATCACATGACAAATTGGCATTAAATATTAGGATCACTTCACATCAAATGACAAAATATTTCAGTGGTATGATTTTCCCATTTAGATTTTGATCGTTACGCTAGTTTTCTAAACAAAACCATTGTTAGTTAAGTGCTACAAGCTCTTCTCATGAGATGAAAAGAGAAACTAGAGATATTTTTTTTGTTCATGAAATGTTAATTTAGATATTTTATTTTGATGAGAATGTAGAAAAATACTTGTAGTAAAGAGGGAAGAGGAGGTGCACCTCCACAATGAATAATGAAATGGCGATGTATTAGCGGAAAGACTCTGCTGCTTCATAGTACTTATTTCATTTTTATTTATCAATTTAAAATATAAGTTCACTATACCATATTTTGATAACAATAAATTACTTTATAGATCATTCCATTTTTTTTTGTTTTATACTTTTTATTTAAATTAAATTTTACAATTATTAAAATAATTTTTAATAAATACCCCCTAAACATACATGCTGTCTTGCATTTTATTTGTTTTAAACTAAATCCACGGCATATAAACCATTAATCATAAATCCTTTGAATTCACTCTGGTATATTTTAATAATAACAATAAATTCGTTTACTCTTCATCTCAAATTTTGGCTTTTTATATTTTATTGAAATAAAAATTTATAATTAATAAAATAACTTTTTATCAGTTTAAATATACTTTCCTTTTAACCATTTGTCTATTTTTAAAATATAAATAATTAATCATAAATCTTTTGAATTACATTCAGGATCTGGGAAAACATACATTCTGTCTTGCATTTTATTTGTTTTAAACTAAATCCACGGCATATAAACCATTAATCATAAATCCTTTGAATTCACTCTGGTATATTTTAATAGTAACAATAAATTCGTTTACTCTTCATCTCAAATTTTGGCTTTTTATATTTTATTGAAATAAAAATTTATAATTAATAAAATAACTTTTTATCAGTTTAAATATACTTTCCTTTTAACTATTTGTCTATTTTTAAAATATAAATAATTAATCATAAATCTTTTGAATTACATTCAGGATCTGGGAAATATTTGTGAAGAAAAGTATGTATTTCACAGTGTACTCTTTACACAATTGATTCTCGATTTTGTTGCAACTGTTTTTTTAAATGATATTTTATCAGACGGACCGTGACATCCTTATTTTATGTGGCATAAAATATTTTAGCTACAATAGCGTTATCATGTACATTTTAATATAAAATCAAGGAGATATCCATTTACTAAATTGATGATATGATAGTTGCAAACCTATATTAAAAGATAGTATTAAAACAATACCAGTGGTTGATGGTTTTAAAATATTATCCTAATATGTTTATGTTTGAAACTAATTATTTTGTTCTATAAAGACCATCATCATATTTGTTGGATAATGTTGTTTCCGTAGTAGGAATTAACATTGTTATTGTGGGCAATGTTTAGGAAACTTTCTTTCCTTACACTCAACACAATATATTAATATTTTCCACACCTCTAGATTCAACGCAATATATTAATATTATGAAAATTATATATATATATATATATATATATATATATATATATTTCAATTAAACTATATTTTTTAAAATTCTTAAAATTATTTAAATTTATTTATAATCCAACCATTTAAATTTATTTGTGAAACACTCCTTTATATTCCAATCTCCCAAAAAAACAGTCTCCAAAAAAATCCAATCCTACTTTTTCTTTTTTATTACTGTGATACAATACATTATTAATTTAAATTTTAGAATATTTACTGACACTATAATGTATATTAACAAATTAAACTAACATATACTATGCATTACTAACCGAATATTAAAACGATACCATATAATAACTATACCATATAATGTTAAAACAAATAACCATAAATGCGAGGAGCGGATGCTTTTAAAATAAAATAATAAGCTAGTATTAAAATGCACTCTTAAAGCTAAAAGCAATATTAAAACATATAACCTAAAAGTGTGAGGAGTGGATGCTTTTAAAACAGTAACTTACTATTAAAACAAAACATAGTTTTTAATGGTTCAAAGATTAAAGAAATAACACATAATATTAAAAAGTAACATATGGAAGGAGTTGATGCTTTTAAAATAATAAACCCTCAACAATATTATCACGGAGGTGCGGAGGAAGTAAAATTGATGCATTTTGCAAAGTGCTGAGGAGTGAATGGAGCTTTCTTCTTCTGTATCTCAACATTCCGCACAATGTATGAGTATTACAGATATTTATAATAAAACATAGATTAATTTACATGTTCTTAAAAAATTAAGAATAATTTTTAATTACAATTTTTTAAATCTTTTAAATTTATTTAAACGTTCTACAAAATGAAAGCCACTTACACACTCCTCACAGTGACTTTTAAAATTCCTTCAAATGAACCCAAGTCGTAATCAAACATACCAAATCTACAAACTAAAAATGCAACACAAGCTACTAGTAAAGTCAGTTCATAAATAGAGTTAATAGTTGAAGTTGAAAATGCAAAAGGTGGTATGCTATAACCATGATATAACGATACATTCAATAAGTTTAGGATTGGGCTAATGGCAAAGAAAAAATGCATCCTATATTGCATTAAGGAGCTTAGCGGCTTGTGCAATTCGAGGATTTTGTTTTTTTTTTCTTTTAAATCTGGACCTAAAGCTCCTCTACTAATATAAAAAGACTAGATGGAAAACTAAATTTATTGAGGCTTTATTCCTAATCAGTTGTATTGTAATTCAAACAATCTCAAAAAAGCATCGAATTGGAGCATCATTGGTTCGACTTCATAAATCAGGGAATGTAGAAGTGCGGAGAAATCACCATTCTCTGCACCACCACACTTCCACACTCGGTCAAAAAAGAAATAGCCGAATGGTTATGATTCGAGTGACAAAAGCAGATAGAAATGCAACACAAAAAAATGGTAATGCGAATTGGTATGTTGGGCAGAGTCATTAGTTGGAGTTGCAAATGCAAAAGGTGGAATGTAACGAAAAGAGATGGACCATGGACAAAAAGACAAGACATGGCCAATTTTGGAAACAATTATGGAAATGGATTATTCACTAATAATGACAAAAAGTAGAGTCTTCACAAATATGTAGAGATTGTGCTGCTATGCGTAATTACTAGAAATACTTAATGCAGCATGCAACGTCTTCGGATTAAGCTCATTGTACTTACTACATAGTGCATTACAGAGGTGCGAAGACGTGAGTAACGACAGATTGTAGAAATGCACACATTCTCAAATAAAGAAAAAATAAAAGCCCTTCACAAAGAAACACAATCTTAATCAATTAAGTAGGGGCAGTAGAAAAAACAATATTATATTATATGTCTTAATCTTGTCTTTAGATTAATTATTTAAATTTTAATCTTGTTTTTTTATTAATTATTTAAATTTTATGTTATTGATAAAATAGAAACATGATTTATACGTTTTGATTTCCTTAGATCTAAGATTTTTGTGATTCATAATTTAGATAAATGTTATATCATTAAGGTTTGGTTCATATTTAGAACCATTTAATGTGGTTCATCTTCAAGACAAGGTAACAAAAAACATGAATGTTAAAGAATAAATAATGAAAATGCACCATTGCTCTGAAATAATCGTTAAAAGCTAACCATTCAAAACTAACCCTTAAAAACTAGCAATTGAAAACTAGTCATTAAAAATTAGCCATTAAAAATTAACTTATAATTTAACTCAAAACTATATTATAGAATGAAAAAAAACGTGCCCATCCAATTCAAAACCATTTTTCAATAACTACATGATTGATATATTCAATTGTGTCCACTTCTCATCTTAATGGCTTATCCTTTTTGAATTAAGCAAGAAATCAAACATACCCAATTCTTTAGATTTGCTAAAGCTACACGACATTATATATTTCACAAATTGCAAACTTAATGTTAGCAAATTAGAAAACATGGGAATAGTTGAAAATAATTATATTATTTGTGTATTAATGGAAAAAAGGTTAGATAAGTTGTAACATATCTCCTTAGTTTAGGATTTGTTCCTAGAATTTAGGACTCTGTTTGCAACTTCCTGATTTCTTGTGATGTACTTAAAGATGTAATTTTTTATTCTTAAATGTAGAGTGATCTCTCCGTTTGAGTGTAGTCTCCAGGTGTAGTACTCACCTGAGAGCTACAACTCTTTCTTTTTAAATTCTATGTATATTTTATCTTGGTATCAGAGCTCAGATTGGGTGAGCCTGATCTTTTATCGCCTTTGTGGTTGAATCGCCTTCGTGGCTAAAAGTGCCTTTATGGCCACGTGTACACGAGGGCTTTGTGCTCACAGAGCTTTGGACTCGATCGAGCAGGTGGACTGCAGTAACACCTGGCTCACGGTCTTAGATGATTTTCTAATCTCTGAGCCGAAGGGGGTTGGCACGATTTCTTCGTTGACATTCGCGTTGAATAGCGCAATTGGCGCGTCTGTTTGGCCCATACCCATGCCAACGCGCCAAATCACGGGATTGGCGTGGAAGCGCACAAAAAACCCATGCCAAGATTTTACTCTAGGTGTGTATTTTTTGCATGGGAAGGCGCCATCTCACCTTCGGTGGAAGATCCGCGGAAAGCCTCACCTTTGGTGGAAGATCTGCAGGAGTTGCAGATCAGAGAAGTTGCAGATCTGTCCGGGAGAGGCAGATCGGATCAGTTTTGTGGCTGTATTGGGAAACAGTGGATTTTCTCAGTGGAGCAAGAATTATTTTGTAGATTTTCCAGATATTGCTGGATCTGAATCGAGGATACAATGGGTGGATCAAGAGAACTAGCAGAGCAGTGGCAGATCGGTTGTCAAGATCTGACAGGTATTTTTTTTTTTCTGAATCAGTTGGGTAGACTCATTTATTTGTAGATCAGTTCAGAATGAGTAATACTATGGAATCATATCTCCAAGAGTCTGGAAAACTCGATGGATCTAACTACACGAATTGGAAGTTTAAGATATAGACCTTGCTTGAGGGCGCAAATGCATGGTCGATATTTACAAGAGATGAGAAGAGACTGAATTCAGTTACAAGAGCGACTACGCAGGAGCAACAATGGGATAAGAGGGAAAAAAAAGTGAAATTTTTGCTGAAGATGTCAGTCAAGGACAACATTATCCCACATATCAGAGACTGTAAAACATCCTCTGAGATCTGGACGACCATCAAAAGTTTATATCAGACCCAGAACACAAATTGGATTATGGCACTCAAAGGCAAGCTGTTTTCAATGAAGATGGACGAAAGTGAGACTGCTGTTGCATTCATCGCGCGAGTTAAAGATCTGAAAGACGGATTTGGAGACATTGGAGAGAAGGTCTTTCACTCCGATATCGTCACAATCACACTGAATGGGATGAGGGATGAACATCAAATGTTCATCACTGGATTGGCAGCAAGGGAGAATGCTCCTACGTTTGAAGAACTGACAGGGATCTATCTGCAAGAAGAGGAGCGACAGTAGAATTTGAAACCCCGGAGCGATGATCTTGCTCTGATGGTGAAATGGAAATTATTCAGAGGGAAGTAGCCACAACAACAATCACAGTCGCAATAGCAGTAGAGAGGAGGAGGTAAATCACAGAAGAGTCCGTATAAAGGTATGTCTGTAAATCATCCTGTAAAAAGATGTTATTATTCTGGAAAGAAGGGTCAGATACAGATTGAATGCCTTAAGAAGTAGGCCGATGATGCAAAGAAAAATTTGGCGATGGCAAAGAACAGAGGATACTTTGTTGAAGAAGATGAAGAACTCAGTCACAAATTTTGATTGTTCACAGCAGACTGTGCCCTTTCCGCATCTAATGAGGACGACATCTGGTATGTCGATTCTGGTGCATCCTCTCACATGACAGGTAAAAAGGAATGTTTTGAAACTCTTGAAGAAAGTACATATGGATCAAAATGTTATTTAGGAGATGATAGTGGATACGAGATTAAAGGCTATGGGGATATTTCGATAAAGTTACCAAATGGTGATATTAGTCATCTTAAAAATGTTTTATATGTACCCGAAATTAAGAAAAATCTTATATCTATATCCATGATAAATGAGCAAGATATGCAAGTCGAATTCTTCAAGACTCGTTGTTTCATAAAGGATTGCAAGAAAGAAATTGTTGCAATAGGTGTGCGTGTAGGAAGCGTATACAGACTAGATGTAAAAAGTATACCACAACAAGCCATGGTTGTAGGTTGATCGACAGCCGAAAAACTCTGGCACCAGGGATTCGGTCATTTGAATTTGTAGGACCTCATGTTATTACAAAGAAAAGGTATGGTCGAGGGACTCCCTGTTTTTCACAATATTCAGTTAAATTGTGATGGATGTGCCTTAGGTAAAATTCATAGAGAAGAGTTTCCTATGCATGATAGAAGGAAGGAAAGAGATATCCTAGAACTAGTGCATACTGACATATGCGGACCTATGCAGACAAGGTCGCTAAGTGGTGCATACTACTTTCTGTTATTTACTGATGATTGCACTAGATATTCATGGGTTTATTTTCTGACTAAAAAGAGTCACACTTTCCACTATTTTATAGAATTTAAAACCTTGGTGGAAAAACAGTTTGGAAAAAGCATAAAAATTCTCCACTCTGATCAAGGGGGAGAATACAGGTCAGGGGAATTCCTGAAAATTCTACAGAGCTCATGGGATTGTGCAGCAGTTTACAGTGCCACACACACCACAGCAGAATGGAGTGGCCGAGCGCAAGAACAGAACTTTAGTGGAGTGCGCAAGGAGCATGTTATAAGGTAATGGTCTATCTAATAGTTTTTGGGCAGAAGCTATTAATACTTCTGTCTATTTAAAGAACATAAGTCCTACAAAATGTCTTGGCTTCAAAACCCCCTTTGAAGCATTATATGGACTTAAACCAGTAGTAAGTCATCTAAGAGTATTTGGGTCAAAAGCCTTTGCCCATATACCCAAAGCTGATAGGAAGAAATTAAACCCTAAAGCTATCAAATGCATATTTGTTGGATATGGCACTAAATTTAAAGCATATAAGTTGTTCAATCCTGAGTCTCATAAGATATTTGCAAGCAGGGATGTAGTGTTTCATGAACAGGTTCAAGAAGGGAAGGATGATAGTGATGATGATTGGTACATTCCATTGTTGATGGAGGAAAGCAGCGAGGATGAACAAGAGTAGGAGTAGAAAGAAGAGAAGAAAGAAGAATAGGAAGAAGGTGATAATGCAAGCCCAAATAAATCTGAAGAAAACAAATTTGAGGTAATTCCCCTACCAAGGAGATCAGGTAGGAAGACTCAAAAACCATCCATATTGAAAGACTATGCTTTGATGTGAAATATTTTAAACATTGTAGAACCCACTCATTACAAAGAAGCTATTAAATCTGAAGCATGGAGGGCGGAAATGAATGAAGAGATTGAATCTATCATTAGAAATAAGACTTCATATTTAGTTGAGATGCCTAAAGATAAAATACCCATAGGATGTAAATGTTTGTATAAACCAAAAATGAATGCAGATGGAAGTATAGAAAAACTAAAAGCTAGGCTGGTTGCAAAGGGGTACTCACAGCAAGAGGGTATAGATTTTGATGATACCTTTGCACCTGTAGCAAAGTTAAACACTATCAGAATGTTTATCTCTTTAGCAACAAAACATAATTTGGAGCTACACCAGCTTGATGCTAAATCTGCATTTTTAAATGGTGAGTCGAAAGAAGAAATTTACTTAGTACAACCTGAAGGGTCTGTAAAGAAGGGGCATGAACATCTTGTTTGCAGATTGAAAGAGGTACTATATGGCTTAAAACAAGCACCCAGGTCTTGGTACGAAAATATTGATTCTTTCCTTTTAGAGCATGGTTTTCATAGGAGTTTGAATGACCCAAATTTGTATACCAAGTACAATAAACAGGGGAAGATTATTTTGATTTCTTTGTATGTGGATGACATGATCATAACAGGAAATGCAGATAACTTAATCAAAGAAATCAAAAGGCTGATGGAAGAAATTTTTTAAATGAAAGATCTCAGAAGTCTCCATTACTGTTTGGGATTGGAAGTATGGAGAGATACTTGACAGAATTTTCTTACTCAAGGAAATTATGCCAGAAATCTACTGGAAAACTTTGACATGGATCAGTGTAGGTCAGCAACAACACCATTGCAGCAGAATTTGAAGTTCTGTAGTGACGATGGCACTAAGAAGGTGGATGCCACTATGTACAGACAGCTATATGGGAGTTTGATATATCTTACAACAACTAGACCAGAATTGGCATACTTTGTTAGTTTTTTGAGCCAATTCATGTATAACCGCTTGAAATTCACTGGGTTGCAGAAAAAAGAGTGTTGAGGTATCTTTGTGGTACTGATAATTATGGTATTTTATACACTGACACATCTGATGTTACTCTAGCAGGTTTTTCAGATTCAGACTGGGCAGGTAGCCTGGATGATCGAAGGTCTATCACAGGTTACACATTCAGCATAGGATCCGGGGTCATAGCATGGAGCAGCAAAAATAAGTACTGTAGCCTTATCTTCATGTGAAGCTGAGTACCAAGCATTGTGTGCAGCAACATGTGAAGCGATCTGGTTGAGAAGGCTTCTTAATGATGCGGGAGAAGAACATAAAAATTCAACTTCCATCAAAGGTGACAACCAGAGCACCATTAAACTAGCATACAATCCAGTGTTTCATAAAAACACCAAACATATTAACACTCAGTTCCATTTTGTTAGAGAGAAACTACAGTCAAAAGAAATCATTGTTGAATATTGTAAAACTTGTGACAATATGGCTGATATTTTTACTAAGCCTCTTACACGTGTAAAGTTTGAATTGTTTAGAAGGATGCTAGGAGTTCAGGATAATCCTTTCTCCATTAAGGGGGGAGTTGAAAATAATTATATTATTTGTGTATTAATGGAGAAAAGGTTACATAAGTTGTAACGTATCTCCTTAGTTTAGGATTTGTTCCTAGAATTTAGGAGTATCTTTGCAACTTCCTGATTTCTTGTGATGTACTTAAAGATGTAATTTCTGATTCATGAATGTAGAGTGATCTCTTTGTTTGAGTGTAGTCTCCAGGTGCAATACTCACCTGAGAGATACAACTCCTTCTTTTCCAATTCTGTGTATATTTTATTTGGAATCGACTCAGGATTAGGGAAATTCCCAACTACATTATAGTATAAAACAATAAATTTAAAAGTGGAATGTTAATTCGCTCTGAAACTCCTTGGCGCACAGTTTAAACATTATAAAATTAGAAATAAGGAATTCACCCATAAATTTATTTTGAGAAATATAAATTATAATAACGTAATTTGACTACATTGATTTTTATATATTAAAATTTGATAAAAAATTATACACGAGGACTATAAATTTTTTTAATATATAGTATTTGATTTATTAAAAAAAAATGTTTCTAGAAAACAAAAACTTTTAACATATCTATTTTTTTTTTAATTTATAAATCAATTTCGTTGTATCAAAATTCATACATATAATATAAATTTTATGAATTTATATAAAAAAATATTATTATTAATTATCAATATAAAAAATTAAAAATACAATTAAAAAAAATTAAAAATTAAAAATAAGTTTACATATTGTGTACGAATTCATTCATAATTAAAAATTTTAAATTAAACAAAAACGTGAATATTATTATAGATAAAGAAAATAACACATTAAAATTTTTATATTAATATATTTAAAAAAATAGAAAATATATCATATTTTATTAATGTTTTTTTAATTATAATGATAACAATTATTATATTATTTTTTATTACATTAAAATTGAATATTTATACAAAATTTAGTGAATATTAATCAATTTCTTAATTATATTTTTAATTTACTTTTGATTATTTTAACACAAATTTTTAATAATATAAAATCCAAATAATATAGTTAATGGAGGGGGCGGTGTGACCTACCTTGGCATCATGATTTCATGTAGAGGTTCATATAAAACATGCTACCAGAATTGTTTATTAACGATCCCTCGTATGTTGTGGTTAAGAGTGCAAGCTTATATTTAAGTTGTAGAGATAATTCAACTCTGATGCAGGTGGGATCAAATTGTCCCTCAATCTACTTTCTCATTCAGGAAACCAAGTTGAGAAAGGGGAGTTTCTGGATCATCAATCATCATTTATCAGCAAAGAATGTGGATATTTATCTATATATTACAAAGGTTATCTCATATCTATTTATTTTTATAATGTTGGAGGTTGACAAGGGAGTTGCAAGGTAGAGAGACACGGTCTGTAAGAGTGCAAGTTGGTTTCAGGAGTTGGGGTTGTTCTGGTGAGAGATCATTCACAAGGTCTTTGGTTCATTTTCAGCTATCTTGTTGTTGCATCTCCCAAAATTTTTCTCATTTCGCACTAGTATCTTATCAATCAATTAATTAAAATAGTTTTCATTAAAGCATTGTTACATTATCAAATTCATGTAATTATGTTTATGCTTAGTGTTTTCCTTGGTATGATGAAGGTTTAGCTATTTTCTAAAGTAGGCATTTTTACTCTATGATGAGTTCCATTGTTGAATATTCTGTCTATAATGGGGTTTCCACTTTTTCCATCTAAATTTTCATCTTATCATTCCTATTGGGAGGTTTATTAGGGTTATGTGCATCCATCGGTGTCATGTAGTATCTCCTATGGTTTGTGTAGACTAGTGTTGAGTGTTCTGGCTGTGGTGTTAAGCTGGAGACGTCTTACATTTTATTTTATATTGAGGTCCTCTTCTAATGTTTCGATTGAAATCTTATGGCTTCTCCGGTAATATTCAGTTTAAGAGAGGGGAATAGGTTCTTGGACCTTTTTACCTCTTTATTACATGGCCAATAAACACATGAGATGTAGATAGTGATTAGTAGGAGAAGGTTGGCACAAATTCAATGGAAGGTTGCGTACACAATCTGGGGAGAAAGAGACAACCTCTCATTACCATGTTGTGACTACCCCTACCACTAGAGCGGAAATTTAGTAGTTAGAGTCTCATGTGATACATAAATGACAGGATTTTTATAGCTCATATCTTATTGTTGAGGTTTCTAATTGGTTACCTGACCCTAGACACACCAGGAGATGAAGGACTCAATACTTTATTTTGTTACTTTACACTAGTTATTGAAGACTCTGCTTGGTCAAGTATTGAATGAAGGAATAGAAGACACCAATGAGATTGTATCATTCCTGAGTGATATCCAAAGGATGCAACAACATAAAAATTATTGGTTGGAAATATAGGATGCCCTTATAGCTCATTTGGATAGTCATCTCCAATGTGAGGGAAAGTTATCAGGCCTTGCTAGAACAAATTCCCAGGACACAACACATGTCACCTCATATGATTCATAGATTTATCCCATGTCTTCTCTTGATATCTTGTTGATGATTTTTGTAGGACTAATGTTTGAGAAATTTGAAGTCTTTTTTGGGTGTTTCTCGTTGTTTATTATGAGGATAGTAAAGTACTCTAACCTCCTATGTGTTGATTTAAGTCCACAACCCCAATTTTATGGGAATATTGTATATCATGATGTACTTCAAATGTGTTTTTACAAATTGTAGGTAATATAACATCAAAAAGAAAAAAATATTAAGAAAATAAAATACATTTACTTTCTATTACTTATTTTTTCTTTATCAAACTTTATTATCATACAAGAAGAAAAATACCAAACTTTAATATTTATCAAAAATGTTATAAATTTCATATTTATAAATTCTTCTTCCCCCATGGAGGGTGAAGGATTTCACCACTTGTCGCCATTATGTGCATGGCATCTAGAATAAGTGGCCATCCAGAAAAGTGTTCATTTCCCTTTACATCCCGCCACACTTGGTTAACTTCTCCTATGATGAGAGCTTTCATGCACCCGTTGTTGTTGTATGTTGCCTCCTTCTTAGCTCACATGATCATGATTTCCCTTATTAATTGTCTGGATTGGATCACCTTGGTTAAGGAAGGAAGGTGTGTCGACTCCCGTGGGTATCCTCCTTTAGGTAACTCTCTGATCTTTGTGAGTTTCTCTGTGTTTCTCTCTTCCATGAACAATGCTCTCTCATGGTATCCATGTTAAAATTTATTTTAATTGTTGCACATTCTTGAACTACCATGACCTTTCATATTTATTGGATTTATTAGATATAGAGAATACACATATCCATTCATGTCTCCATTAGTGCTCTTCAGTCCCATTTATTTGCATGGTGGATCAAGCGCTTCCTCTAGACTACAAGACTCATCTGAATGGTTCACCTCTCTCTCTAGGTCCTCTGATTTCTCTTCATTCATGGGCTTCTCTTATCGAGATTCAAGGTTATATTTTCTCTCTCGTGGGTTATCAGTGGTTACCCACTTTCGGTACTAAAATGGGAGCCATATTAGTGGTAGTGGGTATCATCGAAATATACATGTCATGGATTTCAATATACTTTCAACATAGTTTCTCAGTGTCACGTGGCCCCATATACACTTCCAAAGGCCACTCCTACTGTTTTTTCCTCTTTTTTTGACTCTCACATGTTACATACTAGTGAGGGACATCTGAATGATTGTGGGTATAGGGAGGTGGTGTAAGAATGAGACTATGAAGAGCTAGGTAATGAGCTATGCTTGGAAGACACATACATTCCATAGCTCGTAGGCTACATGTGTTCGTGATCTATCGTAGGTGCCTATCGAAAAGGATCAAATCTTCTTTCATTAGGTGTGTACACTCCAAGCTCCAGTTGTTGATTATTGGTTCATGAATTCCAACTCGCAAGTTTCTGCAATTCAAGGCTCAAGGCTCTTTGTAGGTCGTGGTCCATCGAAGTTGACACTTTGTTTTGTTCAGCATATGTGGCTCAATGCATGGAATATCTAGGTCATTATGCAATGATAATTCAGGTTTTAACTATTTGTAGGTGGTTCCATTTTGGGTAGTTGTAGATGTAAGGTTTCTTTTTTAGTTTGAATACCTCGATAGAAGAGAGTCTTTGTAATCAAAATCACTTGGAACTCCTTGTGGACTTGGTAAGTGCTTATTTTTTATCTACTAAATTGATTAATAATGATACATGTAATCTTAAAATTCTCAATCTATGTTACTAGGATGATTTCCCAACAGGAAGACCAGTAGCACAGAGAAGTATCACTAGTAATGCTCAATTTCGATAATAAAATTCCGATCTCTACCAAAAAAAATGTTTGTAACTTTTTCTTAAAAAAAATTATGCATGAGTTCATTGTTTTTTAAAAAGATATTAGATCTATATTAAAAAGTTAAGAATGGTTGGAAAAAAAAGATTACGAAAAAAAATAAAAAAATAATGATGAAAATCACCAAACAATATATTAAAAAAAGGTTAAAAGTAAGTTAATAGGGAAAGAAAAAAAATAAGCTCGATAAGATGATTATGTGTTTAGGGAAAAAAAATTTTTCATAGTAATGGTGTAGGTAATATTGAACGTTTTAAAGATCATCATTTTTCTTTTTCTTTTGGTATTTAGAGGAAGCAACAACCATGGAAAATTTTAGGGAATTTCCATGGCTTTTCCAAAAAAAATATTCAACAATTTCCATTTTTTTCTAAAATTGATTAGCCCAAATTTTATAGTATAGAATTATGTTATCTTAAAAATAGCAAAAAAAATGTAGAGACTATATATAGTCATTAGAAATTTGGATATCTTTAAAAAAATATCACCAAAATTTTAATAGTTTTCATATTACGGACTCATAAGATTGGCCAAAGTTTCTAAACTTTAAGATAAATTTCCATCCTTAAAATTTTCCTGGGCAACAACTAGGTCACATGGGGTAATATTGCCAGAATAACCTCTAGCTTTCTATGTGTGCCCTTTCCACAAAACCCTTCCATAAGCATAGTGATTTGGGGGAAATTTCAACCTCCAACCTCCTTGCACATAACACTTCATTTCCATAGCTATCACCAATTAAGTTGGGTAAACCCTCTTCAAAACTTAATTTTATGAATTAATGCCTATTCACATTTACAATTCAATTAATTTATATAATTTTACTAATTATATTTATAATTAAATAATATTTCTTATTTTAGTAAAAATACAAATTCATTAAAATAGCATTTTTTTAAAATAAAGAACAACTATTTTTTTAACTTTCTCAATAATAATAATAATAATAATAATAATAATAATATATATATATATATATATATATATATATATGGAAGTTTTTTATTACTTTTGCAATGTAATTTAAATTCTAAAAATAGAGTGATTTATTTTAATTGGAATAGAAAATTTCCAAAAAAATTATTCCTCAATTTTAAATAAAATATTTACATTAATGAGATTAATGTAAAACCATGCTATGAAAATATATTAAAGGTACATCATAAAGTTTGTGACAAGTTCCACGGCTTAAAGTTGCTCCATTTAGATCAAATCAAAGTCACTCATGTGGCTGAATTTTCTGTATACATTCTGTACCTGAGCTTCGTCCGATCCAATTATACAATGTCATTGGTCATATGTTCCTTAGTTTCTGTGATGGCTATCATGGGAATTTGCACCAGAGAAATCCGTCGAATTTTCTGGCCGACAACAGCAACTTGGCCTCCAGACACGAGGCCGCATCTTCTGTAAAAGATCCTTTGTGTTCTGTACAAGATCTTAGGGTTCGAGACAAATTCTACTGGGGCCGAGTCGGGAACGGGAGGTCCCCATAGAAGCTCCTCGAAAGAAGTCAACCAAAAAAACAACCAGAAAGATCCTTTCAGCGGCCCAATGATTGTGAACAAGGACTGATTTGGCCATTCCACAGTTAGCCAACCATAAATTTTCATTTGGAATCCAGAGAAGAGAAATGTATACACCTCCTTCATACAAGTTGCGTTGCAATTTGCAATGCCAGCTAAAAGAAATCATTAATGATTGTTATTTGGAGGTGTACAACTTGCAACAACGATAAAATTCACAGCCAAATATCTGAATCATCTTAACCACATTCAGCGATTTGACCTTGCCATCAAATCTGAATGCCTGGAATTATCTCGATCTATTCTAACACCCAACATTATAAGACGCTCGTATTCATTATTTCCCGTCACAGTCAATTCAGCGCGACCCCGCATATCTTTATGATGCCCAGCTGCGCATTATAACCGACTCGCAATCTCATGTTGGTATACAAACTGTAAAGTTTAAGTGTGAGGAAGTGAGCTACCTGTACGATCCAATTGTTCAATATATATATAGGTATAGGTTTAATGGATCTTTACATAATTTTGAAAACAACATCGTGTAATTCGAGAAATCGAAATCATTTTATACTTATTGGAGTTTTACACAATTCTGAATACAACATATACCTAAATCAAAACAATATTTCATTTTTCATTCCTTTTCATGTAGAGATTTCGATCTCTTTACTTTTATTAAAACCTTGTTGAGAGATAAATTCATCATTCTTCACATACCAAGCCGTCTGTGCTTATCTAAGTGCATATAGAACTTTTTTTTAACCTACAAAAATGTTGTACCTCTCCTTACTTTAGAAAACCTTATAGCAGCACAAGATAGATTTCTTCCTTTGATTATTTCTTCATAATAGATCTCATGTTTCTGTGAATAGCTTTTTCCTATCGGTCTAAATTTATATTTATCAATAGCTACACCAACATTAAATTTAGTTTTGAGCAACCATTTTGAGTCTATAGGATCATTATCGTAGCACAGTTATGTAAATTCGCATGTATCATTTTTTATAATAGAATCATATTCTTCCTTCAATACATTCTTCTATCATTACTTTCTTCCATTATTCATGTTTGTCAACCTCTTTAAAGTTCAAAAGTCTACGACATTCATCACTTTAGTCATCACATAATAGTTTTCATAACTAAGGGGTGGTTGAATTTGGCATGATGACCTTCTTGTAGTTCACTACTTTTTCATTCCTTCTCTTACTTTGTGTTGGATTCATTTCCTCTTCTAGATCATTTTTCACTTCTTGAGGTGTTCATATCAACTTCTTCATCTTGGGTCTGCTCATGTTTTTCATAAACATCATCCTTGATATCATCACAATCATGAGGAGCATGCCATTCATAATAAATATCTTCTCGGTGACCTTCATTTGCATGTTCATGGAACAAAACATATCGACATGCAAAAGATTAATGTCTAGAAGGATAAAAAATCTTACATGGTTTATGATCACAACCATAACAAATGAAAATACAAGTGATAGCTTTGGAATCAAGTTTTCTACTATTTTCTTTAGAAACATGAGAAAAGGATCTGGTTCCAAATATTTTTAAATGGTTTACTTTTAGTTTATAACCATAAAGAGATTCAAAGGAATTCATGTCATTTAATGTTTTTGTTGGGCTTCTATTTTTTAGATAAACAATAGTAAAATCCATCCAAGAAAAGATTGGTAACATTTCTACATTTCATCATGCTTCTCACACATTCCACTACAGTTTTGTTTCAGCTACTCTTGTACAATTCCATGGCATCATGTACTCTTGTACAATTCCATGGGCTTTGCAGTACTTCACAAATGCACCTAATGTATATTCTCCCTCTTGATTAGATCAAAGGATATTGATGTATTTTCCTATTTTCTTCTTAACCAAGTTTTTAAAATCTTTAATAAATCATTCTACATTCTCATGAAATAAACCCAGGTATATTTTATGCAATCATCAAAAAATATCAAGAAATAATATTTTGATCCTAATGATCTAGTCTTCATAGGTTCACGATGATGTAGTAGCATCCTTGGCCTTGGGAAATCCTTATGAACAACAGAAAAACAAGTTTTTTTTGAGTTTGTAATAAGTGTTGTTACTCCAATGTGTTTTACATTCTTGATATACCCAAATGGTAGTTGTTTTTACTCTAGTAGTTACATTTTATCAAATTGATTACCGCTTTCAAGTTTTCGACTCTCCTAAGAGCACGTGCTAATACTCTTTCTATTTGGAGTTCTTGACAAATCCAAAATCGAGATTTATTTAGTTATGTTGCTAAAATACAACCACTATTGGACACACTAAGAGGAAGATATGGAGGTTACAATTTTTTTTTGTCTGCACATTGAGAGGAAGAAACTTGACACAATTCTGGAAGGATAAGTAGTCAACGACAAGAGAAACTACTTGTTTCAGTGGAATATGAAGAGGTATGCACTATAAGGATAAATTGCATGAACACGAAAGAAAGCATACTTTTTTTTATTTTGGCCCATTGGTTTTTTGTGGGTTTTCTTCAACTCTCAGAAATTTTTTGTAGGATTTTTGGCATTTGTTTGGATATTACACAATTTCTAGAGAGTGTGACCGACTATTGTAGAAGCTAGATAGGGTTTTTGGTTGTCGTGAGTGGCATTGTTGTGTAAGAACGATGAAAATTTAAATTAATCTGAGGACTCCACTGTCATCTTTGTATTATTATCTGCAACAACACATTTTCAATGAAATAAAAGATATTTGAATATTTTTTTGATTTCTCCTGAATAGACTTCAATTACTCCACTGTCATCTTTGTATGCTTGTGTTTTTTTATTTATTCCTTGAATGATTTAATATAGTAGCCAAAATATAATGTCCTGGGCTTTATGTTCTATAACAAAGGTTCATATTTTGTAGGTCTTGTGAAAGCGATAGAATCTAGGTTGTGTCTAGCAGTATAGGAGTTGGATTTATCCTCATATTTTCACCTTGAATTTCTTGGTGTAATAGGCTACCCAAAACCCTTGTTCAGTGGTTTCACAACAAGAGTGTTGAAGGTGCAAGTTGGGTCACATAACCTTGGTTGATATCTATGGATGTTGGTGATACATTTATAAATTGTAAGGATGCCACCGAGGAGAAGGGGAACATGACAAGGAGGTGCAGGAAATTGAGGGCTAGAAGAATTAATATGAAAAAGAGGAGAGTAAGAGCATATAATAAATCGATTTGTAGAGGTACATTCAAAGGCTAAAGAAGAAATATATTAGGAACAAGATACTAATGAGAGCGACCCCATAACAAACTTGATTTCATTTTTGAGAAATACATGAAATGAAAGAGCTAAATTTTCATGTTATGACGATAAACTTAGCATTGGTGTGCTCATTGATCGGATTGGAGAACTCGAAAGATAATTCGAGTATGAAAATATTTAAGACCCAAATGGGTTGAATTTTTCCATGAAGAAGCTGAAAGTTCATGGTGCACTATGGTGGGATATGTTATCGAAATACAAAGTAAATGATCAACTAGATAATATCAATATGTGGAACAATATGGCCACAAAGATCAAGGATAAATTCCGATATGTTGATTACTAGTAGAATTTGTATAGTCCAGAATATAAGACAAAAGGAGACCTATGTTTGTGAGTACACCGAGGAGTTTTTTAGGCTGTCACTTTGATCTGGTATAAAAAAATTAATAATTCTATAGAGTCACAAGATATGTGAAGAAAATCAAATAATTTATTTAATAAGAAATGAGAACACATTATTTTGATATTGTTGATGAAGTCTATCACATTTCCTTGAAAATAGAGGAAAATTTGAATAGGAAAACTTAATATAAAGACAAAGGAAGAGGTTTTAGAGGAAACTTTAAGGCAAGAACTGCTAGAGGTAGTGGAAAGGAAGAAGAATCCAACGGTGGTCAAGGTGGTAGAGGTGGAAATAGTGTTGGCTAAGGAAGATGAAGTCTGAGAAAAGGAAAGGGAAAGTATGTAATTACTTGTTATCACTGTGTGGTTGAAGGACATAGTAAATTTGAATGCCCATAAGGAAAAACACTGAAGGAGAAGAGGTGAATCCAGAACAAACGTCTTGCAAGTGGATGAAGCTTCTGCAGCTGGAGAGAATGTGACTATGCGTCAACAAGAGGAGGGTGAAAATCATATGTTGCACAGAGTATTACTCAAGCCTGAGAAGAAGACATTGAAACAACCATAATAAAGAAGGAATTTTTTCAAGACTAAATGTAAGGTCCAAGGAAATTTCTATAAAAATTTTATTGATGGTGGAAGTACATAGAATTTGGTTTCAATTAATGTGATGGACAAGTTGAAACTAAAGAGTTTAGTCGATCCAAATCCTTACATAGTGTCATGGTTGATGAGAAATGCTTTATGAAGTTTCAAATTGGTTGTATTCAAGAGCAAGTATTGTGTTATGTGGTTGACATGGACACATGTCACATACTCTTGGGAAGACCATGGTTTTCTGATAGAAAATTTCACCATGATGGCTAGGAGAATACATATGATTTTAGGAAAAATTGACAAAGTTAGAAACTGACCCCAATGTTGCAAAATATAGTTGTAAAACTAAGAAGTTGTGGAAGTATCAACATGTGTAATAGTAAGATCATGTTTTGTTTAGCCAAGGTCATTGGACATGAGGAACGAAAGGATAAACTATGTTTAGTAGTGATTCCAAAGGTTTTATTAGAGGAAGTGAAACTAGAAACCATACTGACAAAAATAAATCCTTGTTAGATGAATTCAAGGGGATTGTTGTTGATGAATTTCCAAAAGCACTACCTCTCATGAGAAATATTTCTCAACAGGTTGAATTGATTTCTGGATAAATCTTAGCAAACACGATACCTTGCATAATGACTCCAACAAAGAATGAGGAAGTAAATAACTAGGTGCAAGAGTTGCTTGATAGACGAATGATATGAGAAACTCTTAGTGTATGTTTTGTACTATAAATATTGACTCCAAAGAATATAAGTGAGTAGATAATGTGTATATATTCTAGAGACATTAATATAATAAGAAGCCATTAGAATAATACATGCATGTGGGATAGAAATTGGATCAACTTTGAGTGAAGAAGGCAGACCAATAACATTCTTCAGTGAGAATTTGAACAATGCCAAGAATCAGTATTCTGTATATGATCAGGAATTTTATGCTATTATGTATTCATTGAATAAGTGGAGATACTAATTTTTTCCCAAGGAATTAGTTTTGTTTGATAATTATAGGGCATTAAAATATATCAACAGTCAAGGTAAGTTGAATCAAACGAATTCCAAATGGGTCGAACTCTTGCAAAGCTATACATTTGTTTTGAAGCATAAATATGGAAAGTCAAAAAAAGTTGTAAATATATTTAGTATGAGAGCGTCGTTACTCAACACTTTGTTAGTAGAAGTGGTAGGTTTGGAAATCATGAAGGAGATATATGCAGAAGATGACGATTTTGTAGATGCTTAGATAGCTTGTAAAGAAAATTGGATTGTGGAAAAAACCATGTTCATTGATTACCATATCCAAGAAGGGTTTTTATTTAAAACCAAACTAGATGTAGCTTAATTTTGGGTCTATCAAGTGTAGAGAGGGATCAAATATCTCAAGGTGAAAACCTCTTTTTTGAGTGAAAAACTTGAGGAAAGGTTTTCACCTGGAGATATTTTATCCCTCTCAATGATCGATAGATGTAGAGTTAAGATTGATCTTGGCTAGTTTCAGTTGTGTGCGGCCAAGGAAAATATATTGAAGATATGGTTAATTTTATCAATAATACATAAATATATCTAATATTAATATACTAATTTTAAATATGCTAAATATGTGTGAGATTAATCTTCTCATTTTAATTTTAAATTATCTTGGTTACCTTAGTTTGTTTAGATAATAAATATTGTTAGTAACTTTAATGATGAAAAATGATGAAATAAAAATTTTGAATGCAAAGTGACAATGTAATAGTGTTGAAGGATAGAAAATGTGAATAATAAGAATGTAGTCAATTATAGATAGTCTTCAATTATATGTAAAGGATAGTTGAAATCATAAACCATTTAAATCTTTAGCTCGAGTTGTTGTAGTAAAAACCATACCTTGTCTCTCTTACTCTCCAATATAAATAGGTTGAATTACTATAGCAAAAAAATCAATGTACATTTCCAATAATTTTTGGTGCTTACACTGAAATCAATGCATCTAATGTAAATAATATTAGAAAACAACTTCTACATTGAAATAAATTAATATAATGCAAGCAATCAATAGGATTAGAATTCAATGTCTATAATCAAATAAATGCATCTAGTTCAAGTAAGGGCAAACCCACGAAGTTGGGTTACATTTTTGTGAGAATCGGGGGCGGAAAACCCTTTTTCTCAAAAATTCGGCCGAACTTTTATAAAAGTTTGGCCGAACCGTTATAGAGTTCAGCTGATATTTCGAAATTAGTTCAGCCAAACTCATTCTATCATTTACATTGACGGTGTACTGATAGCGTGGGGAAACAGTTTTTTGGCTGGAGATTGGAAAACCGACAACATAAGTTCGACCGAACTCTCCAAATAGTCCAACCGAACTTTAGTTTATAAATAAACCTTCTTGGAGCTGGTAATAGGTTTTTGGCTTATTAGCGTCTGCGTCTGATGTGATCGTGTTTCATTAGCATATGTTGTGTGTTTTGGGCCTGCGTCTGTGTTTGTGTCTACATCTCTGGTCTTGGAAGAGTCTTGTTGTTCGGCCTTGGCTCTGAATTTTGAATTTCTAGGTTGGCACCACCTACTTTCCATTTTTTTCTTTGCTGTAAATTCTATAAACATATAAGTAGATGTCTTTATATGACTGCATTTTCTATGGCTATGTTCTAGTCCCATAAGTGATCGTGTTTAGTCTACGTCTACTTTGTATTTTGTCCTATGTCTGCGTCTACGTTTATACTGAGGGTTATCTCTATGATTAATATTGAACTTCACATCTTGAATTTAATCCAAATTTGTCACTTTGATATATAGCGTCAATCCTTCTTCCTCAAATTTTCTTTAAGAATGAACTGGCTCACTATGATATTAGCCTAGAAGTTTTTATCTTCATGTTATTTTAAATGACATGATATTCAAGAACCTTTCCCTGAGGATATGTATAAGTGGATTTTAAAACTTTATTTTTATCATGAACTTATCACCGATAACATGTTGGGAAATCCATAGGTTTGGTAGTTAAATTATTTCCTTTATTATGACATTATGTTGTATTGTTTTCGTTATTATTATTTTTTTCTTAAATTTTATCTTTTCTTATCATCAAGGGTAATAGAAATGAAAAAATAAAATAGGAAACAAGATGTAGGCACACTACCAAGGAAAACCCCACTCTTTGGGGAAGTCCCAGCCAAAATTATTCCTTCACTAGATTCAAGATAAGATGACCAAGGCCCTAACTAGAGACTCTCTCCACCAATTCATCACTTCACTATGTTACCATCGATATCTCCTTACTTTCATGACACTGAGATCTCCTTTTCTTGCACCAAAATTTCATCCCCATTACTACAATAACATGAAGACATTGTTTTTCAGATCTTCCTTCTATGGTAGCCCCGATATCCTTCCATTTTCATGACACCAAAACATTCTCTGTGATAACTCTTGACTGTATTAGCACTGATTTTTGTAACACTGAGTTCATTGAATGAGATAACACTGAAATATTCTCTTATCCAAGCTCCTTTATGTGGTGGTAATGAAACATAAATAGCACCAATATTCTGGCTTTAATTAACTGCAATTACACTAAATAGCATCAAAATTGTATAACACCAAAACTATCCTTTGAAGAAATAAAAAATTCATCTAAATTGCATCTTTGTATTTAGCCTGAAATTTCGTCCTTCTGTAATTGTACTGAAGCCTAAAGTCACCCATCTAAACCTATAATTATGTTGAACCTATCTCTATAATTTTAGTGCAAAATTCTGTGTTGGTAATGTGAAAACCTCAATTGGGTATACATATTATTTTTCCACATTAAATGAGCCAACATGACTTAGTGAAGGGTTGTGTCTCCATACAGGACGACTTGAATATTTTTATTTGAGGCTAACATGTATATTTTGAGAGACGTTGACTTGAAGGTTGGATTTGAAGAATATTTTTTAAGGAGATCAAGGATGATGACCTTGCAGAAGAAAATGGCTTGATGGAGGAGTCCAATAAATTGACTTTGGCTCAATACTAATTACATTATTTAAAATCCCAAAATGTATCAATTTAAATCTATAATGACTAACATAGAATTACATAATGGGTTCCTTAATCTAAATATGACCCAAGCATGAAACCCATGCTTTAATAAGTCATTTAATAATTATAAATTCTTTTTGAAAAATATATTAATAATGAAGAATTAACCTAGTTACATTCTTCAACATCTAAGAGACACAATTGTATTGTGATATTTTCCCTTCTTTCCAGATTAGTCCATCCTTCTAGAAAAACCCCTGTTAATGAAGCACATATATCCATAGTGATCCACTGATATTTCTACACCAACAACTATTCCATTTTGGACTTATATATCTCAAAAATATGCTCATTGAATTTATTCATCTATACCTTTAAACTACTCAACTATTTTATTTCACCATAGGAATCAATTCGATATATCTCCCATTTTAATGGGGTCTATCACATTTCAAGAAAAACACATTAGCCATAAAAGTTTCCCATTGAAACCAAAATTAATTTGAGACAAAACATAGGTTTTAACCTTATATAGTTAATTATTTCAAATAGATTCTTAATAAAATGAAAAATATTCAATGTAAAACACATGCATTAACATATAATTTACTCGATAAAACCAAAATGAGAAGATCATTTTTTTATTAGTATATTAATTTTTAGACCATCAGACACACACACACACACATATGTATATATGTATATATGTATATATCCCACGACAATTATAAACTACCAATCCATTACCTTAGATCAAATAAAAATTTAGTTCTTTAAATGAAACTATAGAACCATGGGGTAAACTACCATGCACTAGAAAAATACTAAAAGAAAAAACCATGTGATGAAAACCATCGTAAAGGGAGAATTTATTTCCCAAAAATGTTTTTTTGGGGCACTACCCATGAACACCTGTGTGTGGGGGATTTTTTGTCTCTATGAAACCCTAAAGTGGGGGTACTTTCCTCCCATTTTATTCCCACCACTATGCTTAGAAAAATATATAGTGCATGGGGGTATTCACATAAAGAATATAACACATACCAAACATCCAATAATTTTCCTTAATGTGACCATCAATGTTGCAATGGTTAGAATTATTTCTACTATCCTTGCATGGATGTGTAGTGGCTATTTTATTATTATCCTTCCCCCATTTCCAGTTCTTAGTCCCCTCCTTCAAAGCTTCTTGGTGCTATTTTTTTTTCAAACAACTTAAGTACCCTTTATTTTGGCCTATGGTTTCTAGATAATGTGTGTATACACATGGTTCATACATTATCCTTAGCTTGGAAAGAATTACTTGCTTTTGTAGACGGATATATAGACCCCACATATACTTAAGGAGTAAATTTTGGCTCTTGGGAAATATATCCAACAATATGACGATATTTTTGAACTTAGTACACTCTTATACACCCTTATGTCTACGTAAAGTAGTGTGAGTGATTCCATGGGTCCTCTACACACTTCATACGACATAATTGGGACACTTAGTGTTAACTTCTGCAAGTTCTATAGGAAGAGTCTATAAAGGGCCAGGTAGCCTTTGGATATCATCTTTTATGAAAGGTGACATATCCAGTAAATTCCCCTACAGTCAATCTCTGGAATAGATCTAAATATAAGTTCTTAATTTTAGTATCCAAAAACCACAACCACTTTAAGGAAAATCGTGTACATGTGTCATTTCTCCCATAAACTCTTAAGGCAAACGTTAAAGCATGTGTCATTGGCTTTCTCCCATTAACTTCAAAGCATGTGTCATTTCTCAAGGCTTTCTCGCATTAATTCAAGGCAAACTTTGAGGCCTAAAAACTGAAAGTAGTTGAACTTCCATAGGATAGGATCCCCCAAACTCAAATGGAGTAAAATGTTAAATGTTAAAAGTGGAGTGTTTTATGATGTAATGGATCTTAATAATATATATTGACATGGCTATATTGAACTTCCATAGGATAGGATCCCCCAAACTCAAGGTGAGTAAAATGTAAAATGTTAAAAGTGGAGTGTTTTATGATGTAATGGATCTTAATAATCTAGATTGACATGGCTGTATTTTATTAATGTGCCTAAATTTACACCTTCCATTTTTCTTTATTCTTGTAAAATGTTAAAAGTGGAGTGTTTTAGGATGTAATGGATATAAATAACCTATATTTTGTTAAATATGATGTAATGGATCTTAATAATCTAGATTGACATGGTTGTATTTGATTAGTGTACCTAAATTTACACCCTTCATGTTGCTTTATTCTTGTAAAATGTTAAAGGTGGAGTGTATTAATGTACCTAAATCAACACCTTCCATGTTTCTTTATTCTTTTAAAATGTTAAATTCAGAGTATTTTATGATGTAATGGATATAAATAATCTAGATTGACATGGATATAGTGATATGATGATAGTGTAGGTTGATGTTGAAGTTGTAAAATTATTGTACATATCAATTATTATAGATTATTAAACAATTTTATAAGTGGTAAATCATATTTCTTATTAATGACATAACTAATTTATGATGATAGTGTAGGTTGATGTTGAAGTTGTAAAATTCTTTTAGATATCAAGGATGAACCTACATTCAATCTGTGGAACATATCTAAATAGAAGTTCTTCATTTTAATACCCATAAACCACAACCACTTTAAGGGAATTTGTGTACATGTACAATTTCTCCCATACATGTGTCATTTCTCCCATAAATTCTTAAGCAAAGTTTTTAAAGCATGTGTCATGTTGGCTTTCTCCCATTCACTATAAAGCATGTTTTTAGTAAGTGCATAAAATAATTTTTCAAATCATGTAAATGTCATTTCTCCCACAAACTAAATGCTTTCTCTCATTAATTCAAGGAAAACTTTAAGGCCTAAAAATTGAACCTAAAGTGGCTGAACTCTCATAGGATTTTGAACTTCCACAGGATTTTAGTCTATATGTTGAGTGTTAACTTCTACAAGTTCTAAGGGTAGAGACTATAAAGGGCCAGGTAGCCTCTGGATCTCATATTTTCTCAAAGGTGACATATCCAGTAAATTCCCCTACAATCAATCTCTGGAACATAAATATAACTTCTTCATTTTAATATCCATAAACCACTACCACTCTAAGAAAACCTTTTACATGTGTCATTTCTCCCTTCTCCCACAAAATTTTAGGAAAACTTTAAGGCACGTGTCATTTCTATTTCATTTCTCCCACAAACACATAAAGGTGTCACTTTTGACATAACTTCTTCAACCACCACAACTAGTTTTTTTTTGTAAGTGCATAAAATAATTTTGCAAACCATGTAAATGTCATTTATCCCACAAAATAAAGGCTTTCTCCCATTAATTCAAGGCAAAATTTAAGGCCTAAAAATTGAACCTAAAGTGGTTGAACTCTCATAGCATAGTATTCCCTAAAGTCAAGGATTTCCCCCATTAATTCAAGGCAAACTTAAAGACCTAAAACCTGAACTTAAAGTGGTTGAACTTCCATAGGATTTTAGTTTGTTGGCTGAGTCTTAACTTCTAAAATTTCTAAAGCAGTTTGTAAAGGGCTAGGTAGCCTCTGGATCTCATCCTTTCTTAAGGCATGTCATTTCTACATGTGATTTCTGTCATAAATTTTAAGGAAAAATTTCACACAAACCATGCATGAACCATGTATATGTGTCATAAATCTCCCTTAAACTCAAGGCAATGCAATATTTAACGCATCTCATTTCTATATGTTAATTCTACCATAAAATTTAAGTCAAACTTTAAGATAAACCATGCACATGCCATTTATCTCATGCACATGTGTCATTTCTCCCATGCATTTACAATAAATGTCAATTTAATATATTTTTATTGACATTTTTTCTTTCAGGGTTTAAAAAACCCACTAAATATGGTTGAAAAATGGACATTATGCAGAGATGTTTCTTGCTATCCCAATCCATGGAAAACAGTGATTACATATTTGCTTTCCAATATTGCGACTAGAAAATTTGTCCAAAGGAAAATGAATATACCAGGAAGAACAACAAACAATGAGGAATATTATATTGCATTTATAGAAGGCTTGGAAATAGCTATGGAGTATGGATCAACTTGAATTGTAGTTTTCACCAATTCTGAACTTTTGTGCAACCAGATGAAAGGAGTATACCAGGTTAAGAAGGAGAGGCTAAAAGAACTCCATGGAATAGCAAAAAATATTGTTATCCAATTTCATTTTTTTAGTATAATACATTGTACAAATGTGAATAATATGTCTGCTAATCTATTGCGTGGGGCAATGCCAATTCAGGATTCATATTTCAAAGATGAATTAATAGATGAATTAGGATTATACGGGGCAATGCCAATGCAAGATTCATCTCTCAAAGATGATTTAGTTTTGAGGTGCTCTTCTTCAAAAATTCAAGATTCATCTCCCAAATATGAATTATTTTTGAGACGCTCTTCCTCAAAAATTCAAGATTCATCTCTCAAAGATGAATTAGTGTTGAGACGCTCTCCTTCAAAATTTATTGGTGGACATTGTAACATATATTGTATATGTGTGTGTTTTGTACTTATAAACACATCTTTTTTAATGACCATGTGTTTTTTTCAATTATATAGCAAGTGTGCTGCCACCACACCATGTAAAGTGCAACTTGGTGAACTTCACGTTTGCAACAAGTGGTGAACTTCACATTTTTATCAAATTAAAATGTGATGACTTCAACAATTTTTTGTTTAAATGGAGTTTCACACTTATTTTTTAATGAGAATGTGTTTTTTCCAATTTTATACCAAGTGTGCTCCCACCATGTAAAGTGCAATTTGGTGAATGTAACATTTTTATAATTTTTTTTTCTTAAATTGAGTTTCACACATCAATTAATGCTTTGAAAGTTGTGATTTACATAATTTGTCTACACTAAATTACATTAATTTTCTAAAATTTATTTTGAATTTATTTTGAATAGTAATTTAAAAAAATAATTGTTAATGTCGATTATAGATATATATATCATGGAGGATGAACAACGAAGATCAACAGAATCCCATATCTCTAAGAGAGAGGGGGATCAGGGATCGAGGGATGTTCATGGTATTTAAATATAATCTTAAATCTCCATACATATACATATATGTGTGTACATATGGAATTGATTTTTTATAAATTTTGTGAGTTAAATTAGTTGTTAATAAGTTTCATTTTTCATCTTTTAGGAACTAAGAGGAGAAGGGTGTCTACTCCATGAATGGAGCATGCCCATGGTTCACACAATCATGGTATGGATCACATGATTTAATAAATATATATGTACATGTATTTATATGTTTGAATGTATTTTGGAATTGATTATAAATTTATATTTGCTTATGAAGCTTCTCTCTCATCTCGTGAGGTTGGTGGTGGTTCAGATTCCCTTAGAGGGCCATCAATAAGTGCTGGCGGATTGTGTGAAGGTGGTGATATGTGTCCCCCTAGAGGCCAATCAACGGATGGTCGTGCTGGTTCTCAGCCAATCGGTGGTCGTGTTGGTTCTGAGCAGGGTCATTCTTGTTCTCAATAGCTTCAGGGTGGGCAAGATGTTAGCCAACCACATCGAGGTGGCCATCAATTTGAATATTATTTTCATTCAATTTCTACAAATTTGTTTACATGTGTTTTTTTAACATAAAAATTGTTATATATTGATGCAGAGGCTGAAAATGTTGCTCCAAATGTTCCTCAGAAAAGGCGTAGGGCAGAACGCGTCATTCAAGAAGAAGGCTTTCCACCAACCACGACTTAACCGTCTGATATTTTGGATATAACTTGAGAAACAAGCATGCAACAATGCACCTTAGAAAGGTGTCAACATCTTCATGAAAAATTTAAGAGAGGTCTCGTAGCTTTGAATCTACTTGCTGATAGTCGACAAAGCTTGGAAATAGTTACACACTCTTTAGGAAAACTAGTAGATGTGTACCAAAAGCTTGGTTCAACCACTGATACTTTTGTATAAGTCTTGAGAAAAATAAAGGAATCAGTGATGGGTCCCGATAAATGCGAGGTTGTTAAACAAAGAGTTACAATAGAAATGTTCAAGTCTATGTTTAATTTAAAAGAAGGGTCGAAAAGAAAGATGTTGAAGGTGCAATATTTCAAGCACCCTCATATAGCTCACTAGTTGTATGATAGACAACTTGTGGCATATGGAAGACTCCCATGGAATGATGAGGTTCCGCTTTATTTTGCAAAATTATTTTATGCAGAATTATTTTTGCAAATGAAACCCAATTACAATGACCTTCCCTTTGAATTTTTTGGTCCTAGGAAAGGTCAATTGTGTGACCGTAGTGGTCTTAGGCATGATGTTGAGTTGCCTCGCCCCGAGCCACCTTTGTTTATTCAAAATTTTCGTGTCGAAACTTCGCGTTCATAGATGGAAGGCACTTCTCAAATTAGTTGAGAAGAAAGGGATGCCATCATTGACAATGTTCACAGTGGATTGGTTGGAGTCGATGTTTGTCTGAATCGACAAAGAGCACGCGAGAATGCACACATTAATTTTGTGTATTGTACAGATGAAGAGATTGACAACATGAGTGTTGGAGATATAAAAACGTATGCAAAGAATTGGCGCAATGGTTGGCATGACCTAATTGTTCATGAAGAAGAGGGCATGGGAACGATATGTGTTAATGGTTAGAGTTCAATTATTTTAACACATGTACAATTTGTAATAAATACATATATACATACTTTTATTTGTATACATTAATCTAACAAAAATGTATCATTATATGTTAACACCATTTTCAGCTGTCACGCTTGATGAATGAAGAAAATGTTAATATCACGGTTGGAGCCTATGGTTCAAACAATCAAGATGGTTCTCACCATCAAGATATGTTGGAAAATGTTAGTGTTTTTTAAGTGAACGTGATGATGTACAATTATTTTTTATCTATTATTATATATATTGAAACATGATGAGATATTTCTAAAATAAATAATTGTGCACACATGTACATGTACTATATATAATAAAATGTTTTAATAGATTATGATTCCGTTCAATGTTTTTGGGATGGCGGTACCTTCTTCTTCCTTGGGAGATGTAGCTTCTTATTCCTTAGGAGATGTGCCAAATCCACAATCACAAGTATGGATAATTTTTCGCTTTTGAAATTTATGTTTTTATGTTATATATTCCACCTAAACAAATTCCATTAAAAAAATAGATATATCTAGACCTTCATTTATTTTAAATTTTTTGAATTTTAGGTTTTTCGATATTTTCTTTCCGAGCCACTCTTAGGAGATGTGCCAAATCCACCAGCACAAGTATTCAAATGTTCACTTAAATATATATATGTTTTTAATTTATAAGTTATAAATTGAAGTTTAAAATATTTATTATAAATTGAGATCTAGAGATTTTGAGTTATTTTAATTTTTTTTGAATTTTAGGTTTTTGGAGAATTTCTTTTGGAGCCTCTCTTAGGAGATGTGCCAAATCCACTAGCAAAAGTATTCAATTTTTCACTTAAATATATGTTTTTAAGTTATAATTTATAAATTGAAGTTTAAAAGTTTTATTATAAATTGAGATCTTGATCTTGAGTTATTTTATACTTTTAAGTTTTTTGAATTTTAGAGGATTTCTTTTCTCCATGGACTCTACTGATGGGGATAGGAAAATCCACACCATTTCAACCATTTGAACAAGTCGCCTAACTTTTTTTGTTAATACTATTGAAATTAAGTTTATATATGCATTTTCATTTGAAAATTTTAATATATATATATATATATATATATATATAGAGAGAGAGAGAGAGAGAGAGAGAGAGAGAGAGAGAGATAATTGTACATGTATATTGTACAGTTTACTGTTGAAGATGTTCCTGTGGGGGAAGTTTTAGTGGACGAACAACAAATGGAGAGGGAACCTCATGAGGTATTGCATGATATTTTTTACATGAAGTTCTATATATTCTCACTCAATTTTAAAACATTAAATTTTAATGTTTGTACATATTGTGTACAGGTTCCCCATGCTTCACAGGATACCTCGAGGATCATGAATTTGCTGGGAAAGACACTACATCCATCTATATTTGATGGATGATGCACATGCACACGTGCAACATTATATTTTCAATAGATTTAGTCTTAAATTTACTTTTTTAGATATAGTCTTATCTAGATGTAGTCATATATAACGTGATACTTGGTACTTGTGAGATCTATAAATTTTGGACATATTTTATGTGAACTAGATTTGGTACATGTGAATGTCATATATAATGTTTTTAAAATTTAATTTTTGTATGTTTGAACTACATTTGGCATGTGAAGTAATGTTCCAGTGTTATATAATTTTTTTTGTTTATAAAACTCAAGTTTTGGATGGTTGAACTACATTTGGTATGCGATGTGAAGTAATGTTGTGTTATAACTTGTTTTGTTTTTAAAGTGTTATGGTTGAACTACATTTGGCATGTGAAGTAATGTTACTTGATACTTGATACTCATGATCTATAATGTTTTGTTTTTAAAACTCAAGTTTTGGATGGTTGAACTACATTTGGCTTGTGAAGTAATGTTGTGTTATAATTTGTTTTGTTTTTAAAATTTATGTTTCGGATGGTTGAACTAAATTTGCATGTGAAGTAATGATGTGATCTATATTAATGTTTTCTTTTTAAAACTTAAGTTTTGGATTGATGAACTACATTTGGCATGTGATATAATGTTTTATTTTTATTGGATAGTTGAACTACAATTGGCATGTGAAGTAATGTTGTGATATAATGTTTTTCTCTTTAAAACTCAAGTTTTGGATGGTTGAACTACATTTGGCATGTGAAGTAATGTTGTGTTATAATTTGTTTTGTTTTATAAATTTAAGTTTTTGGATGGTTGAACTACATTTGGCATGTGATATAGTGTGAAGTAATGTTGTGATCTATATTAATGTTTTCTTTTTAAAAATTAAGTTTTGGATGGATGAAATACATTTGGCATGTGATATAATTTTTTTTTTTTTATTGGATAGTTGAACTACAATTGGCATGTGAAGTAATGTTGTGATATAATGTTTTTTTTTTTAAAACTCATGTTTTGGATGGTTGAACTACATTTGGAATGTGAAGTAATGTTGTGTTATAATTTGTTTTGTTTTTAAAACTTAAGTTTTGGATGGTTGAACTACATTTCGCATGTAAAGTAATGTTGTGTTATATAATGTTTTGTTAAGTTAAAACTTATGTTTTGGATGGTTGATCTACATTTGGCATGCAATATAATGTTTTGTTTTTATTGGATAGTTGAGCTACAATTGGCATGGCATGTGAAGTAATGTTGAGATATAATGTTTTTGTTTTTAAAACTCAAGTTTTGGATGGTTGAAATACATTTGGCATGTGATTATGATATTATGTTTTTTTTCTTAAATTCAAGTTGTCCTTTTCCAAAAAAAAATAAAAAAATTACATGAATATATGTATATGTAGAAATGATTTTACACATCTTTGAATATATATGTTAAAATGATTGAATTACAATACATATTGATGTATATATCTATATCTAAAAACAATCATAAGATTCTAGGTATTGTTAGATGTGTCAAACAATCATAAAATCTTAAAAATGCATTCTATAATGTATATATATCCAGCACGTGCAATATTTTTCATCAATGCATCTATAGAAAAACTACTTTCAGTTAATTCCATTCTAGAACATATATATCTAGTATGTGCAACATTTTTAATCAATGCAAATAGAATTTAGCTACTTTCAGTTAATTTCATTCTAGAACATATATATTCATTACGTGAAACATTTTTCATCAATGCACATAGTAAAACTACTTGAACAGTTAATTGCATTCTAGAACATATATATCTAGTACTTGCAACATTTTCCATTAATGCAAATAGAAAAGCTACTTTTAGTTAATTTCATTCTAGAACATATATATATATATATATATATATATATATATATATATATATATACTTCTAGAACATATATATCCAATACTTGCAACACTTTTCATCAATGCACATAGAAAATCTACTTTCAGCGAATTTCATTCTAGAACATATGTATATCCAATACATGCAACATTTTTCATCAATGCATGTATAGAAAAGCTACTTTCAGTTGATACTAGTGTGCATGTACCAAAACAATGTACATGTGCAAACACTTGCACAAATAGCATAACAAGGAATATCAATTTTTAGTTAAGTTCTGGAAGTTCTAAAACATGAATCCAAAGAGAAGAAATTGTTGGGCAGTTCAATAAAAAAACTCCAACGGAATGCCATCTTCAATGATCCGTTCATGATCATATTTTGAGATTTTCGATTTCTTAATTTTCGTTTTTTTCTTTGATTGAACCTCTATCAAATTTATGCATGTTGCACACACTAAGTGACTATATTGACAACTTATGACATCAGGTTCGTAGTCTTCAAAGTAAAAAAAATTCCCACTTTGATTAGTTTGTCTGAAAAAATAACCTTTTAGTATAATAGATCCTCTGTCATATGGAAACCCATGATCATTATAGTTTTCTAATAATTTCATCTTTCATTCAGTGCAACGCATCAAATAATACTTCAAATTTTCATAGTTGTCAGTAGGTGCAATTACAGCAAAAACATCTCCTACACAATAAAACAAAATCAACAAACTTATATATTTAAATTTAGATTATAATTAACATGAAAAAAAGAATTTAAAATAATTTTAGTATCTATTTCTAGATCCATATCATTTGAAATCAATTCAAATGTTACCTTCTCTAACGAGATCAGAAACTCGATCACCATCAGATGATATTGTAGTCTCCTCTAATTGGATTTCTTCAAACATTGCAATGAACATTTTCCCCTTTGTATTTATCTCTGTATGTTTCCAATCTTTTACATACATTTTGTTTTCAAAAACGTTATTGGATTCTGTGTTGCATATGAAAACATGAAAAAACAAGAATATTTTCTTTTATCCAATGCAAACACATTTGTTGACAACTTTGTTTTAATTGAATGCAATTTTCGAGTCCCTTTTATTGTTTCAAAATCATTTACAATTGATCTATCTACATCTTTGATCCCAATATGCCAAAAAAACCTATATATGGAAAATTCAAAGAATAATGTAAATATGATATCAAAATACCATCAAAGATAATCATTGTGATAAATGTACACTGTTTAAAATTGGATATCCAATAAAAATTAAATTTAGTGTACCTTCGCACTTCCCTTGATCGGTTAGTCTCATGGCTTAGAGCAACAATGCACCATTGAACAAATTCGTTAGCATCCACAAGTTGGTTTGTAGAGGGGTTCATTTTAAATCTTCAAACTTCTCATTATATGCATGCCCCTACACCGTAATGTTCTCCTTTTTCATGGCCAGTGTCAAATAAATTCCAACTATGTTTAATGTAGGTTTTCTTATGAAGACAACACAACCAAAATAATGATCGTGAAGATTTGAATTGACCTACGCATCCATCTGACCATATCCAATATTCATAGATTTTTATTCCAAGAGTTTTCAAGGAGTCATAAATCTTTCCAAAATAGTGTTGTAGAAAATATGTATCATGTGTACGATTGTCACTGATATAAAAATGATATTCTTTAATAACATGCCGATTTTCACTGGTGATTTCTATATGATCGATTTTTTTTTCAGCATGTCTATATAGGATATGGACGAGCATGAAGACTTGGTGAAAATGATAGTATTCACTCTCAATTTCATTTTGTGGAACAAATGTGTAGTTTTCTGCAAAATCAATTACTGACGAAATGGTCTCTGGTGGAAAAAATTCACAGGATTTTTTGAATTTCAAGTCTTTCCATCGAGCTCTATGGGAATGCTTGGTGTATTTATAAATATCTTCCTCAAAGTTTCTCAAAAAATCTATCACAAAATTTCTTCTTCTTGTAATTCAATTCTTTTAGCACTTTCTGAACCTTAAATTGATGTCTGGATATATTCATATCTCTTCCATTTCACTTTCATGTTGTACAATGATTGATCATTTATATTAGTACAATATTTGTTTTTAAATTTAGTCAAACTTCCACAATCATCGCATTTTTTACCACCAACACATTTTTTTTCGTAAAATAATTCATCGCATTCTCTTTCACATTGAATTTGAGATATGAAATCACAGATAGTGGAAGGAGGAGGTGAATCTTTTCAAAATTTTCTACCAAAATTAAGGAATGTGTCATAATATAACTCAAATTCCACATGATAACGATAACAACAAGTGTCGATTACGGTGATAGGTTTTACATACCATGGTTTTTGTTGAACAAAAGCACTGATTGAGACAGGAATTTCACGATTCTCTTCTTTGAACTTGTTGAACAACTCTAGCTGAGTGTTGTCCAAGAAATTGTTTTCATGTGCTTTGTACTGATTTTGTGTTATTCTTCTTCGTATCACATCCCTTGCATTTGAGGAAACATGTGAATTTTTCTTCCAATATTCATATATTATTTTGTTTACATTTTCTCCAAGTCTATCTTCGTACGGTTGCCTACAAACAGCTCTCCAACAAGTGAGTTCATCATTTACATCTATTTGCAACTGAAATTTCTAATGTTTGTGCAATTTTTTTCGTGAGTTTCCTAATGCTCGTACCATCGATTTTACCAAGATATTCTCTTTAGTACTTGACGAAACCACTGCCATATGTGTTGCTCTATGTACAACTGAAATTTTTTTCTGTCTAGATCTAATTGAATTTATAACACTATTTATATTTTTATCACATTTTCCTTCATTTTGTTTTATATTTTGTTGATTTTCGAATACCCAATAAAGTTGTAGCTTCTTTTAATTTCCTTAATTATAGGAGACCTTCCAACATTTGGGCTTGAACTATCACATTTTCTTTTGTACAGTACATATCAAAAATGCGTTTAACATGATATCGTATAACATGGTCAGCTCTTTTATCTCCATATGTGTGAGTGTCAACATTTTCTAACATCTCATCATCGACATTGATTTTATCTGTACATATTCAAATGAATAGTACATAATAAGTTTACATATTCAATAAATGACTAAATTAAGCAATATGTATAAATTCAATAATACCTGCATGTGCTCAATATATATATATATATATATATATATATATATATATACATACACCTTGTGATTCAATTAATTCACTTGAATTTCTTTCAACATTTTCACCATCTTCAATCATTGGTTTAATATCTCTTTCATTTTCTCTTTCAAAATTTTGTATCTCATCATCAATGTTTTGAGGAATATCTCTCTCTGTTTACATTGAAAAATATTTTTCAAATTAGTTCATCAAATAAAAATTAAGCTTGAACACATTTTACACTAGGAAAGTTTTAAATATCAAATTCATAATATTTACATTTTCATACCTGCTTCAACTTCTAGTTGAGGTTAATTTTCCCTTTTAATATTTGAGATTTCTTCTCTCTTTCTTTTGTGAGATTTTCTCCCATGTTCTTTATGTTCCTCAGGGTCTCTTGTTTGAACATATTTTCTTGCGCAATTCCTTCAATTTACCATGATAATAGAGTATGAAGTTCAAAAAATTTCCTTCAAAAATTTAGACAAAAACTCAATTAAAAAAAACATCACAAAATATTTAATTTAAAAAAAAAAAATTAATTTTAAAAATTTTGCAAAAAATACATACCTCAACCCAAAACACGTACTTTAAAAAATCTGAGAAAAAAATGTCTTATAAAAATGAAACGAAGCTCAAAATATTTCTTTCCAAGTCCTGCAAAAAAAAATCATTTAAAAATTTAGACAAAAACTCATTTTAAAAAAACATTATAAAAGATTTACTTCAACCCAAAACATGTACTATAAAAAATTGTCAATTCAAAATATACCTCCAAAAAATGTCCATTGAAAATTAATTCCAACTTCTTAAAAAATGCCACTCCAAACTCTAAAAAATATCACTTTAAAAAATACCTCCAAAAAATTTCCTTTGAATATTAAGCCTAAAAAAAGTCCTTTTGAAATTAAGTCAAAAAAATGTCTATTGGAAATTAAGCCCAAAAGCCTCTCAAAACAAAATATATCGAAAAAAAATGTTCTTTGAAAATTAAGTCCAACACCTCTAAAAACAATGAAAATTAAACCCAAAACTTCTAAAAACAAAATACCTTAAAACCAAAAAATGTCTTTTGGAAATTATTCCCAAAAACCTCTAAAAACAAAATACATCCAAAAAAACGTCCTGTGGAAATTAAGCCCAAAACTTCTAAAAATAAAATACTTAAAAAAAACTCAATGAAAATTAAGCCCAAAACTTCTAAAACCAAAATACCTTAAACAAAAAAATTCAAAACTAAGCCCAAAACCTCTAAAAACAAAATACCTTCAAAAAAAATGAAGCCCAAAAAACATCCAAAAAATGTATCACATACCTCGAGGAAATGTCCTTTGAATGTACCTCCAAGAAAAATCCTTAAACCCAAAACAATCCTTTGCAAAAATTTCCTTTGAATGTACCTCCAAGAAAATTCCTTAAACCAAAAACAATCCTTTGCAAAAATTTTCTTTGAATGTACCTCCAAGAAAAGTCCTCAAACCCAAAACAATCCTTTGCAAAATCAAACCTTTGCAAAATCAGACCAAATGAAGAAATGTATGAAATTATGCAAAAATTATGAATTCTTTTACGTCAATTTATATTGCCGCAAAATGATTTTTTTTGAGGGGTTTCGTTGTATTTTCCGACCGACAGAAAGTCAAGTAAATGTTTGGCCAAAATTTTGTAATAATTTTGGCCAAACTTTCATGTCGTTAGACTTGATAGGCTGTCAGTGCAGAAAAATATTTCGACCGAACTTTTTTACATGTTCAGCCAAAATAACACGTTTGCAATTACACAGAGCCAAGATCTGAATACATATCTTCAAGTTTGGTCTGATTAAACTCCATGAAAAATTTTGAATTAACTGTCGAAACTAACACAAGCATTTTCAGAATTCAATCTACTTTCAAGAAATATAAATTTTATGGAATCTCATAAATATTTACTAATTTTAATTAATTTTATAATAGAACGGGTGCAAACAATTTCTGAAGGTCATTATGATTCAGTGAAATCAATATTTTGTATCTTCCAAAATACACTGTAAAAAACTTTGAAAAAATTATGGTGCATTAAAATGGCCTGTCATCTGTATGGGTATTTTTTATATTTTTAGTTTATAACTTATGTGTTGAGAAATTTCGTGCATCACAAAACATATTCAAAATATGCATTTTTTTCATATTGGATCAGTTTAAAAAAATCTAGTAATTGTGATATGCATGAGTTGGTTCTATAAATATAACGAAAGCAAAGTAGACTCTGTCTATATTGTTGTAACACATTTTGTTTATCAAAAACATAGAGTTTCAAAGAATACACCAGTGCATATTAACATGACTTCTTATGAATCCTTTGATTGTTAAAAAACACACACTCAAAGAAATGCTTAGTTGACATATCAAATGTGTATAAAAAAATTCCAAAAAATAACCAATAGAAAGCTAATGAAATTTCTGACAACTTTTATTTTTATCGTAAAATTAAATTCTAAATAGAAAAATTGTTTTGGCTTGCAGAATGTTGAAGAACAGAAAAAAAAGAATTTTTTTCTCAAAAAAGTGAAAAAAGTGTTACCCAACTTCACATTTTCACCGGTTACAAGAAAATAGGATTAGAAAGGAATATCTACACCAAAGTCAATGCATTTATTGCAATAAATCAAATCGGATTAGAAGTCATCTACATTGAAATAAATGCATCTAGTGCAAGCAATCAAATAGGATTAGAAATCAACATCTACACTGAAATCAATGCATCTAGTGGAAGCAAACAAATAACATTAAAAATTACCATATACACTAAAATCAATGCATTTAGTGCAAGGAATAAAATAGGATTAGAAACCAACATCTAGACTTAAATCAGTGTATTTAGTGCAAGCAATCAATTAGGATTAAAAATCATCATCTGCACTGAAATCAATGCATTTAGTGCAAGCAACCAAATATATTTTGAAATTATCTACATTGAAATAAATTCATCTAGTGAAAGAAATCAAATATAATTAGAAATAAACATCTACATTGAAATAAATGCATCTAGTGCAAGAAATAAAATATGATTAGAAATAACCATCTACACTGAAATCAAGGCACTTAGTGAAATCAATCAAATAGGATTACAAATATTCTACATTGAAATCAATGCATATAGTGCAAGGAATCAAATATCATTAGAAATCAGCATCTAAACTAAGATCAGTGCATCTAGTGCAAGCAATTAAATAGGATTATAAATCACCATCTACACTGAAATAAATGCATCTGGTGCAAGAAATATTCTTCGCTATCTTCCCCTCCTCCATCTATATCTATATCTCTCTCCATCTCTCCTTCTTTATATCCATATCTTGCCATGTAAAACACACATGCTCTCTCAATCCATATCTATCAATCTCTTTATCCCTCCCACCCTCTCTCCATACCTCTCTCCTTCCCTTTCTTCACCCTCCATCGATATATCTATCTCCCTCTGTCTCTCTATATCACCCCCCGCACATACACTCTCTTTATCCAATCTATCTATCCCTACCTCCCTCCTCCTTTCCCTCTTTCTCTCTCTCCTACCCTTCTCTCCATCTCCCCCACTTCTCTCTCTTTCCTACTAATTTCCTTTATCCCTGTCTCTCCATCTTCCTTCTCACTCCTTCTCTCTCTGTCCACCTTTCTCTCTCTATGTATTTCTTCTTCCCTCCCTGTCTCTCCCTCTCCAACTTAATCTCTCTTCCTATCCCTCTCTCTACTCTTGGACATCCTCTCTCTCTCTCTCTCTCTCTCTCTCTCTCTCCCATTCTATTACTATATCCATCCCTCTCTCCTTCTCTCTCCTATTCTCTCCAAATATCCTTGTTTGTGTTTTTATCTCATCCCCAGACATACACAATGTCTCTTCGTATGTTCGTTGTCACTCCCTCCCTCTCTCCACTTCTCACCCTCTATGCCTTTATTCTTCCCTCTCACTATCCCCCTCCAACTCCATCTATCTATCCCTCTATCTCTCCTCCTCTCTCCCTCTCTCATAAGTCCTCTCTCTAGTCCTTCCTCTCTATCCCTTTCTATCACACCACCCTCTATCTTCCCCCATCTCTCTCTCTCTCTCTCTCTCTCTCTCTCTCCAATAATCTCCCTTCCATCGTCACTTTCCTCCTCTCATCCTTCCTCTCTCTCCCTTTCTCTCTTACCTCCCCCCCCCAAATAACTCTCTCTCTCTCTCTCTCTCTCTATTTTCCCTCCAATCCTCTATCTTCCCCCATCACTCTCCTCCTCTCTCTCATGGGCTTACTCTCATCCTTCCTTTCTCTCCCTTTCTCTCCTACCTACCTCTCTTCCACCATCTCTCTCTCTCTCTCTCTCTCTCTCTCTCTCTCTCTTTTCCCTCCAGTAATCTCTATTCCTCTATAACTCTCTCTCTCTCTCTCTCTCTCTCTAACTATGTTACTATATCCCATCCTCTCTCCTTGTCTATCCCCTTGTCTCCATCTCCCCTTCTTTGTCTCTTTCTCTCACCCCTAAACATATACACTATCTCTCCATCTCTCCCATGTCACTCCCTTTATCTATCCACTTCTCACTCTCTATGTATTTCTTACTCCCTCCCCCATCCACCCTCCAACTCCATCTCTATATCCCTCCCTCTCTCCTTCTCTCTCTCAAGTCCCCTCTCTCATCCTTCCTCTCTCTTACTTTCTCTCCTACCTCCCTGTCTCCTCTGCTCTCTCTCTCGCTCTCGCTACCCTCTAACCCTCTCACTATCTCCCTACCTCTCTCCTTCTATCTCCCCCCCTTCTATATTTCAAATCTGTTAGGTCCCTATATCACTAGTATAGTCCCTTATTATTGTTAGTGTAACCCCCTTATTGTTATTATTGTACCCTTGTAACCCCCATTTTGTTATTATTGTGCCCTTAAATTATTATTGTTAGGTTAGCTAGGATTACATTGTGGCCCACTAGGATTACATTATGGCCACATGGACTCCTATATATAGAAAGGAGGTTTTGTAAATTGTATCATCCAAGAATTGTTCATTTATGTAATGTATTGGAGGTTACCCCCTCAAAGTGGCTTATTTCTAAGGCGTTGATATCTCTTTCCTTCTATTTTTGAAGCTGGTTACACAACATTCGGTATCAGAGCTTTGGATTCTAGGGTTTCGCTACTCCAAACAGGTCATCGTGGAAATTTCGTTATAACTTTTTTTCTACGACGTTTCAGAAGCTGAAATTTTTAGGGTGCGAAGCCGAAAGCCTGAGGAATATTGTCTAAAAATTTCAGAGCTTGGTTCGCAATCTTTGCGGAGATATTATCTGTGAAAGTTAGGTCTTTTTTCAGGCTCCTAAACAGGTCATTGTGGCATTTGCGCTATAACTTTTTTTCTACGAAGGTTCAGAATCGGAAATTCATATGGTGCGAAGCTGAGATCTTGAGGACAGTTTTCAAACAATTTCAGATCTTGGTTAGAAATATTTTTGGAGATATGATCTATGGAAGGTAGTGCTTTTTCAGGCTCCTGAATTTCATCTCAAAGAGGTGATCGTGGAAAAAGTTCAATAACTCTCTCTCTGGGCATCGGATTGGAGTGCCGTAAAAAGTGGTCACAAGTACACAGACTGTAGTTTCTTGGCTATCAATTTCAAAGTATCTCATCTAGTGGAAGAACTTACCCACTGAAGATTCTACATGGGAGGATGAGAATTTTATACAGAAGCACCCGGAGCTACTCAAGCGTTGAGGACAACACTTTTTTGAAGGAGAGGGGCATGTTAGGTCCCTATATCACTAGTATAGTCCCTGATTATTGTTAGTGTAAACCCCTTATTGTTATTATTGTACCCTTGTAACCCCCATTTTGTTATTATTGTGCCCTTAAATTATTATTGTTAGGTCGGCTAGGATTACATTGTGGCCCACTAGGATTACATTATGGCCCCATGGACTCCTATATATAGAAAGGAGGTTTTGTAAAATGTATCATCCAAGAATTGTGCATTTATGTAATGTATTGGAGGTTTCCCCCTCGAAGTGGCTTATTTCTAAGGCGTTGATATCTCTTTTCTTCTATTTTTGAAGCTGGTTACACAACAAAATCCCTCTCCATATCTTACTCTTCTCTACCTCTCTCACTCCCCTCCTTTTCTCTCTCTCTTCATTCCCTCTCTCCCCACTCCTTCAGTTTATCTCCATATCTCCCTTATGACTCTACCTATCTCTCCACCTCTATCACTCTATTTCTTTGTTCTTCCCTCCCACATATATCTAGAGTTAATATATATCATGATATATTAATATATATTATAATACAACAAATTTAATATTGTATTAATCCATATTTATTAAATTTAGTAATAATATTATTATAATATATTAATATGAATATTAGTTTTAATAATAATAATAATGTTTTAATATTAATATTAGAGTTAATGTTGTTTTTTTTGCATGGTATTAATAATAATTTGGCCCATGGTCTTTGATTCATAAGCTTCACTTATGTTTTATTTATATTTTATTTATTTATCATACCTCTTATATTTATCATACCATGGTATTTTTCCTATAGGCTTGGTATATAATTATATGTTGTTTTCTAATCCTATTTGATATATTATTTGTTTACCATACCTATTTTATAAATATGGTAATTTTTCCATGGTATTTGGCCCATAGGCTTCACCTAAATAAAAACTCTTTTTTGAGTTTTTGTAAATATAAAAAGATTTATGGAGTAAATATAAAAATAGATTTTATTTCTTTACCATACCTTTAGTTTATTTATATTTTTATTTATTTACCATACCTCTGGAGTAAGTATAAAAAGAGGCTTATCTATTTAGTAAACCTCTTTATAGGGTAGACATTAGATTAAGAATGGTAAATGGTAAATGGTAAATATTAAACATGAGGTTTACATCTACATGTTTATGTTTATATGTTTACATTTTCATGTTCTCATTTTTAAGTGAGATCTACCCCCATACTCGGTTGTAGAGCGCCTCTTTGCGCAATAAAAAATTATGCATTCTTCAAGGATCAATGATGTTGAATCTTATTAAGGATCTACATGGTGGATGCTTAGGTGGAATTTTTAATATGGATAAGACCACAATGTTGGTGAAGGAGAGGTGTTTTTGGCCTAACATCAATAATGATGTCAGAAAATTTGTTGAGTGTTTTAAATTTTTCCAATTAGTAAAGGGAAGAAGTCAAAATACAGGGTTGTATACTTCATTATCAGTAATATAAATTTATTGGGAATATGTGATCCTTTGTCTTTGGATTACCAAGTACACAAAGGAATCATGATTCGATTATGGGTTTTATAGATAGGTTTTTGAATATGGAATATTTAATAGCATGAAAGACAATGAGTGATGCTACAGAAGTAGTTGGTATATTCTACAAAGAATTAGTGAGACTTCCTGGGTTGCCAAGGATCATTACCTCAGACAGAGATACAAGATATTTGGGTCGCTTCTAGAGGACATTATGAAGGAATATGGGATCTATGTTGTTACATTTTTTAGGGCATCATCCATAGATAGAATGACATACTTAAGTGATTAAAATGAGTCTTTGGGAAATTATTTAGAAGCTTGAGTGGTGAAAATCCCAACCAGTGGGATATGTCTCTCTGAAAAAATACATTGGTAAGATTCCATTTCAAAGTGTTTATGGGTGGTCACCGAAATGTGTTTTCGATCTGATACAATTTCCATATTTGGAAGAAAGGAAGAATGATGATGTATAAGTTACTTTCTAAATAGGATGTAGCTTATACATAAAGAGGTGAAGAAGTGATTGCAAAAAAGTAATAAAAGAGGAAAATAAGAGGAAATGTTTTTACTGAAGAAGAGTTAGAAATGGTTGATTTGCAAAAACACAATTTTCCTTGGGTTATGTACAACAAGATAAAATATATGAAAATATGCCAATGAAAAATTCTTTGAAAAATTTCTGAAAATTCCTACAAGCTGGACCTGCCGATAGACATGGATACCTCTATGATATTCAGTGTAGTTGATCAAAATGAGTTCCATGAAGGAGAAATCAATGAAGAGATAGGTATTCCCACTAAGAGGAAGGAAAAATTACCAGTCAAATATATCGAAGAAGTGGAAGAAATTTTGACTACGAAGGTTGTAAAGAAGGCTCGTCATAGGGAATATCTACCATACTTGGTCAAATGGAAGAACAAGGGATATAAATATGCATCATGGGTGGTTGAGAAAAATATAGCACACTTACAAGGGACTTCAATTTCTGAAGGAAATACCATATGAGTTGGTAGCTTATATTTTCTTACAAAGGATGTCTAATGCAAGAGCATGCTTGGCCTTGGGAAATCCTCTTTAATAACAAAAAAATTTCCATTGAGTTTGTAATAAGTGTTGTTACTCCCTATGTTTTAATTTTTTAGTACACCCAACTACATTTCTGGTCACATACCATTTTTATCTCCCCCCTCTCGATTATTTTCGATGCTTGTTATGGCTATGTTGAGTCTTCCCAATTTGACCTTGGGGATCCAAGTCTGGTACATTGATCCCCCAGAAAAAACTCTGCGTGGTCACCTCAAAACATATATCACTTTGACCCCAGTTCAACTAGTCTCAATGACCCCTCCCTTTGCTTTAGTGCCGCTGACACCTCATCAAGAACCTACTCCTATTTCGAAAGCATCTGGCAAGGGGGTCAAAGTCAAGAAGAAGAAATACAAGGAAAATCCCCCCAAATCATCTCATGCTCCTCCTAAGCCTCCAAACAATTCACCTCTGTGCACTTTGTGCGATGTTGTTGGGCATGCCACCCGTAAATCTCCTCAACTTCCTCGTCTCAAAATGGTGGTCAATGAGACGTTTCCTGAATCTAACATCTCGAAGTTCCATGTTACCTTACCTGATTCAGCTAAGAAACTAAAATAATTTTGCACGAACCAGCCCTCTTCTTTGTGTGGTGTTTATGGTAATTATTCTCATTATTGTCCTCATGTCAACGAATTTCGTGACATCCTTGAGGAATTTCATAAAATAGAGGAAACTCGTAATGGATAATGAACCCCTATACTTGTGAGTTCTTCTTTAGAAGAACCGGAGGAAATTCCTACACCCATTGTGATACCTCCCCCGGATGTCGAGATGACAGAATCTTCAGTTTCTATTCTATATCTATCGTCATCCCTGAGATCTACGATGGAATAGCCCTCTGGGTAATCCCTCCTACTTCGGTCGAACCTCCCCCTTTGAAAACCTTAGTCTCAACATCAGTAGATGTTTCATCTACTATCTCTTAATCTACCCTCCGTATTGATGCGTATGTGAACCATATTTCCTAAGATGATGCGCCAAGTAGCCCCACCACATCATGTGGTCTCCCTTCTTCCTGTCCTTCCATCTTCCATTCTGATGAATACATTATTGAAGCCATGACCACCCCTAATTTTCCCTAGCATGATATGCACCATCGTGCATACTTCCTTCTGCGACATTCCCATTACCAATATGTTGTGCATTCCAAATACTTCATCCATAGTGAATTCAATTGGATATATCCCCCCTTAAATGGAACCCATGAATATGATCTACAATCACCTTGTGGCCATTACATTGACATCCAATTTTTGGGCAAGGGGGCATACCTTCGAGAGGATTTCAAAGGAAAACTCCTTCCTCACCCTCACAATGCACTTTACCTTAAGAACTTTTGCCCATAGCATGTCTCATTGACATGCATGTATTTATTTCTCTCATGCATTTAGGTAGCTTGCATTGCCCACCATCATCTCATTTTTTGCCTTGTCACACCTTTCAGATGGATCCATCATCCACATCGTATATCGTCTATGTCGATGGTCCAAATCACTTCTCTGGGAATTTAGCCTCAAGAGCTTGGGCAATTTTTACCCCCTTGCATTCGGTTGTCCTCTCCACCGGTGTATGCATTGGATCCTCCACCAAGAACTAGGTTGAATATGATGCAGTGATAGGTTTTTTAGTTGATGCTCTTTCCCATTGCATCCTTCATCTTCATGTTCAGTTAGATTCCTTTTTTCTTGTCATGGAATTGAATGGTGTGTATCATGTGAATAACCATGTCCTTTTTATAATATATTTACGAGTGAAGCTCTTAGTGTGTCAATTCGAATCATTAAATTCATTCATGTAACTAGAGTCAATAATCACTATGCAGATATCATTTCAAAGAATATTCTATATTGACACCTCACATGCATTTAACACAAGACAATAATAAAAAAAATTGAAAACCGTATACTCGTCATATATAAAAAGATGAATATGCATATTATGTATCGAGAAAATCATAAATGTTTAGCTTCAACTACTCTAAACACATCATACATGCCCATAGAATGTTACAAAAATAAAAATTGGGGGAACCACATGCCCCTACATTTAATCACTATCTAGAGGGTCCCGAGCCAATTTCTTTGCAACACCAGCTCGCAGATCCAAAACTTCATGTCCGGCCATCAACATGTGTTGCATGACCCCTCACCACTCAGAGGGTAGCCCTATGTATCCCTCGATGTACTTGTCCTCAATATCATGCCACCCACACTTTGATACACTAGTCAACATCAACTCACACCTGTGACGAACATCCTCTAACAGAGTGTTACACAGAAATTTGTCACCATCCCTGCAATTCCCCATCCAGCACAATTGGAGGGCTCATTCCATGACCTGTGAGCAGTGACATAACTTGGAAACACTTTCATGGCATTCCCCTAAACATGTAATTTCATTGCCCTGAAGACAACTCCATGTAAAAAACCCTAAAAACACCCCTTTTTGCATTGGCGTGGGTAGCCAGTTCAGTACCCGCGCCAATGGGGGAAATCCTTCAAAGAGGGCGCACCAATTGGAGCTCTATCCTAGAGTCGCACTCGCGCCAGCCATTTTAAGGAGTGTTTTTTAAAAATAAATGGTGGAAGTTTCGTCCTAAATGATCCAGAAACTGGTATCTAATTTGAGTTGGGAGGTTTGCCTCCGGATCTCCATGTAGAGGAAGTGGTTTCCCACCTCTCATGGAAGCTTCCTTAAGGATAGGGCCAATCCCTTGATTATAGGGATCCCAACTCCCCTTCCTCCATCTATAAAAGCTTGCTCATCTCATTTGCAAGCTAGTCTCCAAGTTCCCAAGAGCCATCAGAGCCTTGTGCTGCAAGAGCCTTGATTCATTCCCTTAAGGCCAAATCCAAGCAAGGAGATCATTGTGGAGACATCCAAAGAGAGAGGTTTTTCCCATCCCCGACAAGATTTTTCGAGACGTGTTCCGTTGGCGACCCTCCGAAGGAGAATTAAACATCAGAGCTATGGTTGTATTCTTCTTTGATTGATTAATGATAAGCGACTATTGGTTATGGTTCCACTCCTGTCGTTGATTATGATGATGAGTTATGTCTTCTCTGACTGAAATATAGTTTCATATACGGGATTTTACGCTTGCGTTTGCTTTTTTTCTTGCGTGTGCAGGTGTTTGATCACGGAGATCGTGAGGATTGTGATCTTCCGGAGCAAAGGAACAAGAGCGCTACTTTCTCTACGAGCATCAGCGTTGGATTCTAGGTAAGCCTTCATCGCTAGTTGGTTTATTTGCAATTAGGAACCTCCACTATAGGGTGAACGATTGTTGCTAGACCCTGTATGGGATAGTAGGGATCGCCTCTGTCCGCAGAGGGGATTTACCTCCACAACAAATTGGCGACTCCAATGGGGACGTCTAGCTTGTTGTTTTTTGTTTTATAAGCTATAGACGGAGCCTGAAGTTAGCCAGATAGCCTTCGAAACGCTATTGCTCTGCAATTGCGAAGTAGATCAAAGCTGCTTCAGTCAATCTCCGGTTTAGTTTATGAACTGAGCACTTGGAGTATTGTCTTGTCTTTTCGGTTGTTTCTCGATTCTGCTTGCCTAGGCCGTTGTCGTTTCAATCTCGTTAAAGTGGACACAAAACGACATCTACCCAGTATACGTTTACCCCTTTTTCGGGATGGGATAGATTATTTACGAAAAAAGAATACCCTAGCCTATTGTGACTAGGAGGTTTCCTCAGACATAGTTTTCTACCTTTTCGGATCTGAGGAACTATTTACGAAAAGGGACTATTGTAGTTTACTTTTCCACTGTCTTTTCAAACTCTCTAGACATGAAAAGACACCGAGTTCTTCCTTTGTTAGACTCGTTAAACCCTGATGACATTGGATTCAGTCGTAATGACGTTATCCGAGTCGCTCCTTGATAGGGCTCATTAAATGTAATAGGATGGATTCGTCCGAAGGACGAACTTATATTACAAGCATATGCTATCCCCTTCAAGCTTGTTATCAAAATAATTTGGGTACTTGCAGGAAATGGTGGGGGGAAATTGAACCACAATCATTGTCGTGTCGGCAGTATGTCACTCTTGAACATGGCACTTGTCTGCATTCGTGTCAGGTTGGGGACATCTCATCTCATTTTCCACTTGCCTCCATGGGTTTGGGTGATCCTTTTGACCTCTCATCTGCTCTTTGCCTCGTCACCATGATCTCTGATCTGTTGATGTCAAATGCTGCCAAACTCACTGTCGTGCCATTTATATGTTCAAGAGAAGTTGACCTCTACAAGTATCAACCTTCCTTTGATTCTCATCTGATCCTGATTCACAAAAAAATTATGTTGCTCTGTCTCGTGTCGATGATGTGGGAAACACTATGGCCCACGTTCGATCAAGGTCCCTTCCTGTCAATTCAGCTCATTATCCAGGAAGATGATCTAGAGACTCCCTTTTGGTACCTTGGAGCCTGCATGCCTCAATGGCAGGTTCTTCGCATTCGACGTGAGGTTTTCATCATTGGCCTCCGATCGAGTGATTCTGCGGGTGTTCGACATCATCTCATTGTTCACATGCTGTAGATTGTACCTGTAGTACCTTGAGGACCATTGGTATTAATGGTGGTACCTCTCGCGTCTGTTAACAGCTTTCATCATTGGCTGGTAATCAAGCGATGTTCTTGCATGTTCGACTTCAGCTCACATATTCGCAATGCTTGAACTTGTACTTTGTTCGGGTCAAGATGGAGGGCAAGACCCAAGATTCTGCTTGTTATAATCCAGGCTGCGATTTTGTGGATTATTATGATTACTTACATGACTCGCTGATTGGATGGCTGTGACCATACCTGAGTCTGTTTACCGATCCTCACTGGATGGCTACGTCCATGCCTCGGATCTCAATTATTACATACTCTGTTATGGATGGATGCGCCCATACCACGTATATATCGTATATTTGAGATATCATTTTTATTTCTCTACGCAGGTTTTCCGATGACGATGTTTTTAGTTGGACACATTCTCGTAAAGCATTTCACCCCTCTCTCTCTCTCGGGCCTCATGCTTTAGGGGGCATCTGTTACACAGCAATTTGTCACCGTCCCTGCAATTCCCCATCCCACACAATTGGAGGGCTCATTCCGTGACCGGTGAGCAGTGACATAACTTGAAAACACTTTCATGGCATTCCCCTAAACATGTACTTTCATTGCCCTGAAGACAACTCCTTCTGAAAAACCCTAAAAACACCCCTTTTTTCCTTGGCGCGGGTAGCCAGTTCAGTACCCGCACCAATGGGGGAAATCCTTCAAAGAGGGCGTGCCAATTGGCGCTCTGTCCCAGAGTCGCACTTGTGCCAGCCATTTTAAGGAGCGTTTTTTAAAAATAAATGGCGGAAGTTTCATCCTAACTGATCCATAAACTGGTATCTAATTTTAGTTGGGAGGTTTGGCTCCAGATCGCCATGTAGAGGAAGTGGTTTGCCACCTCTCATGGAAGCTTCCTTGAGGATAGGGCCAATCCCATGATTATAAGGATCCCAACTCCCCTTCCTCCATCTATAAAAGCTTGCTCATGTCATTTGCAAGCTAGTCTCCAAGTTCCCGAGAGCCATGAGAGCCTTATGATGCAAGAGCCTTGCTTCATTCCCCTAAGGCCAAATCCAAGCAAGGATATCATTGTCGAGACATCTAAAGAGAGAGGTTTGTCCCATTCCCGACAGGATTTTTTGAGACGTGTTCCGCTGGCGACCCTCCGAAGGAGAATTTAGCGTCAGAGCTATGGTTGTATTCTTCTTTGATTGATTAATGATAAGCAACTATTGGTTATGGTTCCACTCCTGTCGTTGATTATGATGATGAGTTATGTCTTCTCTGACTGACATATAGTTCCATATACTGGATTTTACGCTTGCATTTGTTTTGTTTCTTGCGTGTGCAGGTGTCCGATCACAGAGATCGTGAGGATTGTGATCTGCCAGAGCTAAGGAACGGGAGCGCTACTTTCTCTACGAGCATCAGCGTTGGATTCCAGGTAAGCCTTCATCGCTAGTTGGTTTATTTTCAATTAGGAACCTACACTATAGCGTGAACGATTGTTGCTAGACCCGGTCTGGGCTAGTAGGGATCGCCTCTATCCGCAGAGGGTATTTACCTCCACAACAAATTGGCGACTCCACTGGGGACGTCTAGCTTGTTATTGTTTTTTTTATAAGCTATAGACAGAGCCTGAAGTTAGACAGATAGCCTTCAAAACGCTATTGCTCTGCAATTGTGAAGTAGATCAAAGCTGCTTCAGTCAATATTCAGTTTAGTTTATGAACTGAACACTTGGAGTATTGTCTTGTCTTTTCGGTTGTTTCTCGATTCTGCTTGCTTGATCGGTTCTTTTGGCTGGCTCTTTTGTGATTTTGGCTTTTGGTTAGCTTGATCATTAGTGGTCTGCTTGTTGGATTGTCTATTTTTATTTTTTCCTTAGAAAACTCGACTGGCGCGCTTTACAGCCTGACAGTCACGCCCATTGGCACATGTTGCTTGTGTATTACCTGCGCCAATTCCTTTCTGGAGTTAGTTTCAGCCTCACAGCCGCGCCAATCCTGTGAGGTACTAGGGTTTGCCCTGTTTTGACCTTCCTAAGCTTGATCAGTGTGTTTGGTTTTGTTTTTTCAACTGCTTGAGTGTTCTGAAGCCTTGTTTGACTGGCTGTGACCTTCGTCCTTTGGTTGTTTGCCATTTTCCATCGATTTCACATTCTAGCCCTAAGTCATCTAGGTGCTCTTGTGTGTCGAGCCTCCCTTGGGAGCTTTTGGTCTCTATTTGTTCAGTCGACCTTGTGATTGCTTCTTTACATTCTTTTAGCAGTTGTTTATCATTTTATTGCGTCATTTGAGTGTTGGTTCTCTTCTTCATTCAAATTTTGCTTTGTCTCGCTTTGGGCCTAGATTACATGTTCCATTTGAGTCTTTGGGATTCTCTTGGTTTTGAGGGAATATTTTGTCAATTTGAGATCTGATTGTGTGTTTGTGTTGAGTGAAATTTGTGTGTTTTGCTCTTTCCTCATCACTTCTCAAACTGCTATTTTCATTAGTTTTCATTTTTTTTAGTGCATGTTGCTATTAAACATTGAAAATATAAAAAATATCTTTTGCTTTTGATTAGTTAGTGCAAATTAAAATCTTTTTGGTGTTATCAGTGATTAGTGACTTTGAGAGAAAAGTTTTTGGTTTACATTAGCAGCATTAGAGAATTTTTTCGTTGTTTTCTGATCATTTTATTTGTGCGAAAGCTCTCAACTATCTCATAATTAGCTTTCATCGAATGAAATGATATACTGTGGCATATAGTGTGCATTATGCACAGGATGGGAGTGACTTGTTCTCCTGATGAGATACGAGTTTATACTGATATTTTTCGAGAATTCAGAGACGTGTTCGCCTGGTCCTATGAGGAAATGCCCGGGATTGATCCCAGCATAGTAGTGCATGAGATTCCTACCTATCCTGGTACGAAACCTGTACACCAACGCCTACGCCCGGTGCATCCTCGCAAAGCCGCTACCATTAAAGCAGAAGTTGAAAAAATTCTGAACGCGGGCTTCATTTACCCGATTCCCCTCGCAGAATGGGTCTCCAACATTGTCCCTGTAGATAAGAAACAGGGCACTATCAGAGTTTGTGTTGATTATCGAGATATTAATCGGGCTTGTCCAAAGGACAATTACCCCACTCCTTTCATAGATCAAATCATTGATGAATGTGCTGGGAGTGAGATTTATTCCCTGATGGACAGATTTTCCGGGTATAATCAGATAAATATTTTACCCGCTGATCAACACAAGACTGCATTCATCTGTCCATGGGGTAATTTTGCTTATAGAAAGCTCCCGTTCGGCTTGAAGAACGCTGGAGCCACTTTCCAGTGTGCTATGTCTTATGCGTTCCATGACATACGCCATATCGTTCAGCCTTATCTGGACAATTTTCCAGCTCACTCAACTTGGCGAGAGGACCACCCAGAACACCTACGCCAGATTTTCCTTCGCTGTCGACACTATAATATCCGACTCAATCTTCATAAATGCGTATTTTGCGTGGATTATGGCCGTCTTTTGGGGTTCATAGTCTCCAAGGACGGGATTCGCCTCGATCCCCTAAAGGTCAAGGCCATTGTCAATCTCCCATCACCATCTTTGTTATATCAATTGCAGAGTCTGCAGGGTAAAGCTAACTTCCTACGACGCTTTATACCGAACTACGCGGAAGTAGCCAAAGGATTCACGCATCTTTTAAAGCAGAACGTTCCCTTTCATTGGGACGACATTGCTCAACAATCCTTTGAGAAGCTTAAGACATTACTTGTTAATGCTCCGTTGCTTCGGCCTCCAAACTATCACCATGATTTAACTCTATACTTGGTTGTCGCGTTTAGCACCATAGCTATGGTTCTGGTGCAGGATGACGATGATGGCAAGGAACACATTGTTTACTATCTATCGCGGAATCTTCTCGACATGGAAACGCGTTATGCCCACGTTGAGAAGCTAGATTTAGCAACTACACAAGCTGTGCAATGTTTCCACCACTACATCTTGCTGCATACCATAACCGTGGTTTCGGATTGAAACCCCATGACATATATTCTTTCTCGACAATTACTGGGGGGAAAATACTCCAAATGGATCATTATCCTTCAGGAGTTTGACCTAGAGTTTACTACTGCTAAGTCGACCAAATCACTGGTTTTCGAGGATCTTATTTGCTCCCTCCCGACAGACTCCCCCCCATCTTATTCTGAAGAACATTTACCAGATGAAACCATCTTCCTTATCAGCACCCGTGACCCATGGTATGGCAATATTATTGTGTATCTTCAGACATCATCCTTTCTCTCTGAGTTGAACAAAGATGCCCAATGTCGGATTCGGCATCAGTCTCAACCCTACCGCATTGTAGGTGATACATTATACCGGGTTGGAGTAGATTCGGTGCTCCGTCAGTGTTTGACTTTGGAAGAGGCCGAAAGAGTCTTGAATGACTGTCACAGTGGCGCCTGTGGCGGTCACATGTCTGGATATTCCACCGCCCAGAAGATTCTATGTGCAGGTTACTTCCGGTTGTCAATCTTTAAAGACTGTATTGTTGTAGTCCGTAAATGTCACGCATGCCAGGATTTTCAGCACAAGATGCGTGTGTCACCCCTCCCTCTGCATCCTATCATTACCGTCGGCCCTTTCTCAAAATGGGGCGTAGATTTTATGACGTGTAACCCTCATTCGGCCGGGGGGCATGCATATATAATCGTCGCTGTCGACTACTTTACTAAGTGGGCCGAAGCGATGCCTACACTAGCTGCCGACGGTAAGACAGCTGCCCAATTTATCTTCAACCATATTATTGCACGTTTCGGGGTCCCTCAGGCCATTGTTACCGATCATGGTACTTAATTTCGAGATTACATGATGGCCGAGATGACATCAAGATTGGGCTTACGACACGATAGCTCAACGCCATATTACCCGCAGGAAAATGGCCAGGTTGAGGCTGTGAACAAGGTTTTGGTCACAATGTTTCAATGAATAGTTGGAATTCATAAGTCCAATTGGCACCTCCAATTGTTCTCAGCTCTATGGGCATACCGGACGTCAGCAAAGAGTGCAACCAGATTCACACCATTCCAATTGGTGTATGTTCTGGAAGCAACTCTTCTGGTTGAGTGTGAAATTCCTTCCTTAAAGCTAGCTGTGGAACTTTTTCTCGATACTTCTCCTGAAGAAGAGCTTCTGTTTTATTTGGAACGGTTGGATGAAACCCACCGCTTGGCTGCTTTAGTCCTTGAAGCACAGAAAATGCGGGTCAAAGCACACTTTGATCAATCAGTCTCTCCACGTTCCTTTGTCGAAGGGGACCTTGTCCTCCTGTACGACCAAGCGCACGACAAACTCGGGGCAAGAAAGCTCCAAACCATGTGGCATGGGCACTATATAGTAAAACGAGTATTGAAGAATGGGGCTTATGAGCTCATTGATTATGAAGGAGTTCTGTTGGCGCAGCCTAGAAATGGGCTGTACCTTAAGAAATACTACGCTTGAAGTTATTTTTGGTGTGGTGTGTGTACATAGGTGTGTATATTCATTTGTGTGCATGTGTGGTGTGGTGTGCACTGTAAGTGTCTTTCTGCTGATCGGTTCTTCCTGATTGTGCAGATGTCCATTATTCCGTTTGTGGGTTTCACGGATGCTGCCTCCCGCAGTACCGGGAATCTGTCTTCGGTAGCCTGGGTAATCTATGATCCTGCTGGTGAGTTGGTTAACCTGCAAGGTGTGTGTTTGGGTCCTGCTACAAATAATATCACGAAATATAGTGTGGTATTGGAATTATTAACCGAGGCTGTGGACCTCGGCATTTTTGAATTACTTGTGTACCTAGACTCACAACTTGTAGTATTACAGCTTAACGGGCATTATTCAGTAAGAAATCCCTCCATTTTACGTCTGTATTTGCATATTCATCTGCTGCAGAGAAATTTTGACTATATTACATATTAGCACATACCCAGACATATGAATACATTAACAGATTCAGTAGCTAATTTGGTTCTAGATAGACATTTGCGCAATTTATAAAACATCATCACATGTAAGAAGATCCATCTAGAAATAGGTATGTATATATATATATGTGTGTGTCGAAATGTTTACATAGTGTGCATCACATAAAATAAAAAATATACATGTTCGTCTTAATACATACAGAGACGACATGTCTCTCAAAAAATATATGCATGAAAGAAGCCCTAGGTGTCTAATCTGCATGGTTCTCGTGGTAACATGCAACCGCGCGCACTAAGCGTCTCAATAGTCGGTGGAGGCGACTAGGCACTCCCACCATATGTCTCTGATATGCCATCGGGACATCTGCCAGCCGGGCGTAGTCTGGAATCCCTCAGGTAATCCCCTCAAGGTTCTGGATCAACTTTCCTCCCTCAGCACCCTCCGCCTAAGGGTCAGCTACGGGCTGATTTCTCCGTGCAATGGGAGATGTACCGGCAGGTCTCTCTGGGTCGACATCTGCATACACATAAAAATGGTGTCAGAACGAACATGTATTGACAAAAAAAATCATAAAACATAAAAATAAAAAAGAGAGGTCATACCCAACTCCTCGTCCCAGTCATCCCCCTATGGAAGTGGGAGATCTGGGTCTCTAGTGAAATCGGTCCCGGCATAGGGCCAATCCTCGACCACGATCAACTGACGTTGTAACCATCCAAAAAACTCCGGCCTCCAGGACATCTATTGGCCTCCTCCTGACCTGGGCATAAGTGCTACCCAGCGAGCCATCCTTGGCTCTCTTGGTATCGGCTCAGCAACTATGGCCCCTTGGCCCTGAAAGATAGGTAGTCGTTCTAGGATGAACGATACCAAAATGGAACTGTAGCCAAACTGCTTCAGTTTGACTTGCGTTCACTTTGTGAGCTGCCTCTTGATATTTGTGGTCACTGCAGTAGCCCAATCAAATAGTGTTGGACTCATACACTCAGCGGCTAGCAGGAGTTGGGCCTTGGTTGCCTCGTGTGGAGCTTGCGATCCCGTAGCTCGTTTGATGGTGTGTAGCACTACTCTCAGTGCTAGATCCTGGACAGTGTGGATGTCCACTTTCCCACTTCCTGATCTGTTTCGTGCCCCACGGCACACCCTCGCCATTACCTGCTCCATATTTTCCCCAGATGGTCTGCTGTCTGTCAGGATGGGCACCGGACCTCTGCGCGACAGTTCGGTTATGAAATATACGTCAGAAACCTCCAGTTCCAGTACTTGGTCTCGAAGTTTGAAAACTTCTTCATTTTCGTCCCATATACTGACTAAGTATTGTAGTAGCTCTGGCTGAGCTCATAAGTAGGGTGTGAGGAAGAATTTCTTAAGTCCACAATTCTTAATTTCAGTCATGCAGGCCTCATTCTCCATAGCCATTTCATCCTCCTCTCCATGTTCCCTTTCCTTCCATTCGATAACCATTTTTGCTTTTATATCTACATCAACAAAATCAAAAATACATTGTTAGATCTCTGGAACATTTGAAAATCCACATAGATAGCTCACATTTTCAAAATTTTGAGCGGAAAAATGCGTGGCTCCATTGGCGCGACCTCTTTGTGAGGAAATTTCCATTGGCGCGGGTCCGTGCCCGATACCCGCGCCAATGGAGCGAGCCCTAAAATTTCAAAATGGTTCGCCCAAAATTCTAATACATAATAAAAGCATATAAAAAATGGATTGAAATGGAGCTTAGGGAAACGCCTATTACCTAGAACTAACAGGGAACTGAATTGTAGCCCGGATCAGTCGTATTCGCCGTCGGAATTTTGCATACAAAATGGACCATTGTTGCTCTCCAATGAGGTAAATAGTAAAAGTAATTTTGTTTTTACCATTTGAGACTTATTTATAATTTTTGAAATCTAATTAGGTTTTAAAAGTCATTTTTTATTAATATTTTGATATATTTTGTCGAAATTGGATTTTACACTTGCCTTTATGTGCAGCAACAGGTTTTCGAGCAACTTAAACGGTGACACGAGTTGTATTTTATACTTTTTCGGACTCGGTAAATACACGAAAAAAGTCATTTTGGAGTCATCTTTCAGCTCTTTTCTGACTCTCTAAACATGAAAAGATTTCTGAGGCCCTTGTCATTTCGATCTCGTTAAAGTGGACATGAAACGACATCTACCCAGTATACGTTTACCCCTTTTCCGGGCTAGGATAGATTATTTACGAAAAAGGAATACCCTAGCCTATTGGGACTAGGAGGTTTCCTCAGACATAGTTTTCTACCTTTTCGGATCTGAGGAACTATTTACAAAAGGGACTGTTGGAGTTTACTTTTCCATTGTCTTTTCAAACTCTCTAAACATGAAAAGACGTCGAGTTATTCCTTTGTTAGACTTGTTAAACCCTGATGGCATTGGATTTAGTCGTAATGACGTTATCTGAGTCACTCCTTCCTAAGGCTCGTTAAATGTACTAGGATGGATTCGTCTGAAGGACAAACTTATATTACAAGCATATGCTATCTCCTTCAAGCTTGTTATCAAAATAATTGGGGTACTCACCAGAAATGGTGGGGGAAAATTGAACCACAATCATTGTCGTGTCGGCAGTATGTCGCTCTTGAACATGGCACTTGTCTGCATTTGTGTTGGGTTGAGGACATCTCATCTCGTTTTCCACTTGCCTCCATGGGTTTGGGTGATCCTTTTGACCTCTCATCTTCTCTTTGCCTCGTCGCCATGACCTCTGATCCGTTGATGTCAAATTCTGCCAAACTCACTGTCGTGCCATTTATATGTTCAAGGGAAGTTGACCTCTGCAAGTATCAACCTTCCTCTGATTCTCATCTGATTTTGATTCACAAAAACATTATGTTCCTCTGTCTCGTGTCGATGATGTGGGAAACACTATGGCCCACCTTCGATCAGGGTACCTTCCTGTCAATTTCAGCTCATCATCCAGGAAGATGATCTAGAGACTCCCTTCTGGTACCTTGGAGCCTGCATGCCTGAATGGCAGGTTCTTCACATTCAACGTGAGGTTTTCATCATTGGCCTCCAATCGAGTGATTCTGCGGGTGTTCGACGTCAGATCATTGTTCACATGTCGTAGATTGTACCTGTAGTACCTTCAAGACCATTGGCATTAACGGCGGTACCTCTCGCGTCTGTTAACAGCTTTCATCATCGGCTGGTAATCAGGCGATGTTCTTTCATGTTCGATGTCAGCTCACATATTCACATGCTTGAACTTGTACTTTGTTCGGGTCGAGATGGAGCACAAGACCCTGGATTCTGCTTGTTATAATCCAGGCTGTGATTTTATGGATTATTATGATTAGTTACATGACTCGCTGATTGGATGGCTGTGACCATACCTGAGTCTATTTACCGATCCTCACTGGATGGCTGCGTCCATGCCTCAGATCTGGATTATTACATACTCTGTTATGGATGGCTGCACCCATACCACATGTATATCGTGTATTTGAGATATCAGTTGTATTTCTCTACGCAGGTTTTCTGACGACGGTGTTTTCAGTTGGACATGTTCTCGTAAAGCATTTCACCTCTCTCTCTCTCTCGAGCCTCATGCTTTAGGGGGAATCTGTTACACAGCAATTTGTCACCATCCCTGCAATTCCCCATCCCGCACAATTGGAGGACTCATTCCGTGACCTGTGAGCAGTGACATAACTTGGAAACACTTTCATGGCATTCCCCTAAACATGTACTTTCATTTCCCTGAAGACAACTCCTTCTGAAAAACCCTAAAAACACCCCTTTTTGCATTGGCGCAGGTAGCCAGTTCAGTACCCGCGCCAATGGGGGAAAACCTTCAAAGAGGGTGTGCCAATTGGTGCTTTGTCCCAAAGTCGCACTCGTGCTAGCCATTTTAACGAGTGTTTTTTAAAAATAAATGGCAGAATTTTCGTCCTAACTGATCTAGAAACTGGTATCTAATTTTAGTTGGGAGGTTTGGCTCCGGATCTCCATGTAGAGGAAGTGGTTTCCCACATCTCATGAAAGCTTCCTTAAGGATATGACCAATCCCTTGATTGTAGGGATCCCAACTCCCCTTCCTCCATCTATAAAAGCTTGCTCATTTCCTTTGAAAGATAGTCTCCAAGTTCCCAAGAGCCATTAGAGCCTTATGCTGCAAGAGCCTTGATTCATTCCCTTAAGGAAAAATCCAAGCAAGGAGATCATTGTCGACACATCCGAAGAGAGAGGTTTGTCCCATCCCCGACAAGCTTTTTCGAGACGTGTTCCACTGGCGACCCTCCGAAGGATAATTCAGCGTCAGGGCTATGGTTGTATTCTTCTTTGATTGATTAATGATAAGCGACTATTGGTTATGGTTCCACTCCTGTTGTTGATTATGATGATGAGTTATGTCTTCTCTGACTGACATATAGTTGCATATACTGGATTTTACGCTTTTGTTTGTTTCGTTTCTTGTGTGTGCAGGTGTCCGATCACGGAGATCGTGAGGATTGTGACCTGCCAGAACTAAGGAATGGGAGCTCTACTTTCACTACAAGCGTCAGCGTTGGATTCCAGGTAAGCCTTCATCGCTAGTTGGTTTATTTGCAATTAGGAACCTGCACTATAGCATGAACTATTTTTGCTAGACTCAGTCTAAGCTAGTAGTGATTGCCTCTGTTCACAGAGGGGATTTACCTCCACAACATAGAGGCTCATAGTCAGGTCTCTGGTATCCTCTCGCTCCACTAGATTCTGCAGCCCCTGGTGCTGCAGGTCATCCCATATACACTGGTGGCTTCACCAGTGCTATATCTACATATCAATATCCACGAATCAGTATCACATACATATTTTAAGAACTTTAAATGCACCATAATATATAGCAACTTTCACTCACCATCTCGTCCCCATGCTCAATCAGGCGGAAGTGGTAAGTTAGGCCCCCCCTGAAAGTTCATAACATTGTATGGATAGTAATCTATGTGCAGTGGCATATAATCCCAATGTGAGAAAAACTTAGGTCAGAATACCCATCTGACCCTCCCGCCTCCTCCTCTCTGCAACATATTCACCCAAGGACACATCCTGGGCTCCTGTGGGTACCTATCTCAGATCAGGACATGAGGTCGAAGCATGGGGATCCTCTCAAAGTAGAAGGACTAGAAAACCATACCAAAATCACAATCGTGGTTCACCTATCTCTTACACAATGATAGTTGTCGTTTCACCGATGACGACATCATCTAGGCCCACCCATAGAATATCCCACTAAAAAAAATCTCTACCAACACCATTTTCCCCCCAGTGACATGATGGAACACGTGGTTTCCCAAGATTCACAGTACTGCTACTGTGAAAATACGTATCTATAGGCTGTCTAGATCATTGATCTTAATGGTCATGCCCTTAGCACGAGTATCCAGTCTACAATGGTACTCCATGAACTCTGATATATTTCACCCACAAAGTAAAATTGGATGTATGTTTCGCACCACCTCTAGTGGTGGGATTCCAGTTAAGAAATAGATGTCCTAGATGGTCATTTCGATCCTATTCCCCTACACCATAAAGGCCTCTTGGTATCGTTCCCAATAATTGACTATTCTCGATAGTAATGGCTTATCTTCCCTCATTAGTGGGTTCTCAACCAAATTTAGAACCCCATATCTCACAAGTGCTCCTCGTACAACCTAATTCCCCTCGATCACAGCCTGAATTGCATTCAAATATTTCTCTCGCTATTTTTTCCTCAACTCTGCCATACCTGCAGAACACCATCATATTTTTCACTTCAAAGAAGGAAAACTACATCATAAATAATCAAGTTTCAGTCCTCAGCCGATAATATGACCAAATCTCCCCTCTAGCTCCAACTCGCACCTTTTAGGCTCTGCATCTGCGAGCTCGTAGTTTTCCCCTCTCAAAACTGCAAGCTAGGTCACATTACAGGCCCCAGAAAGTGCTAGTCAGCCATGAGGAGAGATATGGGTCTCTTACTGTGCCCCTGTCACCTAATATAAAAAACTAAACCACTGAAATTGTAGAGTAAGGTTAGAACACCTACCCGCAACTGACAGATCCTGATTGCAAATGGGGTTTTTCTCGCTATGGTGACCGGAAGATTTAGGGCCTTCTCCTCCTCTCCAAATTCACCACAACTCAACTAGAAAATGAATCAAATTGGAGGGAAATCACCCTATTAAAGGAAAAACCATAAATTTTCCTTTTTGAATTGCAACCAAATAGTAGAAAATTTTTACGAACCATCAACACCACTGGAAATCTCTCACCGAGCACTATAACGGGTCTTTGTTTGTTTTTGGTAATTTGACACTTCAATAGGAAGAAATTTTTCCAAGAAGGGTCACTTTTCTGCCACTTAAAACAAAATTTATTCACTTGCATTGCTTGTACTTGGCGCACCATTTTTCCTGCATAATTTTGAACACATCTGCCAATTTTCGACATGAGTAACCATATTTTCCTCATATTTTTATGGTCCCCACTGCACCTATTTTGTGTGGTAGCATCCTCAAATCACCCTTGTTCAAAGCATTCAAGTTGAGTCATCAGTTCATTCATGGAGTCTATCCCGAGTCCCTTTTCCTCCTTCTAGAATATTCCATCCATTTTTTCCTTGTCTCTCTCTTCTGTCGCCCATTTTGGCCTGCAGTCATACTCTCCCCCATCCCCTCTAGAGTCGAGTGAGTTGCTACCATGTCATCCATGCTTTTTATGCTCTGAAAAGGGAAGTGGTCCATCTGCTACTTAGTGTCACCTATTCCATCATCATCCCTGGTGTCAGTCCATCATTCACTTTACTATGATCCCTCATGCCTTATTTGGGGACTCTTCATTGCCTCACCTATGGTAGACTTCCTTCTATTAACATCAGAACATTCATTCTAGAAGAAAGGTCTAGAGGGAGGTGTACCTTGGTCCTCGCTTCCATTCTGGTTTTGTTCCTCGGGTCAGGCAAAAGGACTGATCATTGCGCTTTGACCTGATTGTTTCTCATCTGCTTTGCCTGAGCTCTTTATTTGCATGATCAATATTCGTACACTTGATGGTCCGTTGATCCAACTAATTGCACTAGTGATTCTCGGGTGTGTGTGAGATTTTTCAGACCTCATGAGGGGTCAGCCCTTCAGGTAGCCCTTGACATTTCTGGATGACCTCATATTATGCTACAGCCTCAGATGGAGCTCCAAAAATTTCATGGGTTCAGTTTCAGCCACTTGCAACACCCATAACATGCATGTATCATTCAGCTGATCCATTCATATTGTTAGATTTCTTTCCTATTTAACAGGGTTTATTTGGTTGTTATTATGTCTCATGTAGTAAGATATTATTGTATTTAGTCCTGGCTCATGTTTCTCCAGGCGCAGTATGTATGTGGGATCCATTATATTTTTTCTTGGCCCATTTAATGCGAGCATGTCATGTACCATTTATCATCTACTTTGTTGCTAAGTTTTGATTTTTTTGGGCACACCATTATTCTTTGTACTTTTTCATCTCGGTGGGCATAGGTATGCCTCCCCCATCTCCCTTAGAAAATCTACGCAAACAATGAAGGAGACTTATATCATTTTTAAGTCTCACCCCCTCAGTCCTTGTCCTTTGTCACTTCACTTTGTCTATGTATCTCTCTCTCTCTGACTCCCCTTTGGTGTCTAGTGATTTTGTTCTTACAACGCACTTCGGTCATACGATTAGGTCCTAACGCTTGCACATTGGGGGGAAATATCTTATCACAAAAATTTGGTCATCTAACCATCTATAATTAGATGGATCGAAGTAGACCATGTAAGACCAATTTTAGCATATTAAAATTTCTTTCATTATAAGAAATAATTTAATAAACCATATTTTATTAAATGATTTCTTGTTTAAACAAGAAACCCCATGAGGAATAATTAAATAACTTCTTATTTATTTGATTTTCCTCTAGGAATAATTAATTAAACCACTGTTTAAATAATATTCCTGGTCATATTTAACCTAATTATCAGAAATAATTAGATAAAGCATTAATTTTCTTATTTTTCTCTAGGAAGAATAAATTAAATAATTATTTAGTTATTATTCCTTGTTAGATTTGCATAAATCACCTAGGAATAATTAAACAAATCATTTTTTGTTAATCATTCCTTAACCACATTCTTGAAATGATAAATAAATATTTTATTTGGTTATTATTTCTAAATAAAGGTATTTGACCAATTTAAATACCTTTTCCCTCCAACAAAACATGATAAAATATTCCAAGCGGTTAGATCTTAATCTTGGTTAATAATATTTTATTATTCACCATTATCTACGATAAATCAATATTTTGTTATAAATAGGAGGATTTTTCATTCATGCCTCACTTTGATCACTTTTATTTTCGTGCTTTGATCATTCTCATTGTTGCTATTAATTTCTTTGCTTGTTGAGCTCCCATAGAGTTCAACACAATTTGGGTTTTCTACACCATTGAGAGAGAGAGACTTCTGGATCTGAAGCGTTGAGGACAACCAAGAATCCATCCCATTGAGGGGGACTGGTAATTTGTATTAATTCCCTTTACCAGGTTTTATAATATATTCAAAATTCTTTAAATATTCTCTTGTCCATTGGATGCATAGAGCAATTTTTATTTCTTTTCACTATTTAACAGCTTTTACTGCATAGATCTAGTTTTTTTCATCATTTATTTTAACTATCAATTGCAAATCTAAAGAATTTAAGCAACCATTTCTGTTGTTAGGGTTTTTTGTCACACACATCTAAAGTGATAAATTTTTGTACACTTGCATTAATATTTTCCGCTAACATCGGTTAAAATAAAGAAAAGATGCTTCAATCTCACAACATCAGAGGTTCGAGTAATATCTATAATACTTTTCAACACCTTCTCTAAAAATAACAAGCAACAACCTCTCATTTTTTATAATTTGGCGGACCTGAGTTTAGAACTGTGAAAATGGTTTCTTATGAACATATTTTATCCACAGTGGAGTCAATGTTGATGGGCCTCGAAGCCTTACCCCATGAGCGGGCCAAGCTCATGCACATCTTGTGTGAATCTCTTCCCAATTGTAAGAAATTACTGGAGTACCTGGTAAGTTGATATCTTCTTCCTTTATTTCTCGGTACAAATTGTAATATTATTTCCATTTTTTCCACGAGGATATTTAAATTCACATGTTAGTTTGATGCATATTGGGAAATTACCTAGACTTAAATACTTATATGCCATAGTTGTTTACGTTGATTCATCTTTATACATGTCCTCAATACTGTAAATGAAAAATATTACATCTCGTTATCAACCCAAATATTCATGGCCATATTATTTTTTGTAAAATGGAGTTCAATACCATAAATATAAGATATTACATCATAATATGTATATTATTATTTAAGGTGTATGAACAAAGAACACCATTTCAACGACTTCCTTCTCGTTCGCTACAAGTTTAGCTGATGGGCTATGTTTTGGTATCTTGAAAAGTCAACATGGGTAAAGTAAATGTAGTTGCTCCCTACATTAATATTACCAATAGATAAAAATTGTTATTTATTTTTTAATTTTTTTCTTTCTGTATGCCCATTTATTTATCCCCTTACCATTTTCACATTCCGTATGAATTTTATTTCCTTCCACCCCTCTTTATATTCATTTTTACATTTCATCAATGTGTTCATTTATCACCAGCCTAGGTCCATCTTACATCTATACCTATAAAGAACCGAGAGGGATCAAATCCCTTGAGGTTCCAACCTTTTCTCAAATATCTCATTCTAAAAAAAAATGTTTACATCTCAGTAGAGTTGATCCCTCTTATCACTTAATCGATTTCGATTTGAGATGGATCTAGGCTGCTTTACAATTAATTAATAAAAAATGGTTACATTTTTACTTAGTATTAGAACTCCATTCCACCAAATTTTGTGGTTCCTTTCGAAGGATGAGAAACTTATGATAATGAAATTCAACTTCCTATTTTACATTACACTACAAATGTAGCTTTTCAGGGAAGTTAATAACTCACCCTATATAGAAGTCATAAATGTATCAATTTAGGAAAATTAAATTTATTTACATAGAATAATAATAAATCTTCTAAAAAGTCAAGGCCCCCACTAGTACACATGGGGCCAAAAGATGAAGTTACTTCGTCGATTATGCGACTAAACTTCTTCTACCATTCGATGAACTCGAGACATAGTTATCGTCAGTGGGATTTCTTCGTATATTCAATAACTTGGAAATCGTCAGACATGTACGTCATATATCCACCGTCCTTGATACCAAATAAACCGTCAACTAACCGAGAATTTTTTCGACCTATAGTCATCGAATATTCAACTTTTTAATTTGTAACCAAGGTCGAATACCCGAAGCCCATCTTTCATATGTGTTTATCAAATATTCGAAGTTATCATTTTTATTTCAATGAAGATGTTATGGATCTGACAATATTTTGGGTTGGACAAGATAAGGATATCTGACACTAGTTCATGGATGAGGGCCAACGAATATCCGACACTTGTTAAATGTACGTCAAATTTCTGATGGCTTATTATTGAAAAATAATGGAGGAGGATCCAAGTAATGGTCATCAAAATTAATAAAGTATTTTCATTTTGAAGTTCTGGAAAATTTTATTTCGAACTAACTCAGTATATACCTTTAATGTAGGTATAACCCAATTACTCAGATTATGGTTCAGGCAACAAAAATTTCAGAATGTTTAATTGTGATGTGCTTCAATTCAAGAATTCACTCAAATGAAATAATGTACATGAAATGCGAGGTTCAGAAATGTTGTGCCAAAAGAGTATTGACATGAAATCTACACAGAATTGTAGCACAATCCTCTTCTGGTACAACATTTTTGAACCTCGCATCCCATGTACATTATTTCATTTGAGAGAATTCTTGAATTAAAGCACATGAAAATTAAACATTGGCCATTTTTTTTTGCTCGAACCCTAATCTGAGTAATTGGGCTACATCTACATTAAAGGCCTAGACTGATTTAGATCAAAATCAAATTTTCCAGAACTTCAAAATTCAAATACCTTGTTAAATTTAACAACCATTCCTTGGAGCGTCCTCTGTTTTCCCAAAGTTTAGCTTCAAAAATAGGCAAAAATTAATAGATAGGGAGGACAATTATCTCTAATTCTAAGAAATAGGATACACATGAAAATATTTGAAAGGGATAAAACATAGGTTTCTCACATAATAATAACCACCAAACAAATTCCTAATAACAATAACAAAAAATTTAAATGATAAATGTAATGTTACCTTTTTGAGATATTTTCGTCCGATAGTTGTTCCTCTTCAACATCTAAATCAACATAGATTGTCCTACACATATTCATAAGACCAATGAGGAAAATATGAGAAAACATATCCTTCTTTTTGGGAAATCCATATATCTAGTTATCACCCTAAATATATCCTCCAATCTTCCTTTAAGCTAAGACATCCATGAGAGTTATCTTCCCTGCACCACTAACTCCATAAATTTCGTAAGAACACCAAGTATGAGTGCACGTGTAACAGAGAAATTTAATTATATATTTAGTCACTTAATGTTCCCTCGTTTCCTACAGATGAATACAAAATTATTTAGCCAAATCCATCAAGTACGAGAATCCACAAAATTTGGAAATAGCTGGATCACATAATATATCAGTCTCAAGGCTCAAGTTCCATACAACAGGCATGTTAACAAAGTATTTTTCATTTTCAAAAGACATGGCTAGTGGTTGAAACGGAAAAATCGTTCCTCGATTTGGAGCAATTCATGTTGCATCCTCCAAAGCCAACTTAGTATTTCTTGCTAGATTAGTTGATTCGATGCTCATTCATTTGATTCACATTTCGGCTACATAACCATTGAAAAAAAAATTATAAAACTGAAAATCATGGAATCATTTAAAATTTAGTTTTGTTACAATTCAATATGTTAAACAAAATTTGAGAAAGAGATGGTTAACAAATTTCTTACAAGTATTATTGCCATTTGCAGAAGACATAAAACATGAGAAATATCCCCTTATTAACCTTGATGGTCTTCTTTTGAGTCCTTACTCTGTACCATTCTATTGGGATTGCATTTCTTCGTAAGCTTCTTCATAAATGTCAACTTGACATTTCCCAAGAGATACACAGAAACAAATCCCATATAATTTCATATCGGAAATGATTTTATAAAATAAAAATAAACAAAAAAAGTGGAAGGTATGTGTTTAGTTAAGAAAATTGGGATTTAGAAATGCAAGAGAAAATTTAAACAACACAAAACATTGAAGAGTAATGAAAATCACAAAAAAGCACTATCTCTTGTCCAATACCAATATCCTTGTTTAAATATGTTACGAAACTTCAACACAGTAAGCCCTAGATTCATGGTCTTTCCTCCATTCTGAAGGACAACATCGTTCCATGACACTAGTCAATGTGATGCATTGTTTCATAAAACCTCTTCATAATTAAAATTATATTGGTTGTATATAATTTCATAGAGTCCCGAGTGGATTAAAAAGGTTGAAATATTATAATATTCCATATAGGAGCAAGAATATCATTCACAGAGATCACATTCTATGCATATATCAAAGGTTAACACCTATAGCCCCATATTCAGCAATTTGGGGCACTATCTGCATTTGAAATCCATCAAGCCCGAGAGCTCTTCATCACCCAAGGGAAGAACAAGCATATAGAAGGTCTATGGTTGGCTTGATGAAGGTTCTTCCAGAGATTCATTTCATAATGAGGATCCACTCAAGCATTTTTTACATGTAATTGGAGGAATGGTTACATGTATTACATTCTATTTTATCATGTCATTGATAGACCATGTGGATTAAGGATGTGAGAAAAAAGGGAGCTCTACAAGATGAACACCCAAGTCGAGACCATGCCATGTAGCACTAAGTTACACATGGGTTTGGTCAAAGGCCCACTAGGGTATTGAGGTTGGACACCCTCTTCAAGGAGGTAGTTGGGGGATGTTACAGGTAAGAAGGGGAGAAAAATAACCTGAATTGAAGATATTCCTTGTATTTTAAGGTGTGTTTCCCATCAAGTATAAATTTTTTTGGGTGAGGACACATTTTCACATATTTAGAGGCATATTTCACCTTTTGAGGTATCCAGGGTTAGGTACATTACAAAATCTCAACCCTAGGTGAGTATTAACCATATGATCCTAGTTAAATAGATAAATTGCTAAAGTTAATATAATGTAGAAATTACTTTGAGATCATAGCATAAATCACACAATAACTGAAAATTTAAGCAGTGGAAGGATAAAAGAGTTTTGTAGATAAATAAGTAATTTCTTCTCAAAATCAACTTTGTATACCTCAAGGAAACCTCTACAAGATACTAAATTAACAATTGCATGCCATCATAAAAATCTCAAAATGAGGTATATGATCTACACAAAAAAGAAAGGAAAAAGTTGTACAACTATTGTATTACTCCATATGGACATACAGATCCAGATGATTGTATTATTTATTTGTACAATTTCCTTTCAACGTATTGAAAACCTACAAGTTCATCCTTATTGTGCAATACTTTCTCTTAGTTTCTCAATGTGGGAAATACGTCTTTATCATGTCTTATTTATGCTTTTCTAAAACATGTACAAGTTCTTGCTTGCACCACATTTTTCAATGTACATATTGTTTATTTGTGACGTATCATGTATATGTTTAATGTAATGTTTCCTTTATGAGACATTTTCTTTGGATAGTTTTTCCTCTTCAACTTCCAAATCGACCAAGACTGTCCTACACATATTCATGAGACCAATGAGGAAAACTTGTATTAAATTTGAACAATTATTAAATTTAATTGCACCAATAAATAATAATTAAAAACACTTGAGTGCATGAATACCTTAATGAGCTCCTCTTGGTTTCAAGAATAAATTATTGGTGTAGTTTAACCTTGGAGCAAGCCTCCCTCCACTCGACTTAATAGAAATGAAGTCAACATTGACCTTGTTGTTGCTATGTTGGATCTCATAGTTTTACTCCAAGGTTGTCCAAATATTATTTTATTCTCTACCAAACAGGGCCCACCACATGAAATTGAAAGCTCTCATGGCCCCTCCCCCCCTAACATCATCCTCAATTCCCCATTCCCCAATCCATCTACTAGGAAATATTTGAAAGATAGGTATTAAGATAAATCATGAATAAAGAAATATATAGTAAAAATTTTCAATCATTCATTCATTCACTCATTCGTAGAATTTAAAAAATATTTGATCGCAGTATGATTTATAACAAATTATATTCTCTACATAATCTAAAACAAGGTCGTTATAAAACAACGTAAAATTTGAAATGGGAACTATAAACTAAAAACTAGAACTCTAGCCAAAAAAACCCCAAAAAACATGAAAAGCAACCCAAAAACGAAAAGTGTGTATTCCATAATGAGGTTTTATTTTTTTCAGGGTTAACTTTCACATTTTTTAAAAATGGGAGTAAAACCAATTTTCATGTGCCAAATAAATTGAAAAAACACACAATGGTTGGTGTTAGAATACAATTTTTATTTTCTGGGTACGACTTCAACATATTTTTAGTAATGACATTAAATATAAAATAATGGAATTTTAAACCCATTAAAATTATAATAATTTTTATACATGTCATTTAACATATAATATCATGACACTAACAATCCCTAAAATTGGAATTGTTTTCAACTATAATGTTAAAGATAAAATATATTTCACAATTTTTCACCCATAGAATTGAAAATTTTAAACTTTTCAATATATTTCAACCATGATATTATGAATAAATTATATGAATAAAATCACCCAATTAAAAATAAATCATTTCTCAGAGCTATTGTTGCATTGTGAATATTTTAGACAAATGAATTCATCTTAATTAAAACATATAATCCAAAAAACATAAAAATGACTCATAATTTCATGTAATATCATAGGGAAGTTAAAATATTATTTTCATTGCTCAATGCAAACATAATTTATATCAATTGTCTTACACCATTATTCAAAATCATGAATATTTTCTTCAACACCATCAGAAATCACATCTTCAGATGAATGACTGGATGTAGATGAAGATGTTCCATGTTATTCTCTTTCATCAACTAGTGCCTCATCTAAGTCAACATGCATGCCCACCACTTGAGGTTTCAAAATTATTGTAGATCTATGATATGGTTCAGAAGACTTCCATCTCAACACTGTTTCTTATGATAGTGTTTAAGCCTCAAAATTCTGTTGCAACAACATGGGGGATAACTACTTGGTCCGGACCTTAAAGCATCTCCTATTCTGTTTGGTGTAGTGGCTCCGACTGGGGATATTAGGACTAGTTTCCCAAATAAATAGATTGATATGCTAATGGTAGGTTTTGGTACATTGTGAAATGATAAATGAATTAAACTAATGAAAGTAATATATCTAAATAAAAAAACATATGCCTCTACTTAACCTATTTGTTTAACTTAATCTATAACCTGGGCAAAATTACCATTGATGTGATTTAGAAAGATCTATTACAATAAAAGGTAATAAAGATCATTAAATTGTTGAAAGAGATGAAAATTGTGTAAAATGATTACCTTGAATAAATAGTTAATCAAAATAATTATGTAAAATATATTGAATCTATTAATTTCTTTATGTATATAATAACTAATTACATCTGAAACATTGTACAGAAGTGCATGAATGATAAATTGTAAGTCAGACTACATACATATCACAATATAGAAATAAATTATTGTAGATTCGCAATCAAGACTTAATAATAAGATAAAAGTACCATATATGTTAAGCTTGCTCATGAAATCAAGAATATTGATCTGCTTCCCTTCAATTCAAATATAATTTAAGAGTACAAAAATGAAATTTCAGTAAAGCATATTCAATTTTCCAAAAATGTAGATCATGTTCCATATATTTCATCAAAGGCATTCATAAAAGTACAAAAGTCCAATCTTTCATAAATTTCTCTTTGACAAAATTCTAGACCCTTCTCTAAATGCATGAGAAGGGTTAAAATAGTAAACTAAATATGTCAAAAATATATTATTACATAAAAATTTGAGGAGGTTTCAAACAACATTCCTCGTAATAAGTAAACTAAACTATAATCTAGAAATAAATATAACAAGATTTCTTAGCTAGGCTGATATTATTTCTGCATTTGATCTCTGAGCTGGTAGATATCCTTCATCGGCTTCAACTGAGTTGGTTGTGTCATCTCGGATCTGACCTAGCCTTTAAACACGACATTTGAAAGTGCTGGCAACACGTTTCTAGTGAAATCGGTTAAAGATTACAGAGTCATGCACTGATGATGTGGTTTGATCAAGAAGTTCCAGTAATTCTCTTGATCTAATTTTGTTATCTTCTTGATAGATTCTTCCTGTGTCTCGATGCTTTCTTTCCATTTTGTCTCCAATAGTTTGACCTCTAGGATCGCTTTGGCTGTATATTTTTTAATAAGCTTAGCATTCTGAAGCTATCCATTGATAGACTCTATGATCTCGTTATCTAAGTTTGTTCCCTTTGATGTTTCTTTCTCTACTTCTCTCAACTGCATCTCCTAGTCTTTAAATAAAATATCTTTATGAAATTTGTCAAATTTTTAGAGATCATCCTCTTTTGCTTTGTCATATTCTTTCCGTAAAATGAATTCTGAAATTTTATTATGAATCTTTTCACATTCCAATATTAACTTGCCACTTGTTCAGTCAATATTTTACTTGTTCCACAATATGAATTGGTGCATGAGATTTGCTGACAAAAAATCTCCTGATGTTGTTTCAACTTCGTATTCGATTCCAGTGCCTCTTTTATGAACTGTTTTGTTTGAGTTTGTATTTTAATAATATCCATTACTACCTCTATCTTTGCATCCTTCTCAGATATTTGTGCTTGATGTTGCAACTTTCATCTTTCAAATTCCTTCTCGAATTGTGCCATTTTTATATCAACTTCTTTATTGGCATTATGCTTTTCTTGTTCTAGTTGTATTTCTAGCTCTTGAACTCTATCTTCTCCCTATCTAAGCAGAAATTTCACCTCTGCTGCTTTATCCATCGTGGCATTTGCATACGCCCCTGCAAATTGTGACAGTTTGGTAAGATGTTCTGTTCGATTGACAAAAGTGTCTTTCTAGACAACATCTAGTGATTCATTATTGAGAGTTGTCATGGTTTCATCAACTTCTCTTATTTTCCTCCTCTTTACTACAACTGTGTGACTTCGACTATATAAAACGTCCATTGGAGGTATTTCCTCAATATTTAAAATGATTTCTATTATTGGGTAGGCCGGGATGATCTCATGTTCTTGAGACTCTGGTTTTTTCTTAAGTTCCACTATTGTTTCTGCTAGATTGTGACCTTTCTAAGGTGTTTGAAAACTTTTTTATCCTTTTGGACTAGGATTAGGTGGTGTCCGTACTACTTGAGTAAAATTTGTCCATTCTTTTCCCAAATGTTCCTTCCTTAGTATGTATATCAATTCCGTTGATTACATATTCAATCATCTTATCCGGTCACTCATTTTTATTTTTAGATTCATTATCAGAATGATCTGAACTTTGAGACTTTTGTTGTGAATGCTCTGAATCTTGAATTGATTTTTCCTGTGACCCATCCTATGACATATCTTTTGCTTCATCATCTAAAGTGATCCTAGGGGTTTGGTCTTTGATTTCTTCAATTAGTAATAATTCCAATGGGACTTTTTCCAACCTCTTGATTCTCTACTCATGAAAAGCTTTAAGGTTTTCTACAATGATCTTATTGGATGCCATTCTTAATACATATGTAAATTTTTCTGTTCCTTCAAATAAATCATCAAAAACATCCTTTTCATGCATAAAAAGTCTAAATTTAAGAGCAACGGTAAATTTTTTTACCACATTATTAGGATCATACTCTCTCCCTGGAATTAAAGCCATATTCAAAGAAGTAATGTTTGGAATTTCCTTTGTTGTATGACCTACATCCAATAGAATGATGGTACCACATTGTAATGGAAATGTAGGCCAAATGGCTTTCTTAGAATCCCTGAGCTGCTTAGTTATACCATCTACAAGTGTTTAAGATGCAATTTCTCTAGACAAGAGTTTATCTGGAACATAATATGGAAAAACATGAGGGGGAGAAAGACTCCCGAAAAATCCGACATATGTAAAATTCTCTTCTCCGGACCATATGTCCACATGAAAAATATCTGCACTAGCCTCTTTAGAAATTCTAGGAGCTTTCTCATTAAAAATGGTTTGATGAATGGGAAAAATGACTCCATGACAAATATTATAGAAATGGGAAATCAATTTAGACTCACACATGGATTTATGATAAATATCAATAGGGTTACGGTCTTGGTTTGTCCATTTCAAACCCATAACAAGAAAGTTCGAGCATAAACATATAACATCCATGATATATGTGCTCATGTAAAATGGAGGGATTTTCCTAGTCCAAAATACCTTATTTGTTCAATAATCCATAATGGTATTGGATAAATTATTGGATAAATTTTTTTCCCAATTTATGATAGTAGAATTAATGATTGCGTCAATTAAGGGAACCCATTCAATGGAAAATTTAGTGGTATCAAGTCTAGAAAATAGTCTACACAACATTGCTGCTACAAAACAATAGAATGATGGAAATTGCACTATTGGGTACATACAGAGTTTCTCCCACTTCAATTTTCCTTTATCTTCCTTCCATTCTTTCACCACCTTCATTGGGTCTTGATTCTCATTTGCAAACTTCTCCATCAAAGCTTTATTATAAGCTTTATGTGGCATTAGCAAATGATACACTGTACACAAATCCTCTGGTGTGAACGAACCCATGTTTTCCCGTTTGGAATTCTTGAATGTCCTTTCTGCAATATTGAGGTTGTCGATGACCCATTTTACCATATCAATGTATGGTCAGATCTTTGGCCTTACAACTATCCTATGTAAGAATGAATATGCAACTTCGAAGAAGGAAGGTTCTGATGAATTATCTATGTCCTTTGTTACTAATTTCTTTAGTTCCCTTGGATTTTATCCTTCAAATAGATTATACATGGCTTCCCATGAATAAATTCCACTGTCCTTATTGCACGTAGTGTCTGAAAATACTGGAGGTATGTCTGTAACTTCAAAGGTGGATGATTGGGCAACTGATTTGCCTTTCTCTGCCATTTCTGTTGATATCGCTTTCTCAGATAGTTTCCTGAATTCAAGGAAGACAAAGAAATTCAGAGTTGAGATGAAGAGCCAAGAGGAAAAAAGAAATAGATTTAAATCACTATAAATTAAGAATCCAAAATTTTTATTTGAAACATGCTTTAGAAATATATCAATCTTTTTGAGCCCCGTAATCATTGATTTTCGTTAATAACACCTTAAATTATTATCAAATATTTAACGTATTTTATACTATATATCCAATCAAAATATTTAAATCATTAGATCTTATTAACAGACCAATTGATTAAGTATCACTTCAAGCGCTTTAGTAATAAATGTTGTATTACAAATCACAAATTTTACAAGAATCCATATTATCTATTTCGACTGTGAGTGCATGTGAGATGTGATTTCTGAAAATCGCATATCCCACTTTATCAAGGCGAGCGTAACTTTCATTTGGGTTGATACTGTAGGATGCGATATGTGATAAAACTCAAAGCATTGAATTTTATCGGATTTAGCAGATATGTTTCATTGTTTGTTTATTGTTTTATCGGGTCTGACTTATCACAATTTCTTTTCAAATGATATAAGTTTGTATTTTAAGGAGGAGTGATGTGATTTATAGTTATAAGGGTTTTCTAAGTTTTTTAACTCAAAACGTTCTTAGTGCTTATCGCAATTCGCAAATTTTACATGTGTTCAAACTTTGTTATCTTTGAGAGTGCAAGATTCTGTGATCCATATCATATTAAAATAAATCTTCTGGGAAATCATATGAGAAATTTTGGAACCAATGCATTTTTAACTACTTACTATTGTTATCTTGTGAGTTTTGCAATTTGTGCCAAGCGCAATGAAATTAAAGCGAAAATGGTTCACGCCTTTTATTCCTAAAGTTTTAAAACTTAACGCTAAGCGACATAATGTTTCCTAAAATCTATTTTTCTTTTAAAGGGTCCCAATTTATTATTCATAAGCTTAATATATATTTAAATAATTGGGGGTGTTGTTTTATAGCACAAAAATTGGTGATTCACTGGGAGAACTAGTTATCTCTGATAATTTTAAAATCTCTATCTTTTTCAAAATAAAAATAATTAATATTAATGAAGTTTAAAAATAAGTAATATTTCTCTCAGCTATAAAAAGAAAATCACTTTATTATTATCCACTTGATATCCCCTTAAAGATGAAAAATCTTCTTTCTAAATCAACATTTACTAGGTTAAAAGATAAAGTAGGAGATTCTCTTTGCATACACTACAAGGAAAATACCCTCTAGTTGATGTTTTTTAGGAACCCCTTATAAAAATAACCCAGACATCCGTTTCTAGAGGAGGTTCCTAGAGGAGGTTGGCGGGAGGAGGTTTTTGGGGATGTATTTCGTCCGGTGCTCTTATCACCGAAAAACGCACCAGTGTGTTCAAGACAACAAAGCACCAGTGGGATTAAAAAATCGACACACCGGACACCGTGCACTTCGTACACACCCGCCCGGTGCGTTGTAATTCTGTAGAGTATCGGTACTTTACATAACTTCCGTACCAGTGTGGAATCAAGAAAATGCACTGAGGCGTCCATAAAATGCATGCACCTGTAGATGGTTATATAACAAAATTAAGGGAAAAAAAACCGCATAAAACATTGGCACACTGAAAACCATGTGCTTCGTACACACCCACCCGATGCCTTTTATTAAGGAACAACACCAGTGCGTGTCAACTCGTCAGCACTGTTGTCTCATAAAAAGCACGCGGAACAAAAATCGCCCGGGGCATAATGAGTGAAATGCACCGGGGCCCCATAAAATCTGCGCACCGGAAAAGGGTTAAAAAAATAAAATTATGCCCAAAAAACCACACAAATCATTGGTTCATCGGACAACGTTCCCGATGCGTCTTATTACTATAGAGCACCGGTGTCTTACTTCTAAGCCACCTCGGTGTCTCATAAAAAGCGCACGGAATATAAATTTCCCAATGCGGAATGACTAAAATGCATTGGGGCTCCAGTAATAACGCACACTAAAAAAGGGTTAAAAAAAACAAAATTACAGCCAAAAAACCACATAAATAATTGGTTCACCGGACAATGTTCTTGGCGCATATTATTATTGTAGAGCACTGGTGCATTATCGCTAAGCCGCCCCGGTGTCTCATAAACAACGCACGGAATAGAAATTGCCCAGTGCAGAATGACCGAAATGCATTAGGGCCCCATTAATGCCGCGCATCAGAAAAGGGTTTAAAAAAACACAATTACGGCCAAAAAACCACACAAATCATTGGTTCAACGGAGAACGTTCCCGATGCATCTTATTACTGTAGATCACCGATGCGTTACCGCTAGGCCACCCCGGTGCCTCCTAAATGCGTGCGAAAATAAAAACCGCTCAAGGTGACTTAGTGCAAGCACACCGGTCGCCAATAAAAACCTCGCGCACATGAACACGGTTAAATAAAAAAACATTACAGCCAAAAAACCACATTTTTCACTTTTGTCAGTGCTACAGAGCTCTCAAGCACTGGTGTGAGTGATCCTTGTTTGAGCCGCACTGACATCTACGTTCCCATTACACTTATTGCATGCACTGCTGCTGTGCATTGCCACCAATCTCCACGTTCAATTTTATAAAACAATGGACAAATTTTCTTTTGAAAATTATACAGCCAATATGCCTCCTCGATGGGTAAATGTATAGGTATTTTTCTTTTTTTTTCCATAATTAAACCTTTTAGCGGATTAGAATTTGAAAAAACATTAAAATTAACCATTAAAAAAAATAAAAAATTGTCGCGCGGTGCGCTCGAGCCGTTCGGCTCAAAGCGGTTTGCAGTGCTGCCTGTAAATTTATAGGCCGCATCGCAACCGGTGCTGACGGTATCCACACCGGTTTCGGCATGGTACCGCGTGACATATCATGTTATTTTTTATTTTTTTTAAAGTGCGCTGTGGTCGATTACCAGGCCGCACCGTTCACAATGGTGTATCGCGGGAATTCGGTGCATTGACGGACATACCAGCCCCGGGGTGGGTGGTTTTCATCGCACTTGAACCAAAATTCAACATTTTCAACGGTTTGGGCTGGTAAACCGGTCCCAAAGGCATCCACACCGATTCTGAGGCAGATACCACAGGTGCACCATGTTACTTAAAATTCTTTAAAAAGAGCGGTGCGGTCGGCTACTTGGCCGCACTGTTGACCTAGTTCAATTGTGGTCGAGCGGTGCGTTGACTGAGATAACAGCCCCGGGGTGGATATTTTTGTCAGCACACTTCTTACCTTATTTGGACTAGGTCAACTATGTGACATCTTAAAATGTCGCACCGATGAATATGTACGGTAGCAGGAGGGTGGTGTGTTGACTTAGTTATAAGCCCCGAGCGGATAGTGAAGTTAGCGCACTGCCCTCTTGACACCGCACGTAGTGAACGGTGTGCTAAGAACATTTTCTGGAGCACCGCTTCCAGTGCTGTCGATATCATGAGGTGCACCATATCCAGTGTGCTCTGTGGGGTGACGCACGGGGACCGATGCGTGAATGTGTTTTTGGCGCACCGGCTTTGGTTTTATTTATTTTTCAAAAAATAAATATATAGTTATATTTGTAAATACATGTGTCATTTAATAAAAAAATTGTGTTTAATATGTCAATCATTTATAGGCGTGGAAGGAGAGATGAGGGGCAACAACAACAACAAAAGTCGGAATAGTATAACATGGTTCGCCTATGGGAGGCAAGGGAGAGGGAGAGATATGCGTTACCTCACCCTATTACAGCATCGACGCAGGGGCTCCTTAGGCAGGTATGCCTCCTCAAGTTCTATGAGGAGGCTACCTCCCTAAAGTCCCATAGTTTGTTTTTGAGACATCTTATTTGAAGGTGGAATGCACAGCAATAGGATTTTCGGGTTGGTATCAACAAGTGGTACACGCCCACTGAGGAGGATGTATATTTTATTAAAGGGCTATCGAGGGGAGGGGTGGATTTTACCTCATTCCCCGAGGTTCTAGTTGGCTGTGTAGCAGGGAATCAATTAGTTTACTCCCAAAGATACACTGGAGAAAATTTAGTATATCCTGCAGAGTTTCAGGTCACTGGACGACAGTTATGTATTGGTGCGTTTGGTTGTGAGGAGGTCCAATGTCTCTCACTTATCATTTCGACCATTTCGCACAACACTAGTGATGGGAAACACATTAGTTGCCAGCTTTTATATTATGTTGATTCTTTACTACAGAAGCCACGACTTGTCAGGTGGTCTTCCATTCTTTGTGGAAGTTCTGTACAACATTAGATAGATGTCGTGCTCATGCACAAGGGAGGGTCAACTTCCCTTTTTCTTTAGAGCTCTTTTGTTTATTTTTTGAGAGGTTTCTAGAGACGAGGCCTTCTTTTCTTTGGCAGTCTCATAAGCCGATCACTGAGGCACGTATGCACATGTGGGGGCAGATGATGCCCAAGAGGGAGGAGACTCTTCTTCCAGTGAGGATATTAGATGATGCACTACAGTTGCTAGCTAGTGTTAATGAGCATCCCTTCATTTTGGTCCCCTGTCAATATGCGAGGTTGGATTGGCGAGGGTGTGCTAACATCCTCTTTACAGCTGATGAGCCACTAGATGATAGAGGTAATATTATTTTTTTATTTAAATTTATTCTAACATGTTATTTAACTTTTTTTTATTAAATTGTGTAATAAAATCCTCTATTTATTGTTGTGTACTTGTATATATTTTGCAAACATTGGCTCTTTTGATGCCGACGAGATGCCGCCACCACCACCTGATCCAGATGTGGATCCCCATGATGAGGATGAGGGTATGCTAGATATTTCCAAGCATCATCAGGAGGCCAGTCCAGATTAGAAACTTGCTCCTGCTGGTGCGCCGGTGCGTGGTCGACGTCGTAGTGATGCTAGATACAGGATGGAGTTGGGTGACCAATTCATTGCATTGATTTTTGAGGCGGAAATCAGGCTCTCTTATTTCAGAGACATAAAGGCCGATGACAGATTATCATAGATGTGGAGAAGCATGCCGTGTGACATGTACAACGTGATGCGGCATGTCGTAGGAGTTACGATAGCTTTTATGCGACTGACGAAGAATGTTGCAAGTTACGATCGAGACGCAACACATGATGGAGAGTCTATAAGGCACAATGTACCATCATCTCATGATCGTTCATAGCCTCACGCTGTGCCAGATTTGCATGAGCCTCCACTAGCATCTACTAGCAGTCATCATGGAGATTAGGCTAGACCATCGGCCACTTGTACTGATATTAATGTTGTACTACCATGAGCTGATCCATGACATTTATACTACAGTTGTATATTTTTAAAATTATTATATGGTCCATGTATTTTATGTTCATGTTGCAGTTGAACTTAATTTACATGTTGGTGATCATCATGATGTATATGTTGTTAGGTCATGTTAGATATGTTCATTTAATGCCCAGCTTGAAGATAGATGTGTATGTCATAACATGAGATGTATATTTGACATGAGATGTATATTTGATGTTTGTGTTGTAATGATGATGTTAGTATAAAATGTTAATTGTGTTTTGTTAGATCATCATGATCAGGATGATGGAGTTAGCGATTTTGAATGTGTTTTTCAGTGAAATATGATGTTTGTACGATGGTTATCATGAACGTGATGTTTATTAATTAATTTAATACCAAATGATCATGATATTGTAAATTTGTAATATTTTTATTTCTAATTGTATTTAAAACTCTAAAATTGTAATTGTAATGGTATATATGTGAATTTCTAAAATTGTAATTGTAATTGTAATTTTTTAATTTGTAAAATTGTAATTGTATATATGTAAAATTCTAAAATTGTAATTTTAATTGTAATTGTATCTAAAATTGTTAAATTTTAATTGTAATTGTAATTGTATGTAAAATATTTGTAAAATTTTAACTGTATTAATGTGAAATGAATTTATTAAAATTTTTAAATTTGTAAATTTGTAAATTTTAAATAATTGTAAGATAATAAATCTAGAATAATATGATTTATTGTAACATAATAAAGTTTAGAAAATAATTCAAACAAATTCCTATACTTTAGAATTATAATTATTTTATTATGATCTTAGATACAAAAAAAGAATTAATTTATACAATACGCCATTGTTTTCGAGATCAACATACTACCAAATTATCAAGCGAATTATTGATTTTAACATTAACACAATTCAAATTACCAATTAATTCAAAATACATATTATATTAATATTGTGAATAACCCATCTTAAAAAGTATAAATATTGATGAAACAACAGATGTACCATATCACTCTTGGTTCTCATGATCACCGTCATTATCTTCTAGCTTGCATGGCATGATAACACTATTGTTCTCAAAAATATGTTTTGATCTAGGGTCATGTGTCAATATGAACCACCAATCCCTATCCAACACATCTGGGTAAAAGAACACCTGGTTGCAATGTTTAGGGAAAAAATAGGGCTCCTTAGCTTCATCCCACATCTTTCTAGAGTTGATACATATTAGCCTACTATCTTGATCTTCCTTTACATTATTCCGATCAAAGGTGTCCCACCACTTGCACCTAAAAATAACACATTGGAAAGAAGAAAAATCCACTTCAATGATCTCTTGTATCTTTCCGACATAACCTAACATCCCTCGTACTAGTTATTGATCATGGTGGCTAGATCGACTAGATTGATCGAACTCGAATTCCACTCCATAGTATTCTATGATGTTTCTAGCATCAGCATTTTCTGTGTGAAAATGGTGTCCATATGCCCACATAGATGGGAACAAATGCACCTATTATAAAAAAGTTAAAAAATCATAGTGTCATGTGTCTTATAAATAATAATCCAACAGTAGTTAAAATATGAGATGTAGATGTCTTAGTATAAGTTTCAAATTTACATATAAATTAAAAATATTATTATCAAGTTGCTGCACCCAATCCCTATGTTTAGCACATCCTCTTCAGCACGCGAGTAACGACCGGTAGCACCGTATTTCTCTCTGACTTGGTCAGCAACCCAACTGTTGGGGCATATTTTTGGAAGATTTTATTTTAAATGATCGGGATAAGGCACACTTATACCATTCAATCATATAAATTATTTAGTGTCACTATACCATTTCATCTTCTTTTTTTTGTAGAATGCGACCCACGGTTGTGTCGCTTCAGAATTGTAAAGAATGAATTTATTGATTGCTTCAAATTCTGCATTCACTGATGAAATAAAACCAACATTATATAGTACTAAGAGATCAAAATATACATTATATTGAAGGTCAACATGAATATTAATTACTTTTTGTAAATTTGAAAAATTATAACTCGCTTACTCTTTATCAAGGACTTTTTTCCACTCGTTTGGAGCAACTCTCCTTCTCTTTTGTCTTCATCCATTTGATCATCCCAAATCACCACACTTGGTCTTTTGTCGATCTGCTTGATGTACTCACTGGCATAGTAGAAAGACTCATACGATATGTACCCCTCTGCCATAGAACCCTCGGGTTTTTCCCTTTGTCGAACAAAACCTTTGAATTTCTTCATGTACCTCTCTAAGAAGAACATCCAACGAGAAGAAAAAATCCCAACTAATTCAACCTCATCTACCAGGTGTTTTAGAAGATGAACCTATAAGTCCATGAAACTCGTCGGCAGTTGCTTCTCAAACATACAAAGAATCTCAACTACCTCTTGACACCACCATGGAATGCTAGCCACATGAATCTCCTTTGACGTGATCCAACATACAAATGCAGATAATTTAGATATGGCACATCCTAGGTCTTGAGGAAATTCATGTTTCACACACCCATGCACAAACAAAGGATAATGACACTGGAAAGTTATAAAGACGTGCAATATAATACAAAATTAGTTATGTTTTATGATCCCCGCATGGGATAAAATTTATTAATATAAAAAATAATAAAATCATGCTTTTGACATTATATGTACTCTTAGAAGATTCAAATCGTCATGCAATTTCAACCCTGAAAAATGGTCATCCACGGTGAAGCAACGTCGTAGTGAAGACCCGTATGAAGTTGGCACCCTCACATCCATTATAACTTCCTTTGCCAAAGATATATCATCTTTTTTTAAAATCCATGGGACATCACCTTCTTTGAAAAACCATGAATTAGAGGGACCAGTGCCTACCTCTGATCCCGTACTTTCTAATCATCTTGGCCAATAATTCTTTTTAGTTTTTTAAGTAATAAGATCTTTCCTAACGGCCAATGTGTCACTTTGTTTCGATGATATGTGCCTCCATAAAGAAGATGAAACATTTTAAATATATGCATGGGATCTAATAAGTGGGAAATATTAAGATGCTCCCAATATGGGAGGTCATATAAGATAGATTTACTTTTCATCCCAATGGGAAATTTCTCAACATAGGTGTTGAAGAAATATGGATCATCGAACTTTGGCTCCCCATTTGAATCGAACATTTCTACGAACTCGTCCTCCTTCTCTCTTTCATATGCTCTAAACCATTCAGCTGGTGTCATTACTGGAGGCCTTTGGGCTCTCTCTCATTCACCATTCAAAGTGGATGTTGCTCTTCTGTAAGGGTGTTGTTCTGGTAGGAATATCCTGGAGCAATCATACACTGGCTTTCGTAGGTCCTTGGACCATCTAGCTTTCAGAGAAGGTCCACAACATTTACATCCAAAATACCTTTTTGTTACAATACCTGCGAGATTATATTTGTATACATTAATTAATATGCATGGCACGATAAATAATATCATGAAGATTAGAACAAATATTATTACAACGAATTAAATAACTAATACGTGAAAGAATATTGTTACATTATATATAAACAAAACAAAAAATTAAATATGTAATTTACCATATCAAACTCCTAAGCCTGGATAATCATGTGTTGTGTAAGCACATATGCCATACAACGTAAAAATCCTGTCTGCTACAATGAGTCTTGATACATCGTATACATTTATCCCATCCCATAATTCCTCCAATTCATCTACCAGTGGTTGTAAGTATACATCCATATTCTTCACTTGTCTTCTACCAGGGACTATGATGGCCAACGTAAGATGTTCATTCTTCATGGAAAACCATGGGGGGGATATTGTTATTGATCACTACTACAGGCCAAATAGAATAGTTGGTGTTCTGGAGGGAATATGGGTAGACGCCATCCATGGCTATGCTGATTTGTAGACTTCGTACTTCATTCTTGAATTTTTCAGGCTATGTACCCTCTATATGCTTCATGGCTATTGAATCAGTTGGGATTCACATAACTCACAAGTCCCATTTGTGTGAGGCATGCCATCCCTGCAACATAGCTAATTCTTTGCAACGAAAGAGCCTTTGAATCTTTAGGATTATAGGCATGTCCCTCAATATCTTAAAAGGAGGACGAGTACGTGATTTACCCTTCTTTTTGGATTTATCATACCTGTCATGCCCACATTTTGGACACATATCTTTGTCTATATATTCTCCTCTATATAGAATACAATCATTTGGACATGCATGATATGATATGTACTCAACACCCAACACTTTCAACAATTTCTTTGCCTCTTCGCAGCTATCAGGCAAGACATTATCACTCGGAAGAACCTTATATTTGAATAACTTGTAGTTGATGATCATGAAAAAATATATTAATATTAAATGTACATTAATGTAAATATAATTATTAATGTTCATAAAATTTAACATTTGTAATGTTCATTCCATTTTACTGATTATATGTCAAATTTATATAAGGGGAGTACTTTATGGTAACTTACCTCAAAATTTCTGAGAAAATTGCATTCGACAAGCCAAAATTTTCTTTAAATTTGTACAGTAACATTATTGTCCCCAACTGGGTATACTTTGACTGACCTCCAGGTCCAAAGAGAGGGGTGGTGGAAGCAAATTTAAGGCTTTCGAAAAAGGTGTCAGTGATATGAGCATCATCCCCTAGCTGATCATCATTTTGGAATGCATCTAACAACATTGTCTCCATGGAAGTTGTATCCCTTAAGTAATCATCCATACCAACCTCTATTTGATTGCCTCCATTGCCAGCTTGTGAAGAAATATTATTTCTCTAGTCATTCCTAATTGGTGAATCTGGACATACTGGGAATTGAATCGATAGTTTATTCAACCATTCTTGGTATCATTCCTCTCCGATTTTTTCTCTTAATTCAGCCTTCTCTCGATTTTAAATTGTCGTGGGGTGCAACGGAAAATTTTATGTAGGTCTTTCATCATCACTATAATCCTAATAATTAAAAAGCAAAATTTTAACATGATTAGTACAAAATATATGATATCAATTAGTAACCACGTTGACAATATTGCATGATTATAAAATGGTTTGACATTGAAATAATTACATATTAATCAATATATATACCAAACAATTATAATTATAATTACCATCATTATCCCAAGATTGTGGCTAGAAGATACAATATTGTTACAATTGGCAGGGTGAAGCGGTTGTCCATTTTCATCTACCAAATGCACATTACGGTATGTGGCTCCTAATAAGAACTTCTGACATTTTGGAGCAGTTTGAATATTTTTTGCATCTGAACTCAATGTTGAATCTGCATAAACCTGCAAATTTGTATACATTATAAATTTAATTAAGTTGTGTGTGATTGACAGCATGGATAAAAAACATATATAAATTCAATTAGATAGTGAAAAAATAAAACAAATCTGAAGTAAATATTACGTCTGCACATGGATAGGTAGAACTCCGTGATGGAATTTGAGAAATATTATGAAACGGGTTGGATTTTGAAGAATTGTCCATTCCATATAGTATATGATATTTTCTCCCCGAATTTGAGCAAAACAACAATAAATTTTGGTGCACAGACTTCAATGTCATTCCGGTGCGTAATGTATAGATAACCGCACCGGTGAGTTTTTTATTTTTTGCACTAGTGCTATTTTATAAAATGACGCACCGATGCGATTAAATGAAGGGATGCAATGGTAAACGAATAAACGCAAATAAAAAAAGTGCAACCCTATTTTCTTTAAGTGAAAAAAAAAGCGATAAATTGAAAAATGGGTGGAAAAATATTTTGGAAAATCTAATTTCATAAAAAAAAAATTTAAATACTGAACACTTTTCATTATTTCACTATTTTTGCAAAACATTTCATACAGATATTTGCAGGATACATACCTAGAGAAAACAGAGCATGAGAGCACTGTGGACCAGGAAAATACGTTCAAACAGAAGTATTCAGACAATCAGAATTCCAAACCTATGGTTAGTCAAACCCTGTGCCATAAAATTTCAAACGCTGTGAGTAATTTTTTTTTTTTTGTACTTTTTTCTACAGTTTTTTTTATGCAGTAAAATAAGAAATCAAAGTCTATTGTTTTATTTAAATTTTTTTGTAGTTTTTTTTATGAATTAAAATAAAAAAATCAAAGCTTATTGTTTTTTTAACTTCTTTTTTGCATTTCTTTTTTACCTTCTCTGTAGTTTTCAGAAACAAAAATAAAAAATAAATCCATTTTTACAAACAAAACACTAGATTCCTTTTGTTTCTACCCTTTCTTCTCCCTCTTTCTTTTCAATTTAGATTTATAGGGTCCATATAGTCATAATACATCCAACGCACAGGATGAATTGCATATTCGGATCCCAATCCATGTTGGCCCTTGCGTCAATCTTAAAAAAATACATATTTTTTTTCGTCGGTGTGCTCTGCGTAATAGAGCGCACTGGTGTGCTCGGTTATAGAAGCACACCACGAAATTACAGTCATAAAAAAAATGTTTTTTCAGTGCGCAATATGTAGCATATGGCACCGATGCACTATTTCATTATGGCACACCGAAAACATGACGTTTTGCAAAAAAACCGTTTTAGAAACAAACCTTCCATTGTTTTTGTTTTTGCCCTTTCTTCTCGCACTTTTTGTGAATTCAGAATTACGGCTTTTCAATTTATATTTATAGGATTTGTGTTGCTAAATATAAGCCTAGGACATCCAACCAACAGGAGTAATTTCATAGTCAGATCCCAATCCATGTCGGCCCTTGCGTCAATCTTAAAAAAATATAGACTTTCTTTTCGTCGGTGCATCCTGCGTAACATAGCGCACAATGCACTCGGTTACAGTAGCACCCCACGAAAGTACAATGATAAAAAAAAAAAAAAAATGTTTTTATCAGTGCACCATATGTAACATATGGCACTGGTGCGCTATTTCATTATGGCGCACCGAAAATGTGTTGTTTTGAAAAAAAAAACCATTTTAGAAAAAAACCCTACATTCTTTTTGTTTCTTCCCTTTCTTCTCCCACTTTCTGTGATTTCAGAATTAAGAATTTATAATTTATATTTATAGGGTTTGCATTTATAAATATAAGCCTAAGACATCCAACCAACGGGAGGACCTGCATAGTCTGATCCCAATCCATGTCGACCCTTGTGTAAAAAAAATAAAAAAAAAGTTGTCGGTGTGCCCTGTGTGGAATACCGAACCAGTGCCCTCTGTTCTCCTAGAACACCACACAAGTACTGTGATAAAAAAATAGAAAAACAAAATATTTTTTCAGTGTGCCATTTTTAAAATATGCAGTCGGTGCGCTATTTCATTATGACACACTGCGAACATTCTATTTCGAAAAAAGAAAAAAGAAAAACTTTCAAAAGATACAAACCTTACATTCTTTTTGTTTCTCCCCTTTCTTCTTCCTCTTTCTGTGATTTCAGAATTAGGGCTTTTCAGTTTAGATTTATAGGGTTTGTATTGCTAAATATAGACATAAGACATCCAACCGACGGGACGATTAGCATAGTCGGATCCCAATCCATGTGGGCCCTAGCATGAATATAAAAAAATACAGATTTTTTTATTGGTGCGCCTAGAGTACGTATCGCACCAGGGATCTTTATTTTACAAGCACACCGCACAATGTAACGTGATAAATTTTTATTTTTATTTTTATTGGTGCACCATATGTAAAATATGGCTCTGATTTTTGTTAAAAACTAACACTGGACAATTTTTATTATTTTATGATGGTTAATCGGTGCGGTCATTGACATGTAACACACTGGTGCTCCTTGTTGACATAGAGCACCATATGGTCTATTATACTATTATGGCGGTGCGTTTGGAAGAGAGACATGCACCGGCGGCGTAGCGTAAGCCATGAATGGTGCATAGGTTTTTTAAGATTTTTTTTTTTTACTTGAAAAGTTGATAATATATATATATATATATATTATTGAATGATATGGTACAGGTTTTAGATTGATAAAGAAATGAGTGACAAGAGATCAAGTATCAAAAATACTGATAACACATCAAGAAAAGCAAAAAAGGCAAGTTCTTTGTAACTTTTTTACAAAAATAATATTTTTGAACTATATGTAAGTTTAACTAATATGTATTTTTTATTGTGTATCATGCAAAGCCACAAAATGAAAAATCTCAATTAGATTAATTCTGATCTAGGACCAGAAGAGCGTAAAAGCTTGATGGAAAAATTGCAAAAGGATGAATCAGGTGAATGGAAAAATACTATCGATCCAATATGAGTTTATTTTTTTAGTTTTTGTTAATAATATAATTAAAATTATTAAATAAAATGTGTGAAAAATTCTATTAATTCACATCTTTTTAATCTTCTACAAGGACCAACAACTTAGAAAAGGAATTTTGTTCTAAGAAAAGAAAAAAAAATAGAACATGCAAATGAAAATGAATTGGTCCTTAGCTCATCTGGAGTGGTGCTAGAGGTTAACAAAAGGGGGAATTTTTTTTTTTAAAGTTTGAGGGATCTAGTGGAATGAATGTATAGACTTTCTTTCCACTTACAATACATAAACCAATCCAATGATTCCAAGAAACAAATTTTATGTAAACTACAGGAAGAGTTTCCAGAGAATTGGTCAATGAGACATGTCAGACATTTAATAGCAAAAACGTACAACAACAAAAAAGAAGGAATGAAAAAGCAATATTCCTTTAGATGTTTGTTTATAATTATTTATAAATATCCCTTTTATTATACTTAATTTTCATATATCAATATTAAAATTAAATATTTTATTGTCATGTTACATTTTTAGGAAGATTATGAAAATATCAAAAGATGAATGAGCTAATATCAGAAATATGCCAGCAGGAATGTCCAAAAAGGCGTACAAGGAGATCGTCAAAGAAATGGACAAAATTGCATTGTTGGAGGAGCCATCTCAACAACAACTTGCTTCAAATGTAATATGTAATCATTGATTTTTTTGATCATTAGGTAAAATAAATAAACAATTTAGCATTAAATATTAATTTTCAATTATTTTCTTGCAAAAAAGAAAAGGAAATGGAACCCATTCAGTGCATAAAATAGGACGACAAGGAAGAAAAGGATTGATATCTAAGTTTGTGAGTAATTGTTACTTCCTTATAACAACTTAACTAGATTTCATTTTTGTATTTTTTAAGTTGTTTTAAAAAAATCATCATTGAATGTCTTCAAACAGGTGCTAACATACAATGAAGAACCATCAGAGGAATTGATTGAAATTGGGTTAAATATGGGTTGTGCGTATATGTTGGCATATTAGAACTTAATTGTGGAATTTGTAAGCATCTATTGATCTCATTTTACTTAGCTCTGTCTTTAATTAATAGAAAAATAAATCTTTTATATTAAATATATGATTTGTTATGGGGTATATAACTTGCAGGAAAAAAAGTATGGCACTGTGCCAAGAGATCAAATCTTGAAAGTTGGCATGTTACATTGTTTTGAAAGAATGTGTATAGTTTATGAGTCAATTGTTGCATTGGTACATCATCTCTTTTCCATTTACATTGATTTATATTATTTAATATTGAAATTTTCATTACTCTCACCAATGTATATACACTCATTACAATTTATTTTTATGTTTCTAGATGGAAGGTGAAGAAGAAGAAAATAATCAACACCGTGAACGAAACATTTCTGAAAATAACCCGTCATGGAAATAGCTCTAGCAGTGACAACAGTTCAAGAGAAGAATGATGATCACTATGTTTGGATATAAAAGTAAGGCGTTGTATTTTTTGAAAAATGTCTGTGAAATCAGACATTTTCTTTAATTTAATTAACATAGTGTCCCAATTGAAAGATAAATGGATACAATTAACTGTCCCACTTTGTATGACAGAGAATGTCTTATTCATATATATATATAATAAAAAATGTTTTAATTTATTTTATTGCATTCTCTATTGTCGCTATTGCGTTCTCCATTGTCATTCCAAAATGCACTAATAAAAATTTAATTCATATGAATAATGTTATAAGATATATATGTGTTGAATTTTGATGAATAATGAATTTTAAAAAACCACAATAATTTTGAGATGATATAACAAATTAATCCAAACATCACATTCAAATGCATTAATAAAAATTTAATTTATATGAATATTGTTATAAGATTTGTCGACTTTTGATGAATAATGAATTTAAAACAATCACAATAATTGCACTGTCATAGATCGATGTTTCTAAAAAATACAAAATGAAAACCAATGTGTGTATACTTGCATTGGTGCACTTGCATTCTTAAGCGCCTCGGTGCATTTTTACAACCTATGGGCACCACACAAATACCAAAATCGGTTAAAATTATCAAGGCGTTTGTGTGGTACGTCTCTCCGGTGCATTTATGTCTATCTATGCACGGGTACCTTTTTATGACCTATTACCACTGCACGAATACAGATACCAATTATAACTCTTGGTGGGTTTGTGTGATACTATCCACCGGGGCGTTTTTGTGTCTATACGCACCGATGCATTTAGACGACCTATGGGCACCGCACGAATACTGATACCAATTATAAATCTTCATGCATTTGTGTGATACTGCGCACCATGGAGTTTAAGAGTCTATATGCACCGGTGTATTTGTATGACATATTTGCACCGCATGAATACCAATACCAATTATAAAGCTCGGTGCATTTGTGTTAAAGGGTGCACTGATGCATTTCTATAAGTCTATACATCGGCGCATTGATATGACGTATGGGCACCGATCAATTCCCAAGACCAATTATAACTGCCTTGTGCATTGTATCACCAACACTATGACTGGTGTTGTTTTAGACCTTAACGGCCAAGTGCATTCTCCTTAGACAGCCTTGGGGCATCGTCCACAGGTACGCATTGGTGCGTTAAATCCTGATTAGTGCACCGATGAAAAAAACATCTGTAATAACCTCCGACTGCACATTTGTTTTTCGTTGTGTTTAATTTCCGTTAAAATCTCCGCCAAAACCTCCGTAACCATAAACGGATGTGGTAGCATATGTTTTTTTGACAATTTTGGCCAATTTTATTGCACTAAAAACCTCCTTTATAACCTTTGCTAGAGGGTCCTTTCCTTGTAGTGATATTAGTTTAAATTATCCTCATTTGTCATAGGTAGAGCCTCTGTTGCAATTAGATATTAATAATATTAGACATGGTTACCTTTTAACCAGTCAATGATTCAGTATCCCATCCAAATAAGAATTCAGTTTTTAAAGATAAATCTTAATTCATATATTTAATTTTCTTCTTTCCTCTTTTTAATTTTATTTTTGCTACTTAAAATTCATTGTCCTGGTTTGGTTTCCAAATAATAAAAATTCCATTCATTGGTTGTAACTCAACTGAACAATCTCGCTCATGATGAGACCCCTTGTCTTTTAATTAAAATGATCTTAATCCATTAGCATGTTTTGGTATGCAATTTTGGTAATGTTAGTTAGTCATTCCCCTATGAATATGGTAAGCAGGCTCGTGATGAGATCTCTTATCTTTTAAGTGTTTTTGAAAATTTATTTCATAATATGAGGCCTTAAAAAGAGGAAATTTTATTGGATGGGGAGAATCATTGACTCCTTAAGAGTTTGTGGATGACAATTTCAGAGTTAAAAATGTCTTTTTTCAAGGAGTCTTTTACTTGGTTATAGATACTTTTCTTGACTGATAATATATCAAAATTCATTTATAAAGTTGGAGGATTTTCGAAGCAACAAATAAATTTGTGAAAAACAAGAAATTTTTCAGAGATCTAAAACCTTTTTATTTTTAAAATGTTATAAATACTTCTTAAGCAGTCACTATTTATAAAAGGGGAAATCATAAAATATTCAAAGAAACTTTATCTGTGAAGTCAATAGTTATACTATTCCAACTTTATTTTCCTATAAAAAGTAAGAACAATAATGTACAAGGGATAGAAGAGGTTTTCTTCTATGAAAATTATTTCTTCAAAATCTACCCATTTACATGTAAGCATTCTATCCTTCCTGATAAATATTGCAATAAAAATGTTGATGGGATGATTAACTCAACAATATGAAATCATCCAAGCCACATTATTTGGAATTTGGTATGTTTAATATTTTCCTCATGTGCTTTGTCCCATTTCAATACTAGTTCTACTAGTGGAAATGATTTTGGGCTAACAGAATATGCATCAAAGGAAGTATTAACTAACTGCTAATGGTGAGCATGTGTGATTTTGGCTTTATTTTTTCTTCATCTAATTTGAGAATTTTTTCTTGCCTTAATTGAAAGAAATAAGAAGGAGATTCTTCAATAAATTGGACTAGGGCTATAGAAGTAATATCTATGTTTGTGGGAAGAACAACTTCTTTCTCATAAACTAGACTAAATGGAGAAGTGCCTATTGAGACCTTTTGTGTAATCTGGTATACCCAAAGAGCAAATGTCAAATATTTGTGCCAATTCTTCTAAATTTGACCAACATTTCATTTTATGATTCTAATGAGATTTTTGTTTGTTGATTCTGCTAGACCATTTCCTTGAGGATAATAATTAGAAGAATATTTTAGTTTGAAACCTCTTTTAAGAGCAAATTCTATCATTGCAATGCATAATAAATAATATGCATTATCAAACATTAACGCAGTTGGTAAACCAAATATGGTAAAAATAAATTGATCAATGAATTCAATGATGTTCTCAGAATTAGTTACCTTTAGTGGAATTATATCCACCCATTTTGTAAAATAATCTGTTGCTGTAACAATATATCTATGTTTCATTGAATATTGAGGAACAATATCACCTATTATGTCCAGTCTCCATTTTTCAAATGGTTTTTCAATGTTTATTGGTTGTAATGGTAGTGCGGGTTTCCTTTTTCTTTCAGCAGCAGTTTGACATGTTTTACATTTTCTTACGTATTATGTGCATATCTAAAAAAGGTTAGCCAATAATAGCCAACATGTAGAATTTTTTAAGATGTTGTATCTCCTCCAAAGTTTCCACCAGCTAAACTGTCATGTAGTTTCTGCAAAACCTTTTCTGACTCATATTTTTCTAGAAATCTTAATAGAATAGAAAAATAGTTTTTCCTCAATAAGAAATCATCAATGATATGATATTGTTTTTATTTTAATCTCAAGGCTCTTTTCTTTTTGTAATTGAGTTGCAGAGAAGCATATCCATTTTTTAAGTAAAATATGAGATCATCATATTGATATTCTGTATCATTGATGCTTACCTCGGAAATTTGTATAGCAATACCTGGATCTTCTTCTATTGGTGAATCAGATGCTCCAGTCAAAATTCTGCAAAAGCCTTGACCTCTAACAATTTTAGCTAGTCTAATTTCTACATCATATTATTGTAAACAAGTTACCCAGTTGGCTCTCTTTTCTCCCACTTCCCTTTGCATCAATAATTGTCTTAGTGCTGAAAATGGGACTATGATTTTAGTGTGATTTTTCAGGAGAAATGGCCTAAAATGTGTTACTTATTTGGAGACAACAAATGCATGTTTTTCAACAACATAATAATTCAATTCAACACCCTATAATTTTGAACTCAAGAAAGAAATAGGTTCTTCAATCTGTTCTACATTAAGTTGTGTCAAAACAATTGCATATGATGTTTATGAGGAAAATGCATATAATCCAAAATGTTTTGAATAGTCAGGAGTAACCAAAGAAAGAGCATTGATGATAGCTTGCTTGATCAATTTGAATGATTCTCTTTCAATGTGACCCCATTTAAAGTTTTTTTTTTATCATGGATTGTAAAGGAAACACTATTTGTGAAAAATCAGGAGCAACCCTTTTTATAAAAAAATTTTGACCTAAGAAAGACTGCATTGATTTCTTGTTGTGGGGAAAAGGGATTTTCTCAATTTCTCTAATCCTTTCTGGATCAATATAAATACGTATTTTTTATACAATAAATCATAAAAGATTACCTTCGCTCAAAGAAAAATATGACTTCTTTGGATTTAATGAGATCCCATACTTCATACATCTTTCAAAGATCTGTTTAAGGTCATTCAAATGGCTACTTCTTTTCTTGGAATAAACAGTGATATCATCAAAGTAAATTACAACAAACTTATTTATGGGTCCTTTAAAGACTATATCCATAGCTCTTTGAAACGTGGCACCTACGTTAATCAAACCAAAATGCATTTTTTGATAATCATAAGTTCCCCATTTCGTTCTAAATGTAGTCCTCAATATATCATCTGGATGTCCTAGGATTTTGTTATATCCTGAAAATGCATCAAGAAAAGACATAAGTTAAGAACGAGCTACTGATTGTAGTACTTGTTTCATGGTTGGCAGTGGGAAATTATCTTTCAGACAAGCTTTGTTTACATTTCTAAAATATATGCATATGAAAATATCACCATTCTTATTTCTAACAGGCACTAGATTGGTAACCCATTTAGAATGTCTAACAGGAAAAATAATATCGGCCTTGAGAATTTTGTTCCATTCAGACTTTATTTGGATTTCAAGATTCAGGTGAATTTTCCTCAGTTTCTATTGGACTATTTTTTCATTCAAGATGACAAGTATGGTGTTTTGTATGACAGAAGTATCATAATTCTTGAGATCAGTATAATCCCAGGTGAATATTCCTTTGTATTTCTTCAACAATTGAATGAATGATGAAATTTCATGAGAAGGTAAAACCAAGACCTAAGTTGATGTTATGTGCTTTGTCATCAGTACCAATATTTACTAAGTCAAAATTCAAATTTTAACTTTAAATTTTAGCATTAGTCATCTTCTTGAATTTATCTTTAAGATCATAAAGATCGTCCACCTTAACCGGAGATTTAGGTATTGGATTTTCTTCATTTTTTTTCTTTAACTAAAGGTCATGTTCATTTTCATCTAAGATTTGATCATCATACGACCTATGATGTAAAAAAATCAAAAATATCATAATCGTCATTAAAGACTCACAAATTAGTGAAATTATCAGGAATGGATGGTCTAAAAATCAATTCAATGGAGAATATGTCAAGACTAAAATCTTTAGATGGTATGAGTTTTGATACAACATTAGCTACTAGATCAGCACCAACATTTTGCAATCTGGGAATAGACGAAATATTGAATGCTAAAAAATTATCAGTGAGATATTGAACTAATTTTTTATAGTGTTTACTCTCCAAATACATGCAAATATTTCACATCAAGACTAATTGCTTTATATAATACTTGTATCAATGCTTCATATTCTGCAGTATTATTTGTACACTCGAATTGTAATCTACAAGATAACATGATATTTTCTCCTTCTAGGCTAACAAGAATACAACCAACTCCTGCACCATCATTATATTTGGAACCATCAAAGTATAAATTCCAAAACAAAGTTTTGGCTACTATTTTATTTACAAAATTTTTATATTTGGAAAGATTTGTTTGTGAGAAGTTTTAAATTCGAGAAATGACAAAATTGTCCAAGAAAGGAGATTTTTTAGCATTGAAATTCCCTAAAAATGATTCACTTGAGTATTTTCCAATAATATTGTCGGTAAATTCTACTGGTTCATTTTCACCTTCAAATTCTGTTACTGTATGCTTCATATGTTTTTCTTGATCAACTCGAATTTGATTTGGTTTTTCAGTATAAGGTAACCACATATGAGACCAACTATAGAAAAATATCCATGAATTTTTTCAGACTAATCTCTAATAAAAATTAGTCCATAGAATTCTGGAATATTAACCACTAAAATATCAATTATTTGACTGACTTTGGGATTTGAATAAAGTTGGGTATTGACTGAATTTATTTCCCCTACGAATCCAACTTTGGTTCTCTCAAGTGGTACTATGTGAACAACAATTTTTTGAGGAGTGATATTCAAGTCAGCACAAATTGTTATTGGCATTATATTAGACAAAGCTCCTGAGTCAATGAAACAATTATGAAGATTCTTGTTGTAGATTTCATATGTTATAAAAAAAGGAGGTGTGTGTGAATTGGACCTATCACCTATAAGAATTGCATCGGAAGGATCAACCTTATTTGAAGAAGTAGGAGGTTTTCCTGAACTATTTGTAGCCTGAGATATAACAACAACATGTAGTGGTGAGGCATGAAATGCATTGAGTTCTCTAAGAAATATCTTATGATGATGTTTCAATCTGGTAAGTTCATGTAGTGAGATGTTTTCCTTTACCTTCTTGATATTTTCAACAATATTATATTCCATGGTATGAAATACTACCAAGGTTTTATTTATAGTTGGGGAATTTTTTGAAGGTGGACTAGATTGTGAAACCTTAGAAGAATATTTCTTATTATATGATTTATATTTTGAATCTGTTGTTGAAGCTTTCTGCTTTTCATTTGGTTGACTTACCTTAGTAGGTCATTTTATTCTAGTGGTAACATGAAAAGCTTCTTGTTGTTCTTCATTTGGGAGAAGAAAGTGTCACATAATATTTAATCCAACTGCTCCGTCTTCCTTAGTTTCCTCTTCCTCGGTTTATTCATATTTTGTTTCTAGGTCAGACTCAACATTAGATATAGTGTTGGGTGGCTCAGAACTAAAAGACTGATTTCTCTTGAAATATCTGAAAGATTTCTTAGCATTGGAATTTTCAACGACTTGCTTTTTGATGTCTACCATTTCATTTGTCATGGTTTTCAATACTTTCTGGAGGCCTTATACATAAAAAGGATATTTTGATGGCTTTTTCTTAGAATCATATTTGAAAGAAACTTTCTTGGATTTTCTCTCTTCTTAAGAGCTTTTCTTTTCAAGAGAAATAATACGTTTCTCTACAGACAAGGCTTCCTTCACATTTCTTGCTAATGTAGCTAACCTCTGTTTATCTACAAAAATAGCTATATTAGAGGGAAGAGAAGAGATATACCACTCAATTTTAACTTCAACACCAGGAACTCATGTAGCAAGGATTTTATTGAGTAATTTATTGAATCTAGAATTTAAGTCTTTGATTTTATCTCATGTTTTAGCCTTGATATTTGAAAAGTCATTGATGAGTGATGCAATGGTTTTGTCATCTCCAAAATTAGATAGGAATTCTTCTTAAAACATATACCAACTAGTTATAGAGTGAGAAGGTAATGAAAAATACCAGGATCCTCCAGAACCTGTAAGAGTACATGGAAATAATCTGACCACACAGTCTTCTTCAGTTAAATTGATGGATAACATATAATTATTGAGATGTTCTTATGCTAGTATACCATCTTTAGGATTGAATTTTGATAACCATCATTCAGGATACTTATGAAGTAGGTGAAGAGGAGCTTCGATTGCTATAGCACCTGGATTATTCCATGGTTGTACACGTAGTCATATTTTTTGTCCTACCATGATTGTAGTAGTTTGGATGGATGAAGATATGAATGAGATGTGAGTGGAAGAAGAGGTAGGTTGACTACCTGAAATAGAGGAACTAGCACTAGTAGTGTGAATTAGAGCTGTTGAAATGTGTGGGGGAAGTAAATGGATTTTGGATGAGGAATTGGATAAAATATCACTAATAGATGTTTCTGATTTATATTTCTTGGTATTATTTAGGGAAGAAGGAATGGTAAATACCAAAGGAGGAACTCCAATTTTCTCACTTAGAGAACAAGTCAATATTATTCTAGGTTGTAGCATAGATGAAAGACTTTCTTCAGATAGTTGTGGTATTGCAAGCTTTTCAGCTAAAATGAAGATTTGTTCTAACTTTTAAATCAAAGTTTAAACTCTTGGTGATTCAAATTTATAGTCTGAAGAAAGCAACTTCTGAGATCCAATTTGGAAATTTGGATAATATTGTTCAATTTTTTATATTAAAATATTTATTCGAGACTGGGATAAAGAAATTGGAGGGGATCTAGATGGTGAACGAATATTAGGATGGATTCTAGATTTTTTATCAGTTTTCCTTTCCATTCACAATTGTCCCTCCTTATAGCACCAATATTTTGAAGCCTCAGAATTCCATTGCAACAACATGGGGGATAACTACTCGGTCCGGACCTTAAAGAAACTCCATTTCCATTTTTTGTAGTGGCTCTGACTTGGGATAATGGGACCAGTTTCCAAAATAAATAGATTGATATGGTAATGGTAGGTTTTGGTACAATGTGAAATGATAAATGAATTTAAACTAATGAATGTAATATATCTAAATAACAAAACATACGCATCTACTTAACCTATTTTCTTAACTTAATCTATAACCCATGAAAATTTACCATTGATGCGATCTAGAAAAATGTCTTACGGAAAAATGTAATAAAGATCATTCAATTTCTGAAAGAGATGAAACTTATGTAAAATAATTATCTTGACTAAATATTTAATCAAAATAAATATGACAAATATATCACATCTATCAATTTCTTTATGTATATAATAAGGAATTACATCTGAAACATTGGACATAAGTGAATGAATGATAAACTGTAAGTTAGACTACATACATGTCACAATATAAAAATAAATTATTGTAGATTCACAATCAAGACTTAATCATAAGATGAAAGTATCATGTATGATAAGTTGTGCTCATGAAATCCACAATATTGATCTAAATCCCTTCAATTCAAGAATACTTTAAGAGTACATAAATGCAATTTTAGTAAAGCATATTCAGTTTTCCAAAAAATTTGATCCTGTTCCATATATTTCATCAAAGGCATTCATAAAATTACATAAGTGAAATCGTTCATAAATTGTTCTTTGATAAATTTCTTGACCGTTCTCTAAATGCATGAGAAGCGTTTAAATACTAAACTAAATATGTCAAAAATAGATTATTAAATAAAAAATTGAGGAGGTTTCAAACAACCTTCCTCAAAATAAGTAAACTAAACTATAATATAAAAATAAATATAACAAGATTTTTTAGGTGGGTTGATCTTCTTTTGTCATTTTATGTCTCAGCTAGTAGATATCCATCATCGGCTTCAACTGAGTTGGCTGTGTGATCCCGGATCTCACCTGGCCTTTTAAAAAAAAAAATTGAGTGTTTGAAACACTTTTCTAGTAGAATCTATTGAAGATTGTAGAGATGCACTGATGATGTGGTTTGATCAAGAAGTTCCAATATTTTTCTTGATCTAATTTTGTTATCCGCTTGATAGATTTTGCATGTGTCTCGATGCTTTCTTTCCACTGTGTCTCCAATAGTTTGACCTCTAGGATCACTTCAACTGTATATTTTTTAATAAGATTAGCGTTATGAAGCTATCCATTGACAGACTCAATGATCTCATTTTCTAAGTTTGCTGCCTTTGAAATTACTTATTTTGTTTGTCTCAACTACATCTCCCAGTTTTTAAATAAAATATGTTTATGAAATTTGTCAACTTTAGGGAGATCAACCTCTTTTCCCTTGTCAGATTCTTGACATAAAATGAATTCATAAATTTTCTTATGAATCTTTTCACATTCCAATCTTCTATTTGCCACTTGTTGAGTCAATATTATACTTTTGTCATAGTATGAATTGGTGGCTCAGATTTGCTAACAAAAAGTCTCCTGCTGTTCTTTCAACTTTGTGATCCATTCAAGTGCCTCTTTTATGAACTATTCTATTTGAGGTTGGATTTTAAGCTTATCCATTATTGCCTATATTTTTGTATCCCTCCTAGAGATTTGTACATTATGTTTCAACTTCAATCTTTCAAATTCCTTCTCAAATTGTGCCATCTTCATCTCAAAGTGTTTATTGGCACTATGCTTTTCTTGTTCCAGCTGTCATTCCAACTCCTCGGTAGTATCTTCTCTCTACATGAGAAGAAGTTGCACTTTTTCTGCTTTATCCTTCATGGAATTTGCATACGCCCCTGAAAATTGTGACATTTTGGTAAGATGTTCTGTTGGATTGACAAAAGTGTCTTTCCAGACAACATCAACTAATTCATTATTGAGAGTTGTCACTGTTTCATGAAATCTTCTTATTTTTATCCTCTTTAATACAACTTTGTGACTTGCACATTATAAAATGTCCAATCAAGGTATTTCTTCAATATTTAAAATGATTTCTTCTCTTTGTTAAGTCAGGATGATCTCTTGTTCTTGAGACTCTGGGATTTGCTGAAGTGCCACTGTTGTTTCTGCTAGATTTTGATTCTTCTCAGGAGTTTGAAAACTTGTTGATCCTTCTAGATTAGGATTAAGTGGTGTCTGTAGTACTTGAGTAAACTTTGTAAATTGTTTTCCCAAATTCTCTACTTGAGATTTCACTGTCTGCTTAGATGTAGTTTGAACTTGCTGAAGCTCTTTTGAATATGATTTTAATAATTAAGATTCACTAGTTCCTTCCTCAGTATGTATATCAATTCCTTTGATTACATCTTCAATTATGTTATCAGGGATCTCAATTTTACTTTCAGATTCATTATCATAATGGTCTGAACTTTGAGACTCATTTTGTGAATGCTCTAAACTTTGAGACTTGTGTTGTGAATGCTCTACATATTGAATTGATTTTTATTGTGACTCATCCTCTAACATATATTTTTCTTCATCATCTAAACTGATACTAGGCGTTGGTTTTCTGATTTCTTCAGTTAGTAACAAGTCCAATGGGACTGTTTCCGACCTCTTGTTTCTGTATTCATGAAAATGTTTAAGGTCAGCTGCACTTAGCTTATTGGATGCCATTTTTAATACACCTGTAAATTTCTCCGTTCCTTCAAATAAATCATCAAAAACATCCTTTTCATGCATAAAAGTCTTAACTTTAAGAGAAGTGGTAGAATTTTTGACCACATTATTAGGATCATACTATCTCCCTGGCATTAAATCCAAATTCAAAGAAGTAATGTTTGGAATTTCATTTGTTGTATTACCTACATCCAATAGAGTGAAGGTACCAAATTGTAATGAAAATGTAGGCCAAATGGCTATCTTATAATCCTTGAGCTGCTTAGTTAAACCATTTACAAGTGTTTTATATGCAATTTCTCTACCCAAGATTTTAGCTGGAAGTAGGGAAAAACATGAGGGGGAGAAAGACTCCCAATAACTCTGACATAAGTAAAATTATCTTCTCCGAACCATCTAGCCACAGGAAAAATATTTGCACTGGACTCTTTATAAATTCTAAGAGATTTCTCATTAAAAATGGTTTGATGAATGGGAAACATGACTCCATGAAAAATCTTATAGAAATGGGAACGAAATTCAGACTCCCATAGGGCTTTATGAGAAAAATTAATAGGGTTAGGGTATTGGTTAGTCCATTTCCAACCCATAACAGGAAAGTTCGAGTAGAAACAGATATCATCCATGATATATGTGCTGATGTAAAAAGGAGGGATTGTCCAAGTTGAAAATACCCTATTTGTTCTGTAATCCATAATGGTTTTGGCCAAATTATTGGATAAATTGTTTTCCCAATTCAGGATATTAGAATTGACGACTACATCAATCAGGGGAACCCATTTAATGTAAAATTTAGTGATATCAGGTCTAGGAAACAATCTACATAGCATTGCTGCTACAAAATAATAGGGTGATGGAAATTGTGCTATTGGGTACCTACAGAGTTTTTCCCGCTTTAATTTTCCTTGATCTTCCTTCATGATTCTCATTTGAAAAATTCTCCAGGAAAGCTTTATCATAAGCTTTCTGTGGCATTAGAAAATGGTACATTGTATGAAAATCCTCTAGTCTGAATGAACCCATGTTTTCCTATTTAGAATTCTTGAATGTCCTGTCTGCAATATTGAGGTTGTCGATGACCCATTTTACTATATCAGTGTATGGTAAGATATTTGGCCTTTTAGCTATCCTCTATAACAATGAACATACAAATTCAAAGTGAGAAGGTTCTAATGAATTAGACGCATCCGTCATTGCTACTTTCTTTAGTTCCCTTGGATTTTCTCCTTCAAATATATTATACATGGCTTCCCATGAAGAAATTCCATTTTCCTTATTGCAAGTAGTGTCTGAAAATAGTGGAGGCATGTCTCTAACTTCAGAGGTGGATGAATGGGCAACTGATTTTCATTTCTTTGTCATTTCTATTGATATCACTTTCTCAGATAGTTTCCTAAATTCAAGAAAGGTTAGGAAATTCAGAGTTGTTATGAATAGCGAAGAGGAACAAAGAAACACAGTTAAACCAGTATCAATTAAAAATCTGACGCTTTTATTTGAAACATTCTTTAGAAATATATCGATATTTTTGAGCGCCCTAACCATTGGTTGCCATTAATAACCATTTAAACAATTATCAAATATTTCATGTATTTTACACTATATGTCAAATAAAAATATTTGAATCATTAGATCTTATTAACGGACCAATTGATTAAGTATCACTTGAAGCGCTTTAATAATAAATGTTGTATCACAAATCAAATATTTTACAAGCATCCATATTATGTATTTCCACCGTGAGTGCATGCGAGATGCGATCTGTGCAAATCACATATCACACTTTATCAGGGTGGGCATAAATTTTATTTGGGTTGATGTTGCGGGATGTGATATGCACTAAAAATTAAAGCATTGAATTTTATCTGATTTCGCGGATATGTTTCATTGTTTTTTTATTGTTTTATCGAGTCTAACTCATCACAATTTATTTTCAAATGATATAAGTCTGTCTTTTAAGGAGGCGAGATGTGATTTATATTTATAAATTCTTTCTAAGCTTTTTAATGGGGAATTACATATAACTCAAAAAGGTCTTAGCGCTTATCACAACTCGCAAATTTTACGTGTCTTCTAACTTTGTTATCTTGTGAGTTTTGCGATTTGTGCCAAGCACAATAAAATTAAAGCGAAAAAAGGTTCACGCCTTTTATTCCTAAAGTTTTAAAACTTAATGCTAAGAGAAATAATGTTTCCTAAAATCTATTTGTTTTTTAAAGGGTCCCCATTTATTATTCATAAGCTTAATATATATTCAAATAAATGGGGAGGGCGGGGGGGGGGTTTATAGCACAACAGGTAGCAACCTCTTAAGAATCTCTATTTTCTTGGAGCGAAGAGTTCCTCTCTTTCTTAAATTGAAGTCATAAACAAGTATGTCAACTTCCTCCAATTTTGGGAGGTCTGTGCAACAATGATTTATATTTGTACCCTTTATTTTTCTATTTCCACCAAATTTTTTATAAACTACCATCTCTAGCTTGTACACACCATTGAATGGATGTGTGTTTGTGGTAGACCAATGTACTTAAATACCTGTAACATATTCATTTTTTGTAATCACCTTTATAACCTTGGAAAACAACAATGGATAGCAATGTGGATCTTCTTGTGCTAAGACTGTGATTATGAAGCCATCCTTAATACCTTGTACTCAACCCTTATAAAGCTCTTCCATGGCTTCATGTTGTGCATGATATCTTCTTGAACAAATATACATTTCTCTTTTCTCCCCCTGTGCAGAATTAATAATACCATGTGATTGTTGTTGTTCAATAATTTTTTCCCCCCTATTCATCTCACACATTTTTTGGCCAAATAAATGGAGTGTTAAAAATAATATCTTCAATTTTTATTCTTGAAAGGATATCACTCTGATGATTTCAAAAGGACTCCCACCAAACAGAATCAACAACCTCAAAATAGTCATATGTATATCTAATAGTTTTTTTAATCTATTCTGAGAATTCAAAATAATCTATATCTCTCTTTTGCCTTCGTGCATTATTAACTTCACTAAATTATTGTAATAACAATATATTTGATGCAAATATTCGATCATTTGGAATGGACTTCAAAAAATCCAAACCTGATGTTGATGCCCATTTTGCAGTTGTTGAATACTTTTTGACCCGTATAAGCGTTTTCCCATCAACTTGTTTGATATGAAATTGATGTTGGAATCTAATGTCATTAAGTTGTTAAACATGTTTCTCCTCACCATGCAATCCAAGAATAAACCTTCGCATGTCAACATTTTCTTCTAACACATGAAAAATAGGCTCTCACATATATGATTTCTTAATACTTTCAATTAATGATGGCAAGCTCCCAACATTATTCCTCCTCAATGTTACTGAAAAAATACTGAAAATCTGATCAATATGATCATGAATATGCCCAAGAAGAAGGAAAAAAACCTTTACCTTATGAAAAATTCTCAATTCAACAAGCATGTTTAGATATCCAGAAACAATCTTATTTTTTTTTTCACTACACATGTTTTCTAATTGTAGATACAAAAGAAGATTACCACCCCAATGAGATAACACACTATGAATTATGGTTATTTTCAAGTTGCATCATTATAAATATTTGGAGCTGTGAACTAAAATCTTGGCAACATTTTCCCATGGAAGACCATACAACTGACCAAGTGAAACTAGATAAAATTTTCCTCCTGCAAATTTTTGGGTGTTCGAAAAAACTGTGTTAGAAGTGTTTTCTTCTGGTCTATACCATCAATTTTTAAACCCAAATATTTATTTAGATTTTCATAGCACTTCTTTCAATGCTTGTAAAACTTTTTCCTTTCACTTTTTTGTTGTTCAAAATGCTCTTGAAGGGCTTTAACAATGGAATCTAAAAATAACATAAAATAATTGTATTAATAAATACATTTTCATATTTGGTCACTATACAATTTAAAAGAATAATATTATGAATTCTTACCTCTTTCTTATCCTTGAAATTTATCCCTTTTTGATGTTAGAGAATCACATGTAGTGCAAACCCCCATCCTTGTCTTCTTAGGAATAGAAACATTGTTGAATTCTCTCCTCCATATCTGCAATAAATATTGATATGTAATAAAATGACCATTTCCTTCAACACGTTCTACATATTCCTTGTATAAGTTGTAGCTTTACTGTCTTGATAAATTATCTGGAACATGTATTTTACCTCCATTTGGAAAACACTCTCCATGTTTTTAAAAGAAGTCTTGTAGCCATGACATTCCAGTGTTTTCTAGTGGCCCAAACTTTCATTTATGATGAACTTCTGAATAATATGTAGGATCATTTTCTAAATTATCTTGGATTCTTGATAGATGAAAATTTCCAATTGAATGAAACATTTTGAAAGCCTTTCTAGAAAGAATTAAAGACCCAATATGATAATCATAATCTACTACTGTAGATTTCATGCACCCTACTAAATATGAATTTTGCAGGCTTTTATTCGTTGACAAATACTTCTTCCTTTTATTTAAAGAAAATTTTAAATCCATATGTTTCAAGAAAATACTTTTACAATAGTCACTTGAAATGAGCTCACTGATAGAACTTCTTCTCGTGATATATGCTACTCTACCCCTTGTATAACTAGAACATCTTGGATTGATACAAAAAGGTCTACTCCTACTCCTAGAAATAATATTTTCTCACAACATCTCTATCATTTCATCATTCTTTGAACAAGAATTTCCATGATAAGTACGAGGAATACTATTCTTACTATGATCATTTTCAATATAGTTAGTAAATTCACCACCAACATTGTTTGAGAAATATTCATTACCATCTTCGGCAGCGTGGAAATTTCTAATACCATCATTTGTGGTTTTGAAATACTTAATTGGAGGATATTCTTCACCATTTTTATCTTTCCCTTCATCACTGCTGCTCTCATAGTCCATAGGATTAAGACTATGTGGAAATTGTGACTCTCGATTTATTAGAAATTCTTCATCCTGGCCTTCGTCACCGTTGCTCCCATAGTCCATATGATTAAGAGTAATTGTAAATTAAGACTCTCAATCTATTGGGAATTATTCAGCCTTTCCTTCACCACTGCTGCTCTCAAAGTCCATAGGTTTAGGAGTAGCTGTAAAATGGGATGCTTTATTTCACTAGTGGAAAATGGATAATTAGTTAGTAAAAAATGACTAAAATTTTCATATAAACAACTATTTTTCTATCGGTGACCAGTAGTAGATAATTTAAAGTATCTTATAATGCGACCACCTTTTAGTCATTTTTATCTTAGTCATTAATTGATTGTCTCAATTTTATTGTCTAGTAGTATATTTAGTCATAAATTTCGTAATTAATTTGTCATTGATTTAGTCATTAATTTTCACAATTAATGACCAAATATACAACAAAATATATTACTATATGATGACCTGAGAATCCCAATTAATGAACAAAAAAATTTGACCAAAATGTTGGTCGTGTTAAAAGACACTCTAAATTAGCTACTAATAGTCATATATATGCAAATTTTAGTCATAATTTGAAACCAATTAGTCACCAAAGAAATATGACTAAATTTTGGTCGTGTTGTAAGATATTGTAAATTAGCTACTAATAGCCATATATATGTAAATTTTAGTCATCATTTGAAACCAATTAATGACCAAATAAATATGACTAAATTTTGGTCGTGTTATAAGATACTGATATGCCAAATTTAGTCATCATTTGAATCACAAATTTATCATCTGCAATAATCATTTATCTTTTTTGGGTAGTTTCATATTCATTATATAAACGACTAATTAAATAACTTATATTAATTTCATTTATTTTCATTAATAATCATTATAAACAACTAGTTTAGTCGTATATTCATTTTATTTATTTTCATCATTAATCAATATAAACTACTAATTTAGTAGTTTTATATTGATTTTATGTGTTCATTATTAATTAACATAAATTAATTAATATGATTTTGCAACTAAATTAAAAAATTGTTTTACAATGTGCATGTTCTTCTAATATGAAAACACAAAGTTACACATGTTAATTACAACACTAAACAATATCAAGTCCACTGATAAATAATGTCAACCACATAAATTATATTATATGAAATTTCAAGAATTACAATATGAGTTTCCAACTTAATATTTTTTGGATTACAATTTACACATGATATATTGATTCATCACTTCAAAACATTACCATTGTGTTGCCAAGGCATTGCAAATGAATTCACAAAATCCGAAGACTTGACCATCAGTCTCTATGCTTGTGTCTTATGAAGGATATTGTATCTAAGGGTATCACTAGATTGGTTCTCTTCTCTCTCTCTTTTTGCATTTGTCGCTCCAATGTTATTGTTCTCCTCTTTCTTCAATTCTTCCTTCTTACCATCAATATTGAGTTCCTTTTCTAAAAAAAAAAAGTTACAATGCAATGTAAGACATGAAATATGATGAAATCTATAATATAAACTAAATTAGACTATAAAACATTTATACGACATATAACTCAACATTAGCAATGCCAAATCCATTTTTCCCCATAAAAGCAAGAAACTTGAACAATTTTTCTTCAGTTGAGAAATAGTGGTCACGATGTGGCTAGATGACCTTTATAAACAAATCAAATAAAACACCACCATAGAAAAAACACCTTAGTAACTTTGTATTCAACCATCAAGTAAAGCTTTGTCACAATCATGCTAACTAAGTTACATGCTAAAAAACTCAACTTGTATATAACTTGTGAAAACAAATCATTTGAGGTGTGATGTCCAATCCTTGTCATTTTATTCTAAACAAAGTTTTACTCTCTAACACGTGAACTTGGTCAAGTATATAAAAAACATGTGCTCAAATAACAACATGAAAGTAAACTTTTCTAATATTCATGAAAATATTTTAACACAAAACAACTAAAAGGATTTCAATCAATATTGTGTAATACTAATTTCATCTTCAAACTTTGGTTTTTGTTTAAATGGAAATGATACCAATATTTTTCAATTTCATAGTTAAAATACAAAAGAAAATAAAAATAAACATTCAAAATACAATCAAACAGTACAGATAGGATATCATGGAATGGAAATTGCAATTATAAAAAAGTATTTGCAGGTCCCTCGATGTCTTTTATGGAATTCCTAAAACATTTTCTTACTTCAAATAATCATGAGGTGAAATAATCACAACATTAGAAACCATAGGAATCCCTACTAGAAACATTTCCAAAGTCGATGGCTCAAGTTCCCGAAGGATCTCCAACATCAAATGAATCATACCCAAGACATGCTCTGCATTGTCTTCCCATCCTTTTCCAATCACATTTCCTGTAATATGCCCACACCAAATTCAAGGAAAATCAAACAAAGGAACTGACATTTGTTTTTATATTTTATATATATGAACTTTGAATATGATTTTTTTTCTTCGTTGTTGCTACAAATTCAATCCCTCAACTTGTGAACACCACCACAAGGCCTTTCTATATTTTGTAGCAATAGGGAACAATTAGGAAACATGACGTAAATGCTTTCCCAAGGTGGGGCCATGTTTCCCCAAAACGAGGGCTTGTGGGCATACTCTCCCAAAAAATGTGTGCTTCTTGGCATCTCCCTCAAATGTTTTCATATAAAGTCCTAAAAAATGAAAAAATAAAAAATAACATATAAAAAAACCCTACCTCACTTTAATTTTTCTTTATCTTTTATACACTTTCACCCCTTAATCCTCATTTTATTTTCAATGTTCATTGCCCATTGTTATTTTCCAGTTTTAATAGCCTTGAATCTAGATTCTAATGACCTAATATTAGTATTTACTCTTTTCTTAATGCCAATTAGTTATTAGATTCAAGAATGATGGATTTAAATCAATGTATTATTGTTTACCAATTATGATTCATTTATAGTTTATGCATCAATTATTAAATGATTAAATATGAATATGAATCATGTTTATATAATAAACAAATTTTAATTTAGTACTATCTTATTGTTTACTATTTAGTATTTACATTTCACAATGATTAATTTGAATGGGAATAATTGTTTTTGGGATTTTTCCATCATTATTTTTATTTTTTGTATTTTGAGAGACAAGCACCCCTATGCTAGGTACCCCAACATCCCCACAACCCCCCTGAATTTACCCAAAAATTGGGGTTTCTTCACACATCCCCCCAAATGTATCTCCCTTCTCCCACACTCCCTCATCCCATAAACTTGGTAGAATATTGGTTATAGCTTCGATTCCATACACCTATGGTCAAACATATTTGTAACTTATTGTCTTGTATTACTTGTACTTTATGGATGCCTCTTGACTTACTTAAGCTCTAAAGCAGTTCCCCATGTTTTTACATGGTTTGATTGAATGATGTATGCTTATGTTGACATGGATTTTCTTAAACAAACATCCTCTTATCATTATTAAGACTATTGCACAAAAAATTTGCATTACAAGTGATCCCTTAGAAAAATTCAACATGGTTTCTCTTCAAGAGAAAAATTTGGTGGGGAGTATCTATTTAACTAAAATCCTCAATACTTTCCCATAGCAACAAGAATTATTTTATGTGGAAGTGAATACACTAGAATGTTACGAGAATACTTGAACCCTAGAGGGGAATATATTAGCTACTCACTTTCTTCGACCAAGCAAGTTGCACTTAATAATTGACTTGGATTTTAAGACATGATTTGGTGAATGATTGTTGTTAAATGAATGTATGGTTTTTCAATGATGCTTACGTGGTAATTTCGGATTCCTATTTCCATAGAGCATTGAGTGTGATATATTGGCCTTTGGAAAGAATGTTCTCAACAAGAGGGTGATCTCAAGCTCCATGGTTGGGTGGAAGCATTCCATGCACTTTTAGTCCTCTTTTTTGAACATTTTATCGTGTTTCCTATCCCTATTCCCCTAATTTTATTTCCAAACTATAACATCAACTTCAATTTTCACCAACAATGTAGACACTTGATAACAACATGAAATTTCATATACATCAATAGTTTTAGAGTTCTCAAGTTAAATATGATTTTCGGTTGAAATTCTAAACATGTGATATTGGCACGGTCTCCCCATTCCTAGTCACTTTCTTTGACAATTTCTTAAATGTTGATCTCTAATGATGACTTTGATTCTAAAAAAATAGATTCACAAACCTCCCATGAGTAAGAAAATGAACAAACAAACTAGTGAACGTTGTTGGTAGGCTTTCCATAGTGTGAATACCTATGTACCCAATATCTATATTAGCACTTGCAATTAAAAACATGTATCATAAACCCATGGCTCTCAACATGCATTTGCAGAATTTTTCCTACAATAGACATTTTGGTTGTAGCCTATAAACTATAGAAATGCAGATCTTGAAGATAAAATGCCACTTGGGTTGGGATAGATAGTATAAAAATTACACATGAAAAACATTATTCTAACCATATTAGTAAATTAAAATTTAGTATGTTGGTTCTCATATTTATGTTTTTTCTTGTACCTTGAATTCAATATTGTGGGCTATAGACAGTAAAACTGGATAGACCTCATAACAAGCTGAGTTTCCTCACATGAGGTTAGTTTGGGACTGTACAAAATGACTTGGCCTAATGGTTAGGAACATGTTATTTCTCCTTCAAGATCACATATTCAATTCTAGTGGGGAGTAGGTTATGTACACATGAGAAAACAATTGTTTCCAGATATTTCTGTGGCACTGGAAAGGTACCAAAAAATCTCATTCTCGATTACATACTAGAGAGAGATGAATGTAATTCTTAAGTGAAATTCAATGCCAAAAATATATTGAGTAAAAATGAGAAATGTTCGAGAGCTTCAAGATCACAGAGAAAGTGAAAAGTATGCTTGAAATTGGAAATTTAATGTTGGTAAGAAGTATAACACCACAACGAAATTGAGTTGTGTGGATAACTTAATAGAAACATTTTGTGAACACAATCTCCTCTTTAAACTACACATGAACCTACAGATATTTGGTGACACGCCCTAGTGACAAAATATTACATAACAAGTTCATTTATTTTCCCAAAGAAACGTAAAAGCAGCCTATATAAGCCCTCAAAATTATACTTGTGCAAAAAGGAAGAGGGGTAAACTTTTGTTTCACCCAAGAAAAACAATGCAATATTTGACATTAAATCTATTCATACATAGTTTTGGAACTTTTGGAATAATATATTAGGACCCTCATTTCAAGATGTTTGTTTTTGGATTTGGCCAACTAGGCATTTCACAGAAGATAACGACATTTATGTAACATTCTTGTCGTGCCAATGGGGACAATACACCATGTATGTTTTTTCTATTGGATGAAAATGTTCCTGTTGGTGTCACATACCATATGAGGAACCCATCAAACAATAAATACAAATATTTAGCATCTACAAAGCATTGAGATGGCATAATGTAAGCAAGAAAAACACCAACCATGCAGCTTCGCTCTAGCAGCTTTTGGCAAATTTTGGTGGGCAATTTTTCAATGTTTCATGTAGTGTTGTCTGCTTGATGTCCATTATTGATGTGGTCTGAAAAAGAGTTGTTTTTAGTGTCTTAGTCTTCTGCATGGGTTTATAACTATTTTATATGTTTTGAAACCATATGAGCAACATTTCTTCACTCTTTGAATATGTTAAAATATAGTGGAATTCTTATTGAAGTCTCTATCTATGGATTGTATTCTCTACATCGTATCTCAGGATAGTTATTTTTTCTCTATCGGGCATCACCAATGCTTAATTCCCTTTTCAAATATTTTCAAATCCTTTTCTATAACTTCCTTTGCTTTGTTTATTATGCATGTCTTCAGTTAGAATTTTGTCCTACAATATTCATGAATTAAATCCAAGAACCCTCATAGGCTCACGGGCTTCAATTTCACTCTGATACCATGTAAAAAATTATATGAGGAAGGACACAAAAACAGATGAAGAGATATATGAATATTCAATGAAATTTTATTAATTGAAGTCATAAATACATTTAATGCCATCCATATTTCTTTACAAATTCAATGGTTTAGATTTGAAATTAATTTAGCTACAACATTTGTGTAATAATGGCCACTTACCACTAATGTGACGTTTAGTTCACTTTTAATACTCCTGAGTGTTAATACTCCAACAATTATGATGAAATTTTAGAAGAGTTGACAATTAGCTTGCCTATAAACAGGATATTGGAATATGCAATACAATGAAAATTAATTCTAAGAAACTATATTAAGATACCCCTATATAGAATCAACCATTAATAATTACATCACAATAGCTGTGACAAGATAAAGAAAGATATAATATTGACTACTTCCTCATCATGTTCAACCTTGGATGATTTCCCAAAATGCACAACCAAGAACCATCATTTCCCTGTCAGGCTCTACAATGACAAGGGCTTCTGTGGTTCGTAAATCATGGGTGGTAATAATTCCCCCACCAGGGTTCATTGAATCATGTCAACTCTCTCATAAGTGACCGTGGTCATGGAAGAAAGATATAAATGCTGATGTATGATGTTTATGGCCCACGTGCCAATGGATTTCCACTTTGGAGTTAATTGGAGAAGCACTAATAGTCAAAGGAAGCATATTAGAAACCCCTATAAATATTTCAAATTCTATGCTGAATTGTTTTCATGTCATATTGCCTCATTTATATATTTATATGTAAATAGCTAATTCCTGCACAATATAATATATATGTTCATAGTTCATGTATGCACAATACAAGTTATATTAATAGATAATGTATAATAATTTGAAAATTCTAATTGCTCTGTTGCAGAAGAATGTCCACCTCAACCACTAAAAATTTTAGATAGCAAAAATGAGGATATCCAAGCTGTTGATTGAGAGTTAAGAGTGTACTACATCAAATTTTAATTTCTCAATCTGTGCATTTACAAGAATTCTTTAGAAGCAATAAGCCATTGTGGGAAATCTGAACCACACGATCTACTCTATCAGTAAGCTATGCAGTACTTTATTATGACCTTCAAGTTGGATCATGCAATAACAAAATATAATAAACCATTCATCATATATAATTAAGGAAATCAAATTAATGCACGTGCCTAAAATTTTAATCTATGAGTTCATCCCTTTCGAGATGATGTTCAATTTTAACAAGAGAGTAGGTCTAGAAGATAGTCTAGATTTCACTTCTCGTTACTTGTAAGGAAAAAGTGCATGATAAGGATTTTTTATTTTCACACATCAAAATTAAATGGTAGTTTCCAATTTAATGCTCTAGTTGCATTTAAGAAAAGAACCACTAGAGTGTCATCTTTGAAGATAATTCTAGACTATAATATTTAGATTTGAAGTCAGAAAACTAATTTTGTGACGTATTTATCTGGTAATAGCTCTAATAATTATTTTTACAACTTGATAAGTTTATACTTTATAGATGTAATATTTTTACAGGGATAAGGATGGAATTATTGGCACATTTAGTAAAGGCTATTTTCTCATTATGACCTCAAAAATCTAATATACTAGTCACATCTATAACAATAAAATCAGGATGATTGCAACATTTCTTTATAGATATCAAAAAGAATAACTTAATAGGGGAATATTAAAAACTCTAACAATACAAAATATATGTAATAAATTATTTATATTTTGTTTCTCTAGTGTTAATAATCAAACATCTCAAGGAAACATCTTTTGAGTCTGCATTAGGTTGGTAGACCAAATGAAGATATGGGAAAGAGGTAAGTATGTTGTTTCATATGGTAAATATTTTTAACAACATTCACAACATATCTGTAGTTTCATGTTGGCAAAGGGTCAAGAATCGGAAATGGGTGTGACACTTGGGTTGGATGTAGTGAGTGTTTTAGATTGTTGGATGGTTTGATTGAGAAGCTACATAGAGATGGATATTTTTTTCTTTTCCATGTTTCTTATCTAGAAATTATTACCATTTGGAGACAACAGTGGAAAAAAGTTTAAATGTTGGGGTTGGTAATTGAGAAAGATGAAATTCTATGGGGATAGAGTCGAGCCTATTGCATATATACCCCAAAATTTGGTAACGGGGTTGTAGGTGCTTGGACGAGGAGAATGTGGTTTGACAATGGGGGATAATTGGAAATCCAAATGCCAAAAATTTTAATGTGGTTATCTCTAAGGAACAACTCCTTTCTTGGGATATTTTACAAAGAAACAAACTATGGTAGTCCAGGTTGGTATATTCTGTGCAAGAATAATACCAAGATTATATGAGCTATTTCTTATGGTTGTGTTGTTTTTCAGTTTAGATATGGAAAGGATTGGAAAGGATCATAGGTTCAAGACAGATATGGAGTGGCCTCACTATTGATGAGGGGCTACATAAATAACGCATGGATTCAACTGTTAAAAAATTCAAGATCATTGGCATTGTTAACATCTTGAAAAACTAGATTGGCACATAATGCAAACATATATATTCCTACTCTTCACTGTGATATTGAAACCATATAAATTCTTCATATTTCAGTCAGTTTCAAACAAGAAAGCACCTAGAGTGATTCAAAAGAAGCAGATTGATAAAAATGGTGAATGTGATTTTATTGATGGCATAAATGTAAGGTGATACACCATCTAGTGGATCTAATGATGACATATACATATTATGATAACGTTATAAAGTTAAAAGCTTAATTGGGAAGCGGCCCAAATAATCTGGCAGATTTCATCACATTAAAATTTCTAATCACTCTTGCAGCAGAAAAATATGCTCAAAATATTCAAATCTTTGGAGATTCTTTGGTTGTAGTAAATTGGATAAATGAGATATATTACTTGGAAAACCATACCTTTAAGCCAATCTTTGATAAGATTAATCTATCTTGTTCAAATTTATTAATATTTCATTTCTTCATGTTTATGGAGAAAGAAACAAGAATGTAAATTCACTTTAGAAAACTACATTGTTTGTGGATACAGAGACTTGGCATATTCAACAGTCTCTGGCATGCCATTATTATTAATATGTTCATAACTTTATAATGACGTCTACTAGATTTATGTTTTATGATGTTAGTCCTGCATGTCTCTTACATGATGTTTATGTATCACATGACTCTTATTTTGGGGATATTTTATGGATTTACTAGAAATATATGTTCCAGTTGTTTTTATGGCTATTTTAAAGGATATGATGGATGGGTGACTCACTAACTTCAGCTCGCCATTTTTGGGTCTTCATGTCGAATGAATCTCGTCATCCTTTGTTAGGTGATTCACTTACCATACCTTTATCGCTATATGCTTAGAAGTATTTATGTAAATATTCCACTTTGTCATGCCATCAAAAAAATACCCATTTCCAACAAGTTCATCAAGGAATCATGTATCAAAGGGTTAGGAAAAAAGAAAATAAATCCTCCTACCATTCATATATGTGACAACTTTCTGATATCATGCTCAAGAAAGCTACATATCCAAAGTACGTTGACCCCAGAAGTAATATTGTGACTATCTATATAGATGATACTTCCATTACTGAAACTTTGATTGACAATGGAGTATATATGTCATCATCAAGGGCACTATGCTGATATTGAGCTTTTAGTTGTCTCTTCTAGGAAAGTGAGCATATCATCATATCCCATGAGGCTAATGATGTTGTCTCTTCCAGACCGTAGTTTGTATTCCTCATTCATTACTACTGTAATACCACCCCTATCTCACTGGGAAGAAAACGTTCATTGTGGTCTCCGATGATGCTGAAAAGAGGATCATCCACTCAGTACTCCATGCCCATTTTATTTTGTCCAGTGGCTTAGTTAAGCAAATCACATTGATCCTCCTTTGTGTCAGTGCCTTTATCACTACTTAAGGTATCAAACGAAAAAATTTCATAATTTTCATCGTAGTTAGTGTGATAATCTAGTGTGATCATCCTCAAGGGAGCCCATGAGACTCCCCTTTGTAACAGGGAAGACACCACCATTTTATTTTTATTCTTTATATTTTTCAAACATGTCTTTGACTCCCTTATAGCTACCACCAAAATATCCTTCAATTGGAAAAACAAGTGCCTCTTTATGGGATTGTTCTAATTCTTTATCAACTTTCAAGGCTGGTACGTGATTTCCCTCTAGTTAGCCATTTTCAAACTTTGGAGATCCATTGAAACATAATATATATGACCTTTCCATGAGCTCTAAAATGTGTAATTTGTACTCAAGTTCTAGTCTCTATGTGCTTTGTTGGTTGTTCTTGTCCCAGTTGTCAGTTTTAATACATTCATGACATTTGATCAGTCTGCATCATTTCTTATGTTTGTCATATTTCAGCTATCACATTTAGGAATTATAAAAAGTGTACTGTGTTGGATAAGGTGTTCAATGTAGCAATATCTCTTGTACTATTGGTTTGAATGTTTTTCTATATTGCATTTGTAGAAATATTGGTCGCATTAGTATCAGCAAGCCCGACAGAGGGATATATTTAATGAAGTCTTAAGCCGTCTTGATCCAAACTATGCAAGAAAGTATATTCCCATTATTGCAATCATTAGTGAACATCAAATATCAACATGGCCTTCGTATTTTATGAATATAAATTTACCTGCATATCTAGAGTCAGTAGGCATCATTGAATGTTTTTTGTAGTTGTTAGATGCAAGGTATTTTTTGTTTCTTCACGTTGTGACATCGATGTACTTTTCTGGTATAATGGCATCCCTTGTGCTAGCGCTAGATCCAACAAATTGTATTTAATTTGTAATTCCTATTTCTAATGGTTTTACAAAACTAACATTATGATTCAAATTCCATATCCCTCTCACTTGAACACAACTTTTTCCGTCATATGAATCTTGTTCTCATTGGAAATCATTTAACAGAATGTACTCAAAATCACTGTGCAAAATATGGAGTCCCATGATTCTCCAAAACTACAAGAAGATTGAGTTGCAATGAGTAATGGGAAAGGAAGAGTGAATGTTGTGAAAATTTTATCTAGTCAGCTTAAACATGAAATATCGTGCTCTTTTATTTCATCTATTGGAAGAAAGATGCAAATTCTCAGGATTTAGTGTTGTAAGTCCTTAGGGAATATGCATGTTTCTACACTAGATCCAAAAGGACAATTAAAATAATGGATGATAGAATGTCAACCAACCTTCCAATATAGGACTTTGCTCAGAATTTGAAATATGGTTGTTGGGTTTGGGTCCATTTCCAAATGCTTCTACTAAATTTACACGGCTAGTAAACTAGAAACCTATGAGGGCCATATTAGCAAAAATAAATATAATTATAAAAAGAATAAGTTTTTTTTCCATTGTTTCAAGATTTAGTGTTGGTATATCTATGAAAAAAAAATAAAGGTCAAGGGAAGAAACTCCAAATTAAAATGACAAGATGAGCATCAAAGGTTCATTCATATGGAAAAATAAGCTAGGAAATACCATTTTTCATTTGCTCCATAAAGCATTCCACCAATAAATTTTTTGATGCATGTTGATACATTCATTGAATGAATGCTATTTTCAGAAGGACAAATAGAATTCAAAATGAATACTTTGAAATACAGTAATAGCATCTTCACTTTAGGACTATAGATAAGAAAACTGAAAAATTCTTATAAATGTACGAATTCATGGAGAATTAATGCCAAGAAAGTACACTATTTTCTAAGGCAATTGAGACCCTTCATACCTAAGGTGACAAAATTCCTCAAGACATCTGATATTCCTTTATCTTCTTGGAAAGAAGTTACACTAATGAAGGCTGGAACTTAGTATTAAAGGTGGGATAAAATACATAATCAAAGACTCTGTAATGAGTTGGAATTTTGAAACCTATAGGTTGAATTTCTCTAATGCCCAAGGGGGCACTGTATTCGCAAAATATATGAGAGTGTATGAGAATATTCACCTCCCTTTTTGCATCATATTTATCCTAGTTTTTATATATTTTCTTATTCAATCAAGAATTTTTCCCCAATTGTCTATGCGTTATGGATTACTTTGTTCACTTATCAAGATGAATTTTCAATATTTATAGTCAACATTTTTTCTTTTATTATATTTGAATAGAAGGAAAGGCAGTGATTGATTTTGAATACTTGTCATTTTTATATTTCCCACATTGGTTTATCATCAATATTGAGTAAGTAATTTACCTTTATATTCTTTGGAAATTTATTACCAACTTGTGTAGTATTAAGGAGTCCCTTGCTCTGAATTCTAGGTTATACAATCCTTATAGCTTACCTATGAACCATAGGGATTCATGCAAAGATTTTCCAATATGTCTTATTCTGCGCTATTGAATTCATTTGAATAATGTCCATGGATTTTTTGTCCTATCAATAAAATCTAATGAATACCACATTCACTAGCATTTATGATATTTTAATGTATTCTGAGTGTGAAGGACTGTCATCGCATTCTCATTTCTACCTAGGAGATCATATTTTATTTTTTTCTATATCATCCATAAAATCAACTTTATATTTTAGTAATACAAGATAATGGTGCCCAATGGAAAGGCACTAGTGTGGAGATTAGATGGGGTTCATGTGTCTAGTTTGCATTGTTCCTCCAACATTTTACTCCTAAGCCACTGAAATCTGGCATTGAAATTTGCATGAGAGGTATGTTCTTGAAGTGACGTTGGGCAACCAACAGTTGAATATATTCATATCTTACCCTCTCTAACCTCCGAGAAGACTTCAAAATTAAATTGGGGAGTTTTTCAAAGCCTCCATAGGGTACCTTGGCATTTTTTTTTGGCCGAGACCAACCTAAGAAACAACATAGATCAATCACCTAAAAATCTAAATCTTTGAACCCCGAAGAATTATTTGACCTCCAAAAATGAAACAATTGTGAAGTCTTCACTTCAAATGCGCCATTCAATAAGCTTCAAAAAATGTGGAAACATCTAGAAGTTTCTGAAAGAGACTATTGGAAACATGGAACCAATTAGATGTAGATGGAAACAAGGGATTCAGTTGTAGAGTGAGCTATTTTTCCCATTGTTTTTAATATAGCTAAAGGGGAAAACACTTGTAGGCTTCTGAGGATAAATTTAAGATATATGTTCACCCTGCCAACTTGAGATATATGTTAAGCTATTGTAACTCTTGGTTTTACAACTTGATAGGTAGCAATTACCAATGTATTTGGTACAATGCTATCAATATACAGAACCACAAAATGGTAATGTGAATATTGCATCCTCCAAGTAGAGTTTGAGGCTCATCCTTTTCAACTCAACCTCTAGTCAATGGTTTACACGATTCATGAAGAGAATTACTTCGCTCAACATAGATATGTAGTGCCTAAGAAATAGCAGAGATCCCAACAACTAACTCTATTTCACAAATACCTTTTTTTGTTCTTCATTGTCAAAAGTGAGGGGAATTGAGCATCTAGATGAGAATTTTGGCTACCAACCACAAAAATAAATTTCCACCAAACAAGAAGGCTTTCTACAACTAGAAAATGAAATTTGTCTATTGTGAAACATGGTTTGAGCTCCATCTAATACCACTTCTAACAAACCTAACAATTGTTACAATGAGAGATCAAGAATTATAAGAAAAGGAACAAGCCAATGTAATATAAAAATGATACAAATATTTTATGGTGGTATGAAACGTGATTATTAGAATTAAATAATGTGATCTATTTATATTAAATTGAACATAGTGACCCAAAGGAAAGGAAACTAACATATTAATTAACTAGGAATTTAATCATTAATATTAAATTTCTTAGTTAGTGGGTCATAAATATTCATTTAATAGTATAAAACTAGATATGTTACATAAACATAATTCATTAATCTAAACTAATTCATGTTCATTTATAAATGTTTTCATTAGCATCCTATTTGACTAGATTGACCTCGACAACTCCTAAACTTGTATCTTGCTAACATGAAGGGCTTACTCCTGAATAATTAGCCTCAATATATCAGCAAACCCTTGTTGTCCATTTTTAAAAAATGGGTGCAAATTTATTCCACACACAAACTCAGCAAAGTGACACACCTCACAAATTCTTTCTTCATACACTATTCTTGGGAATTTCCATCTAAAACACATTCCTAATAAAAAAATAAATATTATTCCAAAAAAAAATTATGCAATCATTAAAGCTCATTAAAATGTTTGCAACCATATATTTGAATCACTTGACCATTGCATCTCATAATGATGTCTCTTGCTAATATGAAGGGATTTCTCTTAGAAACATAACCTCAATAAATCATCAAAGGCTCATTCTTCATTATTGAAATGGGTGCAAAATTTATTCCCCAAACAAACTCAAATAGAGGATAAACCTTTGTCTTTGACATCAATGCATGGGTTACTAGTCTAATTGTAGCTGATTGAGAATTTTTGGAGAGACTTTAGTCTATTATGATACAACACATGAACCATTATAAACATGTCATTCCAGATACCAATTTCCAAAACAAGTTTGGTGTCAACCCTTTAAGAGCATCTCCAGGATTATTTTTTTCCTTCACAAGATTTTCACCTGAGAGTACTGCATTACTTGACATCATATATATAGTTATGTAGCTCTTTTATTCTCAGAGGGGATTTCTTCTCTAGGCTTGAATATACATATATATTGTTGGTTTTGGTGGTATTATTACTACTTCAATACATCGACATTTGTATTGAGCATGTCCCTTCCTTTAAGTACCTTTTGTATGCCCTTGGTCACCTCGACCACCTAAGTGAGAAGATCAACAAGCCAATTAAGTATGACGTATACATGATTTAAGTTTGGCTCACCTGGAATCCTCCCCTTAAATTATTTTCCCTAAGATGGCATGTTATGAGCATTTTATGTAGCTATGCAACAATCTCATTTTTCAAATGGGCTCAAGGCTCTTCTCAAGTAGCTCAAGGTTTGTTCCCACCACTTCTGCATAACGAAAATTAACACATACCACATGGAGAGGATCTGCCAATTTTTCCACATTTAGGAGATTGAAAGGGAGGAATTATTTTTCTTCAAATGTCATATATATTATGAGATTCATGGGAAGGATCATTCCATGTCTTCTCATTATAGTGGGTATACTTCCACCACCATTTCCTATCCCACTTAGATGTGATTGTGATTTATACATACATAATGAAATCACCAATAAATGATACACATAACAAATCCTTTCTAGTCCTTGCACCACTAGGTTCACCACTTCCTTTTTCTGACATATCATCATTAGTGGGGCATTAAGCAAAATGAAAATTAATTATCCATGTAAGTGGGAAACTTCATATTTATGAGACAATGTAAATCTTCCCACTCAACCAATAGATTTATCACAGCCACAAGGTCACGGGATCATTCTTGCTCCTTCTTGCCGCAATTAACTACTCCTCAACCTATATTTTGTAGTGAAACATCCATCACTAGATTCTTCTCTTCTGCTTCAAATGTTACGAGATTTTTTATATTACATCCCAACCTTCTAGGCTCATCTAAATACGCCCTCTCACCCTTAGGCACTCCTAAAAAACATTATGAGGGTATGCATCAGCCCCTCCACAATGATAATTGATTCCAAGGATGCATGTATTCCCTCACTTATCTCTACCTCTATCTCAATTATTGAAGACGGATTTTGAATAGTGTGTCCCATGTTTCTATGGGTTACCTTATCTTTTCACCATTTCTTATGATATTTTTGTCATTTATCATCATGGCACCCCCATAGTCCAATGTTGACTAGCTATATTTATTGGTCCTATTGATCTATCCTTTGGTGATTTGTGGACATTAATCAACTCATCTTACCTTCATAAACTATTCTTGGACATTTCAATGTGCATTAGTTGATATTATTTTATTACTATTTCTACTATCAAATTCCCTACATGACACAAATGACTTAAATTATGTTTCACTTTATACCAATTTGTTCATAATTTCAACACAATGGCATTGTTTCCTATTTTTCTCTCTTAAATAATTTGTAATTAGATCATGCACTGAATATGAGGACTGATCAAGTTCTCTTAGTTTGTAGATACAAAAAAATGCAACCAAATAATTTCCTTACCAAGAAACAAGGTCACTTTGACATATCAAATTTGGGGCAACTCTAAAGATAGGCTAAAGCCTACCTATCTCCCATGTTTAATTGTATACAACAACACCTTAAAATACCTCAAGAATAAATGTATTCCTAGACCCAAATAACTCTATTTTCAATTTGCTTGAGACAAACATAGATCACATGGAATATCACCAACTTTTTCAACATTTATTTAGTCCAATTTCAGTGTGTCTGTGCATATGTGCCATATCGATTTATTCTCCATAAATGTTACTTCAACCTTTATATCTATCTCATCGTGTTCTATATCAGAAAATAGAGATTCACATGAATTATCTTAAGGTAAGTTCACTTGTGCATATTGTAGAAAGTCATCGAACTCTGGGAACTACAACAAGTCTTCTGATTCGAAAAAAACTTCGAACTCAATATTGGTTTATTCTAAGTCATATTCAATTTGAGACTTTAATTCTCCAAATTTTGTATTTTTATCAACACTTCTCTCAGCCTCAGGTGGCAATGTTCTCATATATTTTTGTAGGCCTCCACTGACTAAAGCTACCGGTTGTTGGCGTTCCTGTTGTCTAGCCACAAATTCATCCACATGAATAGATGATGGTCTAACACCAGTAAACCCTCCACACTGAACATTAATAACATTGGAGCTGCTACACATACCATAATTATATATCCCTATTGCAACAAAATCATCAATATGCATAGAAGGTGGTCTAATAGTATTCAATTTTCACTACCAAAATGTGTCTCTTCTAGTTGGACCAGATGAGGAAAAAATTATACATCCTGTATCAGCAAACGATCCAGTGGATTTGGCTTCTGCCACAACTCCTGAACCAATTCCATCTACTCTTTGATGCCTATTTGGGCCATCTGTTGAAGCCAATTTTATTTTTAATGAAGACACGTGAAATTTAGGCCTATCTAGGGTTGGCATTAAAAAATTGATTTTAAGCATTCCTGAACATAACCATCTTTAGATTTCAACAATATCCATTTCCAAATTTCCCTTTGTGGTCCTTTGGATAAGGACACAAGATTCAATCTTTGTGTTCAGTTGCCTAAATACATGGATAAACAAAATGGTGTTAAGAATTGATTTCATTCTTTGAATCTCCTTGAATAGTGAACTTGAGAACAACATAAACCTAGTTGAAAGTGCATTTTAATGTAGAAATATCTAATTATCTGATCTCTAAAAACTATAAGTCATTCCTTTAAACTTTATTGAAATAAATAATTCATTGCAAACTTCCATTAGACTACAATGAGGAAGAAGAAAGTGAGGAGGAAGTATGCCCTGCTGCATCCACCATCAAGAAGGCAAAGGCCCATGTCTAGGAAAACCCAGTTTGGTGACCTTGGGATAGGTTCCAGCACCACGAGCTTAGATTCTCGTAAAACGCAAGGCCTATGGAAAAATTACTCATGATCAGGACATGGTGCAAGTTAGGTCATAGAGAAATCCTATGTTGAGGGGTGATAACAATTTGTGATCTCATGGTAACCCAACCAACCCTATGACGTGTCATAATAAAAATTAGACCTTAGAAAGAAATGTGTAAATTGTAAATTTGGTATCCAAGGTGCACACATCTACTTCTAGGTTGCATGTGCCTATTTGAGTGGCACATACACTACTTGTGGTGTGCACCTGATTGTCATACAATTGCTTGCACACAATTAGAGGTGGCACACACATCCTTCAATATTATTTAGGTTGCCTCCTCTATTTTAGCGATATCCCTAGTTCCTTATTACAACCATGTTAGCCCAAGTAAAAAATCCTTGATATAGGGATATCAGCCCCTGTAATGAATCTCGATTATGGGGATGTCACTACTTGTGACAAATCATTGTCACAAGATTTTAAGCCCCCCATAACATGAAAATCATTCTTGCAAGGAATCATCAACACTTATAACATTGATTTAATGTTGAGTGCAGCCCAATGTTAGATAGTGAAATGCTCACCAAGGTTTGGGGCACGCTCCCCACAATTCCATGACAATGAAACTTGTAAAAAAATTGCAATGTCCCCAAAATACTGAAATGTGATCCAAAAAAAATCACTTTTAATGAGGGACATTTCAAATATGTAAATTGGGTATCCAAGGTTATGGAGATGAAAATCCATGAGGCTAACCTATGTTTCCTTCCATTATCAAGATTTTTATTATCAAATACAATTAGATGTATATTTGTTTTTACATATCCTTTAATCTCCTTAAAATTTTGGGGTTGTCTCCACATTCTCTTTCACTAATGCATTCTAGAAACCTCGAGGAACACAAGTAACACCTCTTGGCTGAATTATTAAAAGAAATTAAGGTGGTTCAACTCTTGAAATCAAGTTGGAAAGTGTTTATGCAATATAAGGTTGTCATTATCATATATTCTACATTTGAGTTGTGTCTTGTTAGTTTCAATTTTTTGTAGTCTTTTATAAGTAGCAGATCACCCTCCAAATACCCTTTCGTCCAATTTTAAAAAATAACATTCCCACGCCCACAACCACGAATATTTGCTATTTTTATTTAAAATTATTAGAATGAATTAATTAAAATTGTATCCTGGAAACTTCCATTCAAGCATTTTAAAAATTACTTGCAATAGAAAACATGGAAAGAACCTAAAAGAAGTGACAAAAAATTGTGAATAGCTATGGAATCTAGACCACAAAATTAATATAGATAAAGAATTATTTAATTTCACCAACGAGATACCTCTGTCAAAAAAAATTGGCCGAGAGAAAACATAACAATATTATGAAACTATTTCTGATCAAATATTACACAAAAGCAAATGAAGGCAAAGAAATACATAAAATAAAATAAAAAAAATCATCTTGCGAAGGGATATGGATGAAAAATTGTACTAAAACAACATTATAAATGGAAATTTGATGTGCCATCAAGAATATATATTTTTCAGGACATAAGTGTTTCTTCGTAGAACCATACACGCTAAAATTTAGAAGATAAAGAAAAGAGCACAAGTACCATAAAACCTTATAACACACCTCACAAAAAGTTATTTTGCAGAAACATTTTGATTTATATTGAGTGAAAAATATGTCAGATGACTTATAAATACCTTTTTAAAAGGACATTATTCTACTTATATAAATTTGTACAATAATAAATTCTATATAAATATTCCGCTGTTGAAATACCATTTACCGCCAGGGATGTATTATGTTGAGGATATATCTCTGCCTCAACTTCCAATGTGAAAATTGATGTTGGAGGGGACACCAATGTGAGAGAGCGTGGAGTTAACTGAAAACATCCTTTCTGAAAACATAACTATATTATTAGCTACACTGATCGTAAAACATAGTATATTGGACTTGACTCTCAAAATACAAGGGTATGATGGGTGGTTTTCATTTATTATTTCTTACAAATAAGGATTGTAGTTATTTTCATTTTTTGGTATTGTAAACAAAGTATTTGATCTACAGCCATCTAAAAAAAATATAAAGAAACAAATAAAACACACTACTTTCACACTATAATAACACAACCATTTTAGTTTAGCATGATATGGTATCATGCACTTGTACCTTGTCTTATATTTTTCAAAGATTGTCTACCATTCATACACAACATATTCAAACATTTATCTATGAACTAAGAGGACCAATACAGAAAAAGGAGCATTGAAAAATAATATTGATTACATTTCAAGAAAATTTCTAAAAACTGAAGAGAGGAATAGCATTATATTTACCTTTATATTATAAAATCATTTCAATATTACAATTAGGTGTCCCAACATATCAACTAGGGAAAAAAACAACCAATTTTGGCTACGATGTCTGTGGGACCATCTTCCAATGGGAAATCTATTATGAAAATATAAGAAAAAACAGACGAAACAAAAGAACAGGTCAGAATGATGATTGAAGAAAAAAAAACAATGGAATATATAGATCCAATGTTCAGTCGGGATAAGATAAAATAACATAAGAAAAATTTATTAATGTCCTCGGGTGACCATATGAGTAGCTCAATGGGCACTAAAAGACACACCTGGTGTAAATACATGAAACGTGGGAGAGAAAATGGAACTCCATTGTAAATCCAATGCTAAAAAGACTAAAATATCACTAAAATAAAACTAAAATGAAATAAAGGTACAATAGAATGTAGAGAATTTATAACATCACATGAAATGCTAAAAACTGATAAGTGTGGAGTATAAATGTTGTTGGACAGCGTAACTACAAATAAGGCAAGAGGAACCGAAGATAAGGCCAACAAGGTCAGAATATCCCGGATCTGATGGTTGATGGTGAGGGAGGTGGGTAAGGCAATGACTCCTCGACTAGGTCTTGTGGAACTGTCGAGAAATCCAATTGTAAGATCATGGGGGTAGTAGAAGAGCATGACTACTCCTAACATTCGAGGTAGAAAGGAGGAAGTTGTTGATTATTATATATCCATTTTGTTGTGGATGGGAGGAGGTTTGACGAGCGGTAGGTGGCTTACATTGTCTCAAACCATTTCCTTCGACTCTCTGAGGGTATCTCCACTGAAGCATGGTATTGTATCTATGAGAAAATCTTGAAGATATTTGTTTCTCTCATAAAAATGGTGGGGGGGTGGTGTGGTGAAACCCAAGGTCTCACCCTTCTCCCATTTTTTACATTGTGAGTCTCTTCCTACCACCTATTAATTCAATTAGACGAAACAAACCAAAAGTAAGAGGTAATATTTCTAGAAATCCCAAGGTGAATGGAGCCATGTGAGACTTTAAATTTTCATGTAAATATCTCCCTGATAAAGAGGGTTAGGAATATTTTTTAAGGGTAGTAGAAAAAAGTGAAGGCAGCCCTAGAATCCCTATAGAGACACTGGTAACTTCTACTAAACTCACAATAAATGAGGACTTAACGTCCATGAGTGGCTAATCCACACTATAGAATTCACACCAAGCTAGGGCATCCTCACACTTAGGAAACCGTCCACATGTATTCCTAAAAAATTTATCAACATCTTCCCTTTTCTATAAAATAGAGGAGCTTTTGAAAAAATCTGTGCTTCATCAACACGTCCTCATCTAGGACATTGATCCAACTCACATCCAACCATCACGAAGAGATCATCTACAACTCCCTGTTGTAGCTTACTGTCTCTTGTTAGGATCCAAAAACCCTCCAAAATTATACTACAACAATCCTCCAATCACTTTGTTCCCTTGTTACCCATTTTCTTCCTTATAGGCTTCCATATGTTCTTGTTTGTCCCTAAGAAACCACCTCAAGGCACCTTATAGCTCTCGGAAGAGCTACAACAAGGAGTTTGACACCTGAAAAAGGGGTTACACATTCAGTTTGGGTTGTGGTATCTCCTTAGGAGCTACGAATATGTGAGAGGATGCTTACTAGAGGCCTCTTAGCCTCCCAACAAGCTTCCCCGCATGTTGTTCTTCTAACATCACCTATAGCCCAAAACATAATACCTAAACATGGTAAACATGCCCAGAAAACCCTTCAAACTTACCTCTTCTCCTGTAGCCTCGTCAACAAGGAATATGTTGTCTTTTATTCCTTTTCAAGCCTCCACATTGGATAAAACATGCCTATGACATCTGTGGTATAACACAATAATAATTTTTCACCCAATCCATGAGAAACCCTCTCCAAAATAGTGCCAAAACACATCTTTCTTCCGACCCTTCTCCCTACTTCAGATCCACTATCAAATCAGAGCCCAAAAATTATATTTGATGTACTTCTTGGATGCTAAAATGATCACATATCACCTCATATTTATACTAAATAATAGGGATTCTTCCAACATCATATTTAGGGCTTTTCGTAGTTGTCTCAAGTCTTAATATCATCAAGCTGACCTAGACCATCATGTCAAAAGCCCAACATATCATTTAAAAATTCATAACTCCATTTATATAACTCATAATCGGATGATTCTCATTGCGTTATATTCATCTCACCAATATCTATCATCCGCATACATCACATGTGGAAATTTTCTCATGGTTTTGGCCCAAATATTAATGGGTTCAAAACCCCAAACTTTTGTTCCAAGTCCACAAGTGACTCTTGCGGCGCTTTTCCCTCCAATCCCTGAACCCTAGGGTTTGGAGTACCTCCCAAGCTACATAAAAATCAACAACCTAGAGCTTAATAAATGAAATAACCACATCTTCTAGGAAAATAGAAATAAAACAAAAAACCAATTCGTAGAGTGAAAATAGATTCAAGCAAACCCAAACCCCATCGCCATTCGAGTTCCAATGACAGGTCAGCGAAGAACTAACGTTTAGGGAAGTAAGGTTAAGGGAGGTAGGGCGAGGTTCTACATATCCTTTGAGGATGAGAAAAATGAATGAATATATAAATATCCATGTCATCGTTACAAGAGTAGCAATTCAAAAGCAATAAATGTGAAACCCCGTATAGAACTTAAACGGTCCTCCTGCTTTGAATGTTTTCACAAAATAGTCCAGGGAGCCTGAATATGGATACTTCCCACTTGCATCGCATTGCATATTTTGTATCTGAGTCTTCACATAATCAAAGGGAAGACTACATGTAGCTGGAAAAAAGCCAGAAACAGCACTTGCATCAACCACAGTTGTAGCTTTAGAAAGGCCCATGGTGTCCTTGATAAACTCTACAGAATGATCATAAGAAGAAAGTATGCCCATATTTAAAGCCATTTCTCAGACAATTTTTGGACTGGCCCCTTTCCGTAGGGCTACAACCCTTCATCACCAATAATACAGTATAGTGCATGGAATGCATTTTTGTAATGTCGTCACTGCGCAGTAGGCAAAGTTGCATATGCCTGCATATGAATGAGAGCTAAATCTGCAGAATTTGCAACATGTGCCCCAATATCTCTTGTTGTCAATCCACAAAGAGCCTTCTGATAGAGAGGTAGTGGCTTCCCATCATTAACAGAAATTTATTTTCTTGTCAATATCCTAAATGATCGAAGACGTGGTGTTGTCTAGGTTTCCTATCTTAACGAACCAGTTGATAACCCCTAGTAAAAAGAACCAAATCGCTTGCACCTTAGCATGTTCTTTGCAACATTATAGCTCGAACCTTGACCCAACTGAATGTGCACCTTGATCATTTCTACAGGCTGGATGGCACATGTGGCGAGCATACCAGAGGCTCCTCCATTGACAAATGGCTCCACTACATTCCACATGATTCCTATCTTAGGCTTCTTCCCAACCATCTCTCTGAAGGACTTGAACACCCAATTAATTTCAAACTGCCCTCCTTTCTCTTCTTCACGTTACTATTTATATGAGAAAAACCCTGAAAGTATAATTTGTCTGTCTAGGCATCCTAAGAAAGAAATACGAAGAATAGGAAGAGATTTGATCCGTGTTATGTTGCAATCCCTCTTATTAGAGGGGTGAATTAGCATAAGTCTCCAATTTTAATTGCTTCGAGGATGACGAAAATGATTGTCTTCTATTGCCACTGTCTCCTCACCCAAAGAGGAAACACTTATCGTGTAAATTTGTTTTTAACAATATAAAAAGATTTATAAAATTGCATTATTAATAGAACAACATAACAATGTTTATAAAACTAATATATATACTAGAAATTACCCCAAAAGGTTCAAATGTACACTAAAGGGATAGAAGATTTGATAAGATCATCTCACCACAAAAAAAGGAAACTAATTTTTATATGCATGAACATAAGTTATGTCAAACTCTCCACTACAAGCGCTGTGAGGTGAGCCCATTGCTCACAACCTAGGCATGAGCACAAAGTGTTGACAAACCTTGCCCTAAGTGTGTCACACACAACTATATTTCTTTTCTAAGCCACACGGTGACACTAGCCCTACATTTTTATCAGGGCACAAGATCAATCTCTGTCAAGGTCCTAGATCCCAACAACTCGTATTCTCATTGTTTCTCCTTACCATTTGGGAAAGTGTTCATTTTGGAGAGAAATGAATGATCCAACAAGTAGGCAGGAGTGTGTTTACATGTCACATCTCATAATGATAAGCATCTGTATGATGGAAGAAATTTCAACTTTTAAATTGGAGTTATTTTATGCAAATATTAGCCTGGACTAAAAATTTTAATCATGGAAATAATATTTAAAATTGATGTCGAAACAATCCAGACTCTCTCGCAACACACTTCAAGGACCTATTTTTCTGAAACTCTTTTATAGATATTAATCATGACACAATTGGATCGACATGGAGGAATGGTAGATGGGGATATTATGGCATTTCAAAAAGGCTAGACCACTTCTTTGTGAAGAAATGTCTAGTTAACCATCTCACCAATTTGAGCTCAGGGGTTCTTCCTCTATAAATAACTGATTATTTTCCTCTCCTTTTAGTATGGATAGAAATTTCAAAAGGGAAGGCCGGTCCCTTTAAGTTTAACCATTTTTTATTGAAAGACCTGAAATTCACCTCAATGGTTTAAGACTTCTAGAAAAAATTCAATCCGAGCATATGCAATTCGACTATGGACAATATCTGTATAAGCTGAAAAAGCTAAGATAGGTGATTCATTTTTTGGCCTGTCATCTAAAAAGAGAAAGGAGTAGAGAAATTATACAAATCAACACCCATATTAAATCTTTGGAAGGTCCACATTCAAAAGGCTACTTCTTAGAGGCTTCCAAACAGAAATTGGTAGAATTGGACACATAAAAAGGTAATTACTTTTGTGTCAAGCATAGGAATGGAAACATAAGAGTCATCAAATGTGGATTGATGAAGTGGAAAAAAATTCTAGATATTTCCACAACTAGAATTTGAGGGATTGTATGCAAAATTTGATTTTTCAAATAAAGAATGACGCTAGGGAAATTATTAACAAAAAAATGATATTCGGAAAGAAACATTCAGACATTTCCAATCATCATTGAGAGTAAGAGATGTTCCTTCCTCTCAAAAATATATGGACTTCGTTTCTCTATATCCGTAAATGGTTGACTCGGAGAATCTCCTCTATATTTTAGAGGGAGTACGAAGTCTCCTTATTAGTTGTGAAGGAACAAGGATATATATCCTAAATCAAGTGGGAATATGGATCTCCTCTAGGGTTGATAGGGATTAATGATAAACATCACATTTGTATTATCCTCATCATGTGGCATGCACTAGGCAAGGACTAAAAATTGTACATCTAAGTGAAGGGAATGGAGGAATAATGGTGAATGGAAGATTGAATAAGAATATATGACCTCCTTGATGACAGAAAATAAAAAATAGGAAGTGGATTGACACTCTTTCAGGATTGAACAAGTATCGAAGACAAGAGTGGTTGAAGAGGACTGATATTATTTGAGGATTGGGAATCCAAGATAAGAATAGTCCTAAAAGGACACACCTAGTGAACATATGAGTGGGGTATGCCCAAATTCAGAAAGGAAATTTCCAATACACCCACCCATGCCCAAATTCATATTTAAAATTGCTAATACACCCATTGGTAAAAAATTTGGACCTTTTAAGGATTCATGATTGGAAAAGAATTTGATTCTTAAACCTTTCTTTCGAAATGAATCTAAACCTTTGTGAGATACATGATTGAAACTCTTGCAAAGGCCATGCTATTTTTCTATCATCATTATCATTTCAGTTTCATGTCTTTTTTCCGATAGCTATGGAATATTTATGGAAAACACAATTTATACTTAATGTATTTGGGGAGAAATGCTTGCCAAAATATCATTTTTTGAAATATGTATGCCTACAAATATTTAACTTAAGAAATTCAAGTGTTTTAATTTATGCACTATTAGCAGTATCATAGCCACAACATGTAGTTACATTTATTAGTAGTTTGTAGGGACATGTCCCCCGCATTTCCTGCATCCCTTCACTGCAGGGAAGTGAAACATAGATGTCAGAAGGCATCATTGGGATGTAAGAGCTAGAAATTTTTCCATCCCTGAGATGTTCCAAGAAATTTCCAGGTGCTAAAGTGATGCCATGCTATACTAAATGGAAATGGGGAGTGCGATTGCATGTTTTAATAGTTTAAGGGTTTTGTAAAACACCACTTTTTATCCCATCTTCTTTTCTTCTATGACCTAGAAAATACCATTTTCCATGCAATTTCAACAAATTCCACAATATTGTATGATGGTAGATATTGACTTAATTACCATGAATATGTTTTAAATTTTCAAAAATTGTCTATGAAAGAGTCCAAAACTTAAATAATTACATAGAAATCAATAGAGAAACAGTTTCCATAAAATCCTCAGACATCTAAAATTCATATAAAGTTCCTTCAAAAGAATATGACATTAACTACACTTAACAAAAAAATTTCATGACACAAATTTGGCAAAAATCATTGAGAATCTAAAATCTGACTCAACAAAACATAGTTGAACAATAAAAAAAATGAACTAGAAAACCTCGAGAAACAATTCTGAAATTTTCCCTACATCTGCCGTTTTTTAAAAAAGTTGGCAAAAGAGAGTAGTTTTGTCTCAATGAATCATTTCAGACAGATCTCACCAATTAACTACTGGTTTATGCAAATATTGTTTAACGGTGCATTAATGAAACCAATGGAATTCATTGCAAACATTGTTTATGCCCATCTGGTTCTTTAGCTTAAAGGAGTAAGCTACTATGACATACACCAGATATTTGTTAAGCACTTAGATCACTAGTTATTAATCAACGATTTTATACACATTGTATATAGTGGTTTGCTACATTCATCTCACCACATCCAAAATATTATACTATATGAACATTATCTAACAAGGAAAAATGATGCATATGAGGATGTCATAATTCACTTACTATTTCCAATAATCACCACAATAGCACTCTCCAGCTTTGAAATTTTGGAAAGGATTGGCACCCTCACACTAAAATTTTTCTCTACAATATGGAAGAGTGGCAATCACAACATACTCAAAGTTTATGATAACCCAGATAGGTGTCCGGAGGTTTTGTTTAAAAGACCAAGTGTAAATGTCGGCTTCTCACCGTGTTGACAATAATATTTTGATTTTTCTTCTCCTTAACAACATTAGTGAAAATGATGTGAAAAGCATACCATGGTACCTTTCATCATCCCAAACAATATTTCCAAATCTAAAGAAATTTTATCTGATGAATATATAGGCTTTCTCCCACAAGAAAAGTAGACATATACTTATTTATCCCAATCTAGTTGTACGCAAACCTCTTTTTGGTTTCAATAATTTTCATACTATTTGAATATCGTCCCACCAACCAGTTTCACCGTAAATGTTTGAACACAACACAAGATCCGGTAATCATAGGGCTCAATTTAGAAAGGCGGACCAAATTTAGAAAGGTGTTCTGTAATTTTTTCTCCTAGCTCCACATTGGCATGGGCTCTACAAGGACGCAACGAATACTTCCCCACAACAATGTCAGGTTTTATTGGAATTTTATTGAGAAATTCATGCGCTTCATCTAGGCACTAAGTTCGACAAAGAAGGTCAACCATACAACAATAGTGCTCCATTTCAAGTATAATGTGGTAATCTATGGCGAGCCTTATTTCAGCTTCCATAGGCCCATTAATGCGCCCAGGGAGGAAATGCCCGCCGCACGATGATCTACAGCTTTAATCCGATGGCGGGCATTTCCTGCCTGGGCGCATTAATGGGCCTATGGCAGCTGAAATAAGGCTCGCCGTAATCTATGCTCATGGAATTGAAGTATCATCGGCCTTCATTTACTATGCATGCGTGGCAACATGCAGAGAGAACACCGACGAATGTTACCTCGTTTGACTTTGTGCTTGAGTGTTTCATTCGCTCAAAGAGGTTGAGGGCCTTTTTGTCACATCCATGCATGGCATATGCTATAATCATGGCATTCCAAGAGACGAAATTTCTTGTAGACATTATAAGAAACTCTTTACTCGCATCACCTATGTTGCTAAGTTTTGCATACATGTATATGTGGGCACTCCCAACAAATACATCAGACTCAAATTCACTTTTAACTTATCCCGATGGAGATCTTTGCAAGACTTGAGAGCTGCCAAAAATGCACAAGATGGTAGAACGCTAGGGAAGGTTTCTGTATTTGATTTTAGTTTTTTCAATTGCGTGCATTGAAATAGTGTCATAGGCTCATCAAAATATCAATTTTGTACATAACCTGCAATCGTGGTGGCAAGCCAGGTGGCTTAACATTCTTTCTTAACTGCTAACAGATTAGAGACTTTCACGTTAGGATGGGTTCCAGACTACCGCTATACCCTTTCCTTCTTTCCTAGATTGTTGTTCTGCTTGCCTTTGATCCTCTCACCTCTAAGTTCTATAAAGAAATATCATAGTAACCCCACCTAGTAAGGTCACTCTTAACTCATCATGATGCTTCTATAGCTACTGGAGCCTTTGCTCGGTCAATGAGGTAAACTTTTAACTGTATCATCGACTGCAAAGGCTGAGACATTATCTCATTGAGTAAGTTTCTCAAACAAATTGAAAGCCACATAACCTAACCCATTCTGCACATATATAGCAACGATCGTGTTCCAACGGTGAAGGGTACCAAAAAAAACTTCTGAGACACAACATGAGCCAAGTCAGAAGTGTTTCCTGATATAGATAATTGTTCAACGTGTGACATAATAACAGCTGACTAGTGACCTGAAGCAATGATTAATTGTTTGCCAGAAAAGCATGTTGGAATTTCTCTCATTACTTTGGGAAATTCTTGACCAGATCCAGTAAATATTTCTCTGTTGGTGTCACCCCAGGACATTCTCGAGCCCCATGTGTTGAATGAAATGGTTGCCTACCTGCAGCTACTTAATTAAGGCAGTGAAACTCTATTGTATACGCCTTGTGTGTATCTGAAATGGCAATCACTAGAGCTAAAGCTGGCAATACATCAATCGGTAAATGTTCAGTACTTGATATATGAAAAAAATATGGAAGATCACAATCAGGATTAAACTGTTGGCCAGATGAGCATGTTGGAAATGTCTGCATGGCTATATGATATTATTGAACAGATGTACCTATCCTTAAGTCCTGTATTTTGTTTGCATGAGCATATTCTTGAGCTGCAACTGTGGAATGTGATTTCTTGTCACCATATGTTGTTTGAGTTATTTTCTCAATTTCCATTGTAGGCATCTCTTGCACACTTGGAACAGAAGGTGCTGGAACTAGCAAAAATCCATGGTAGACAACTTGTATTTATCTGAAATGGCAGTTGTCGTGGCTGAAAATGAGTGAATCGACAACTTTTCAGTGCTTGATACACGAGATTAAAGAACTGAAGTAAGAAAAATTTGTTGACCAGATGAGTGTCTTGGAGATATCTACATGGATACAAGACTTTGTTGAGCATATGTTCTTATCATTAAGTTTTGTATTTTTTTTCCTCGGCATAATATTGAGCTCCAGCTGTGGAATGAAATTGCTCCTTACCAACCTCTACGTGATTGATCTGTTGAAATGCCATCATAGGCCCCACTTGCATTTTTGGAGCGGTAAAATATGAAAATGAAATCCTTGAAAAGAAAACTGATCAGAGCCTGATATGCCGCCAGCACAGTGAACATCTGAGATAGGATTACAATCTTAGCCAGGCGTGCATTTTGGAAATGTTTGCGTGTCTATAGGACTTTGTTGAGCGGGTCTGTCCATCGTTACATTATGCGTTCTTGCAACCTGGGCATACTCTTGCGACCCAAATGTTGAGTGGAACTCCTTTTTATTGCCTCCTACTTGATTGAACTGTTGAAATCCTATTGCAGATAATTCCCGTGCATCTGAAGCTCTGTTTGTTAACTGTGTCAAACTACATGGGCCCAGAAATTCAAGACTATGTGAGTGCAGCTTAGATGTATTTAATACTGAAAATTGTTCAAAACCTTAATGATCTGTAGGCATAGCCATCGGCAAATTACCAGTCGAGGATGATACAACCTGTAACTTGTAGGCCGGAGTGGACATATCCTTACTTGTTTCTACCAAAAGTTCTTAATGGGGATTTGAAATAGGCACCAAATTTACATCTTGATGGGAATGAAAGAGAACAACATGTTGCAAAACTTCCTTCTCAATAGACTCAATCTCAATAGATAACATCTTTCCCTTCATGCATGCCTCTTCTGGCTGAAACTGTTCCCTGATGGCAAGTTCAGGCTCAACTCCCTTCATCGTTTTATTCTTTTCAAACATCTCAACCTGTTCAAACCCCATTGAACAACCAGTCACTGAGAAAAATGAAGGAGCAATTGATAAAAACTCAAGCTGGGGATTCGGCAATTCTAGAGCACAATGTTAACGACATTGACATCTGACCATGTTCAAACCTCATTGACAAACTAGGCACTAAATAGGACACATAAACAATTATCAAAGAAGGTTCAATTTCAATAGAGTTGTTCTTTGAACAAAGCAAGTGACCTTTCTGTAAAGAAGTTGAAATAGAAACTTCGTCTATACTGGAAACTAAGGCCTCAGTGAGTTGAGGAGTAGATGGCTCTCGTACTGATGCAAAAGTAGAAGCCCTTTCATTTAAATCAGGTGTTCGAATCTCCCTATAAGGTGCATGGGCTACCTCTGTAACAGTTGATGGAAGCACGTTATGATAATATGACCCCATCTGACGTCCAAAATAATCATCCAAAGGTTGCATAATAGAACAATATATTTCTTCTTCTTCGGTCAAATAAACAGCTTCTAACAAGGGCGTTGCACTGCTCTTCTTTGGTCTCCAACTAATTTGTACGGACAATATTTGACTTCATAGGCGCTTCAAAAGTTTCGTCGTCCTTTAAATTTCGGAGCAATGACATGATCTTGCTCAATAACAATCAAGGTGCTTTCTTTGGAGTCTCTGTCGATAATCCCTTTCCCTGAATATGGCGTTGGAGAACAATACCTCTACGAATTTTTCAGATGCAATGGACGGTGGTGGCAGGAGGCAACCAGAGAAGGGGGAGCATAAGTGTTTCTCATTGCAAAAATTCAAGCTCTTTGAGCATGTGGCATCTTCAGCAACATTACGAGGAAAAACATATTCTTCACGAAGATTTTTTGCACGTCGGAGAGGGAATTGAAATTAATCTAAAACAAAAATTAAAAATTAAATATTAAATGTTAATAATAATATTTAAAACAAAATATTATATATATTATTAAATTAAAAATTCACTAAGATATTAAGTTGTATATAAATTATTTAATATGTAAAACTTACAGATTAGTAGTTTTATAAAGTAATATTTAAGTTTTATGAAGTGTTGACAGTATAATCTTTAAAAACTCTTTGAGTAATAATCATATGCAAAATAGTTTTATTTTGCATGTGATTATTACCGGAAGAGTTTTTATTATTTTATATGGATCACAGAAGCGTAGATTCTAAAAGTATAATCTTTTTGAAGTTTGAGTTGTTTATGTGGTCATCCTCTCTTATGTATTGAGAAAAATTAAAAGACTTGAAATTAAAATATGTGGTTTATTTTTTTAATATAGACATAAAAATGTATGATAATATGCCCTCTCCTAAAGTTTGAAAATTATTGTTTTTTTGCGACTAAGCTTCTAGCTATCATAGTGAGACCAATTTCCTAGATTCAACATTGACGTTATAACCAATGGAGGAAATTCTATTGGAGATTTTATTTTTATGAATATTTGCACAACATTACCACATTTTGCACACTAGGAATAACACTCAAGGCCTTTACCAATGGACATGAAAAGGGCCTTAGATTAGGAATATGGGTACCATTATTATTCTTTGCATGATAAGAATTAGTATGAGGGAAGGTAAAAAAACTTTTATTTCTAAAATGAAGCTTCTCATGCTCAAGGACATTGATTTGACAATGAACAATGCCATAGATTCTCTGTAAACAATCTTAGGAATATATGGGATATCAATTAGATTATGAATTTTTTCACACCATGTATACGATTTAAGGATTGCAATATGGGTAGGGTAGGTAAACAAGGGCATTAGGCCTTACAAAAATCTTGTTAGTGTCAAGGGAAATGAGCTAGACTTAAAAACCACATAGATCTTTTTTAAAGAATCTTTGGTCTTAAGTTGGGATATGGGCACCATAGGATTATTTCTCACCACATATCGGAGTTAGTTTCTATGTTATGGTTAGGAGAGGAAAAAAATTATCTTTGTTTTCTAAATTAATCTTTCTCATGCTAAATTTCCATGAACAAGACCTCTAGCTGGGAATATGAGAATTTAGTATGTTTTTCATAATAAAAATGGGTGCCATGGCCTTTACTATGGCCAAAGAAGGAAATTAAAGAAAATGGAATTAAGTATTAAATAATTAGTGCCCATTAAAAAAGCTTCAAACCACCACATAAATTATATTCTCTAAGGGATATTCATTGGCCTCTAGAAGGGATGTGTCTACCATTAAAAGGTTTTGCACACTATGATTGGGTCTTGGAGCCTCATCGTTAGACCTTAATGAGATTAGGAGGCTTTCAAATCACATATTATGCTTACAAGTGTAGGCTTCGTCAAAATATGAATGTCGTAAGGGACTTGGGCCTTATTTGAATCTTTGATGATTAAGCTTTGAAAGTAGTTCTCAAAGAACAACACATAACCTCTATAGGGGATCCTATGAATCTATGGGGGATATTTAGTGTCATTGGTATGTTTTACATAGTAAGAATGGGTCTTAGGCTTGTACCATTGCAAAGGGATGAAAACAATGGCCTCGAACCCAAAATGAAACCTCTTGGCTCACATTGCCTGAAAAAGACCATAAAGAACAATATAAATAATCTTTCTGGGATTTTAGGCCCCCATCTGGGATAAGGGTTTCATTATGAGGTTTTACACATCATATATGGGAGTTAGCTCTTATATCTTGGCCAACGAATGAAAAAGGGCCTTGTGCCTAAAACAAGTCTTTCTCATATTTAATGTCCATGAACAAAACATTATAATGGAAATATGGGAACAACGAGTATGTTTTACATAATAGAGATGGGTTTTATGGCCTCTATGATGGATATGAAAGGAAAATAAGATCCTCAGTCCCTAAACAAAACTTTTTTAGTTTAAGGGATGTGAATAAGGCCTCAAACTACCACACATATCATATCTAAGATATATCTAGCCTTTAGGTGTGACATGGGTGCTATTTGAAGGTTTTTTGTGATATATTTATGTCTTGGGGCCTTTAAGTTTGGCCTTAATATCATTAGGAGTCTTTTTGCACCACATATGGTGCTCGAGGCCTTAACCATGGTCAAGGAAAGATCATAAGGTGTTTGGGTCGTATTTGAATCTTCCCATTATCGATATTCTTGAACAAGTATTCTAATTACTACATGAAACATCTCTAGGGGATATTTGGCCTATATGGGGGATCTTTGTCACCATGGGTATGGTTTACATGATAATAATGGGTCTTGGGAAATATACTATCTTGAGGGCAGGAGAAAACAGGGCCTTAGGCCCTAAATAAATCTTCTTGAGTTCAAGGAACATCAATTAACCCCCAAACAACCAGATAGATACTCTCTAAGGGATATTCGGATTTCGACTTGGATATTAGATCCATGGAATATTATTATACATAATTAAGGAGCCACGAGAATGGTTAGTATGTATGGTTTTCCAATAACAGTGTGTGCACATGCTAAGAATGTGAATGCATTATTAGAATTTGTGAATATTTTTGTAATGCATGTATCTATAGAATAATATGGCTTTAGAGTAAACTTCTAGATTTATATCAGATGACCATGTATAATCAACATACTTTGAATTCAAATTAATAAAATCATTCTCTATGAATCTAGTGAAATAATCAAATGTGGTATGTAACAATGCAACAAAAAACGCATAACAAATAGTGTGTCAAGAATTAAAAATTACTAACATAAATGACTAATTCATATACGTGTTGTACTTGTTATTTGGTCATATTTTTATTGTTGGACTATAATAGTCATTTATGTTAGTCATTATTAGTTTTGTCACTTATTATCTAGTGATATATTGTAACCCTAGCCTAAATTAGTCATTTAAGTTAGTCATTTTTAGTTTAGTCACTTATTATCTAGTTGTATATTTTATTCCAGGGCTAAATTATTCATTTAAGCTAGTTGTTTTTAGTTTAGTCACTTATTATCTAATCATATATTTTATTCTTAGACTAAATTAGTCAATTAAGTTAGTAATTTTTAGTTCATTCACTTAAAATTTCTCAAATTTAGTAGTAGTTTACTTGAAATAATTGCAGTGACTAACTTTTTTAGTCACCTAGTCACTAATTTCATTATTTTATACTAGTGTTTACTGAAATTTTTGCATTGCCTCATTCATCACTATTTCTCTCATAATCCTTAGGATAATGAGTAAGTGGAAAATCTGACTCTCTATCCACTGGAATTTTTTCATCTTTCCATTCATCACTATTGATATCATAGTCCTTAGGATTAGGATTAAGTCGAAAATGTGACTCTCTATCCACTCAAAATTTTTCATCTTGTCATTCATCAGTATTGCTCTCGTAGTATTTAGGATTAGGTCTAAGTTGAAAATGTGACTCTCTATCCACTTAAAACTTGTCATCCGACCATTTATCAATATTGATGTCATAGTCTTTGGGATTAGGAATAAGTGGCAAATTTGACTCTCTATCCACTGAATTTTACATCCTACCATTCATCACTATTGCTCTCAAAGTCCTTAGGATTAGGACTAAGTGGAAATTGTGAGTCTCTAGTTTTTGGAAATTCTTCATCTTTCCATTCTTCACTGCTACTCTCATAGTCCATAGGATTAGGAATAAATGGACAATTAGACTCTCTATTCATTTGAAAATCTTCATCTTTCATTTTCTCACTACTTCTCTCGTTATATTCATCAATATGAATAGAGTTGTTACATGAAAAAGATCTTGATGCTTCATAAAACGAAACTCTAGTATGAGAGGAATCCATAACACTAAAACACGAAATGTTGAATTATTCAAATGATCTCTATCCCAATGATAATATATAGCTGAAACAATGAAATTTTCCCTTCAAAAATTCCCTCCAAAATTTTTCGCCAAATTTTTTTGCTTGAAGTATGTCCCTCCAAATTTTATTTCTACGATTTATTTGAAAATTAGTTACTAAAATATTCTCTTAATATGGACCCTAATTTCAAATTAAATTCCCTACACATTTTTATTTTAATATTTTTTTTTCAAACTCCTCGGATGCGAGTAATTAGACGGGCCTTGTTGGAAGGCCACATGGATTCTCTGCAGTCATGCAGTTTGCCTCACCATGAGGCTACACCTGCCTCTGGCATGAGAGCCATAGATAGTCCTCATTGGCTTACGACCTCATTCACTACTTAGAATTCAATCTCATGTACTATACATTCAATCCCACCTCTTCTGCAACACACAGTTCACTGTCCTTTTATGGGAAATGAAGCCATCTCCTTCCCGCATTAATGTCTGTGCCTCCCTTCATTTTTCTCTCAAGATTCCTCTGCAAGCTCCTGATCTCTTCTCTACATGTCCCCACAATGCTTCCGCCCTTCATGCTACTGCTCATATGCCCACTACTCATCTGTTTCACGTTTCTTCTCAACCGTCCACTGCACATATACCTCCCTATGCTCATTCTATCCATCCTCTGCATCCCTAGTATTCCACTGAATTTATGCCTCACCGCCACCGTATCCGATGCCACAGGGGAGGTGGTATAGGCTCTCCCTCTTTCCGTCCAATTCCAGTCATGGCAGAGTGCACTGTGGCCTTCTCGGTGGCCATGGATGCGTCAAATGTCTCTGATTCCCAGCTCCTTTCAGCCCATCTCTCAATTCAAATTCTGAAGACTCAGAAAAGAAATTTCGGATATTGTTATAGGAAGAGGCTACGAAATTCCACTCTCTCTCGTTCATCCTCCCCATTGCCTAGGAAAATGGTGGCTCTTCTTGTCAAAATCATGGAGGGAACCTCTCATAGTGGGGGTAGGAGCTTTGTTGAGGGTGCCAGGCAGCCTAACAATGCATAATACATAGGCGCTCGCTCCACCTCCACTCCGGAGCTAGCTCCTCAGCTATCTAAGAAGGAGGAGGCCCTCTCTGATTAGAGGTGCTACATTGTGGAAGAACCTCCTCGTATGAAGCACCACGATGAAAAGGACCAAAATTATTTAAGCCATGGCTCTTCTTTCTCTAGTAATTTCATGCCTTTCTATAGATTCTATGCTTACTTTTCTTCTGCAGAAAAAAATTAGTTTTTTTGATATTTTGTTAATAGCTAGTTTCCCCATTAGGGGAAGCTCTTTCTATGTTTTGTGGAACTCTCTATAGGCTGGTGTCCCCCGAAGGGGCAGCCCCATTTTTGAATTTTTGAATTATCTCTTTCTAACTGGGTTTGGATAATTCAAAAACCTTGGTCATGAAGCTTGAATGTACTATTTTTGTACCATATAATAGAAATTAGCCTTATTGAATATATATATATATATATATATATATATATATATATATATTGAAACTAAAATATTTTTAATTAAATTATATAACATTTACTTCATTATAGATTTTATTTTTTTAATATTCATCATAGTTTTTTATCCCACATTTACCCCGGCGAAAAGCAATTCCATTATTTCTACTTTATAATAAATTTCATTGTCACTATTCCACACATTTTTTCAAGATTTCTCGAGGTTTGTTTAAAATCTTGGAACGATTTTATAAAGAAGCAACATTGTCAACGAAAGATTCTCTCTTTTGAAAGGTTAGTTTTCTTTCTATTATTTTGAAAATTAGTGAATTGCTAAGATTAATGAAATTCAAGTTAAAATCTCACTTATTAAATATTTAAACCCTTAGAAATTTACCATCTTTTACCATTAATGTTTTTTTGTAGAAAATGAAATAATTTTTTTATTATCTAAAATTTAAAAAAAAATTAAGATGTACATTGTGGGTGGGCCTGCCTGGGGCAGCACATGGTCATTCTAGTCCAAGTGGGCGCATCCACCGGCTCCCTCAGAAAGCAGGTGGTCGATAATCAGTCCCCCTGCTTGCCTAGGGGGCCGGTGGGCGTGCCCACTTGGGCCAGGGCACTAGTTCTGTGAGCAGACGCGCCCATGCAGCGACGTCCACCTGAGCCTTAGGCACCGTGCTGCGGGCATATGTGCCCACAGGGCAACATCCTCCCACAACATGGTGCCCATACTGTAGGCAAATGCGCCCACGGGGCGACGTCCACACATATCACGATTCCCATGACATCGTGGTTCAAGAAGACGGGCCCAGGGGGGTGTATGATAGAGCCAGTTAATCGGCCCCTCTGCTTGGCAAGGGGTCGATTCTAAGAATCAGGCCTAGGCAGATGCCTCCCCGTGGGTACGGCCGCTAACAACACATGCCCATGACACTATATTGCGGGTGGATGCAACCATGGGGTAGTGTCTGCCTGTGCCAGAGTGTTGCCCTCGGACCTGGGCGGACATCGTCCCATGGTCGTGTCTGCCCATAGCACGACGCTAGTGCTACGGGAGGACGCGCCAACATGGTGAAGTTTTCCCAAGCCTGAGGTTTCCCAAGGCACGTCATGTGGGCAAACGCACCCATAGGGTGGCATCTTCCCTAGCCCAAGGGTGTCCTACGATGTTGTTCGACTGGCAAACGTCGCCTCGTGGCCATGTCTGCCAAAGCCCAAGGGCGCCCAAGGCAGGGAGGCTGATTCTGAGAATCGGTCCTGATTCTTAGAATCAGGTGATCCATGTGGATATTTTTGGCCACCCACCTATTCCACTAGCATCCCTACCATTGTTTCTTTCAGTTTTTTAGTTTCCTTAATTGTAACACAATTTACTATTTTTAGAAATTTTTCGGGTCCTAAACTTCTGAAGTCGTTTTGAGGCCATAAACGATGTGTTTTGGAAAACCCAGGAGCAACATGATAGTTCTTGCAATGTTACTCACATAAAATTTGTAGTCCTCAAATATATCTTTCTAACTAGGTATTGTGCACGTGAAACAGAGATCGTATGCCAAAGTTACATCCACGGGAAGATTGATGTACCAATTTACCCAAACAGGGCTTGTAGTTTTGGTGCTTCATCTCCTAGGGTTAGGTTTTTGGATATTTAGGATAATCCATTATTTATAAGTAATAAATAGGCCCTCGAGCCTCATTGTAACACAGTTTAGAGCCCTGTAGCCGCCACATCTCTTCTCAGAGATAAGATACCATCGCTCTAGCTAGTTTATTTCCATTTTGTCTATAAGCATATTTTAGTTATTTGTTATTAAAGAAATGAAGTTTTATTTCTGCTACATCCATGCTTTTATGTGTATTCTTGTATTTCATTGTGTTCCTTCATAAATCCGGATCAGTGGTATCAGAGCAGTCTGCTCTTTCTCAATCCTTCTTTGCATGAGGTCAGGATATAAGGAGTTAGGGCTCGATCTGGTTGAACCTTTGCAAGATCAGCCTCACAAACCCCGATGGCTGGCCATGGGGGAAGAAACAGAATTTGAGGGAGTAGGAGATCCTATCAAAATATTTCTCGGGGAGGTCCTTGAGGAACAAAGGAATTAAATGATGGATAAATTTTCCCAGATCCTTCAACGACTGCCCACCAGCAGTGCATATACATCCACCATTCACTCTAGAGGCACCAATCCTTTTAAGGTACAGGTAAACTTTGATATTCCAATATTTTAGATACAAATAGATGGACACACCGTAGATAAATGGTTGAATCTATTATAAGGCTATTTCTCAGTTCATGACTTTTCCAACCCGGAGAAGATTAGTTTTTCACTTGTCAAAGTCGTCACCCATGTCAAGGACTGGTGGGAAACCTACTGTGATAAAGAGGATGAGGGGTAACCCTCTCTGTTCTTGGTGGTACCCACTTGTAATTCTTTCTAAGACGCCATCAAGGAACAATATTACCCCATGGGGAGCTATGAGGGCAAGTACATACAATGGACTACTCTGCAGCAGGAAATGGATCAATATGAGCATGAGTTGAAGAATATGTTCCATACCTTGCGCACGAAGTTGGGTATCAAATATTTAGAGAAACATTTGTGGTTGAAGTACCACACTTGTCTGCATAAACACATTCAGGAGGAAATGGAGTTCCTCAAAATTTCCTCTCTTGGTACGACATATCGGTATGCTGCCAAAATTGAGCATAAATTCAAACATAAGAAGCGAGACTTTGGATCTACAATTCAAAAGCAAGGGAAAGGTGCCCCCAATATGCAAAAAAAAGGACAAAGCCAAGGAATTTCAGCCCAAGACAACCTGCCAAAGCTGCAAGCAAATAACAACATTTCGAAACCAAATAAGGACACGAAAAAGTTTTGTGAGTTCCATAAGAGCTCCACTAACAACACAAGTGAGTGTCTATCCAATCAGTAACTGGTGGTGAAGATGAAGGATTATACATCAAATGCATGCTCCAACTCTAAATCAGAACCCAAGAAGTGGAATGACAAAGGAAAGTAGATTATCGATGTAGAGCCCAACGCCACCGTTGCCACAATGAAGATCTACAAGGAGGAATTGAAAGATCCAGAGGAGGAGGAGAGTCTCTTCCACTCCCATATGTGGGTAAATGGTTCCTCGCTATAGTTCATTGTCGACACTGGGAGCCAAAAGAAGCTCATTTAAGTAGAGGTCATGAAGCAGTTGGGCTTTCCAACCACAACACACCCACAATCGTACACCATTGGGTGGCTTCACCAAGGATGGGATCTTCGCGTCAGCTAGTAGTGCCACCTTCCCTACAACATCAAGCCTTTCACAGATGATTTATTATGTGACATTTCTCCTCTTGATGCTTGTGATGTGTTATTAGGCCAACCATACTTGTGGAAGTGACATGATGTGTACAAGTCCCAACCTCCCACTGTAATTCTTACTTTGGGCAATAATTTTTACAAGATACTAGAGGTACCGCCACCTCTCGCTATCTCTTTGGTTACTGCAAAACAATGTAGTAATCTCATATCCAAAATCAAGAAATTTGTTTTCCTGATGATCCACCCTCAAGGCAAGAAGGAGACTGTGGACACGACCTCCAGATTGGCCTCCTCCACATGACAAGAAAAAAATTTGAATATGGTCGTGGAGGAGTACGTGACATATTCACCCCACCCGCAGGGGTGCCTTTGCACTATTAGATAAAGAACCACATCAATATAACCTTAGGTGTGTCACTACCCCATCGACCAATCTATCAGTTCTTGGTTCTGGATAATGATGAAATCAAGACGCAGATTCAGGAGCTGTTGTTGAAAGGTCAAATCTGATCGAGTTCATCTCCAGGCTATGGGAGCTTGATCGTGTTGGTGTAGAAGAAGGATGGGACTCAGAGACTCTGTATTGAATATCAAGTGTTGAACAAGATCACTCTCTGGAATAGGTACCCGATGCGATGGATCGATGGCATTTTGGACCAAATCAAAGGGGAAAAATATTTCAGCAAGATCAAGTTAAATTATGGGTACTACGAGGTACCAGTCGAACTCTCCGATGTGTGGAAGACTACCTTCAAATACAAGGAGGGATTTTTCAAATGGCTGGTCATGCCTTTCTGGTTGACGAATGCTCCCGCAACCTTCATGAGGCTGATGGACGACATCTTGAGGCCATTAACCAACTCATTTATAGTAGTGTACTTGGATGACATCCTTATCTTGAGCCAGACTTGGGAAGAGCACCTCCACCACATCTAACAGGTCCTCCAAATACTGTGGCAACACAAGATGTGTACGAATTTGGAGAGGTGCACTTTTGGCATGACCGAGGTTTAGTATCTGTGATACATTACTGATGAGGGGTAGTAAATTTTAATGCAACTAGGATCCAAGTCATTCAGGATTGTCCAGCCCCAACCACTCTGACAAATATTCGCAAATTTCTAGGTCTTTCTAATTTTACCACAGGTTCGTGTTGCGATTCTCTCATATCACTTGGCCCTTGAGTCAAGTCACCAATGGAGGAGCTAAAGAAAAATTATTTTGGTTAAAATCTCAACAAAATTCTTTCGTAGAATTGAAACATCACCTCTTTTCTTCCCTAGTGCTCACATTACTATACTTTCAAAAACCATTTGAGATCGAGACAGATGGCTCTGACCATGTTATTGGGGCAGTTCTTACTCAATAGGGGCATCCAACTTCATATCGCAATGAGACATTGTCGAACACAGTCTGCAAGTATGCTACTTATGAGAAATAAATGTATTCCATTATGCAGGCTTGGTGACAATGGAAGCATTACATTTTGTTGAAGGAAACGATCACCCACACAGACCAACAACCCATGTAGTTCATATAGACACAATGGAATTTGCAGAACGATCGCCATCATAAATGGTCCACATATCGGTAAGATTTTGATTTGAGCATCAAGTACAAGAAGGGAAGTACCAATAACTTTGCAGACTACCTCAGTCGACCACCAATCGTGGCGCTAACCGCCATTCTAAACTCTTGTGGGCATGAAATTTTTGATTAGCTTCTTCTTTACAAGAGTGATCCATAATTCGTCCATACATACAAGACAATCTTGGAGGGTACACAAGTTCCAAATTTTCACCTTCAGGATGCACTACTATGTCACCTGGGACACCATTGTGTTCCTTCAAGCTAACATGCCAAGATGATTTTGGAAGTGGACTACAGGTAAGTTCCTCGACATTTTGGGGACGAGGAAATATTGGCAATATGAAAAAAGTATTTCTATTGGCCAAACCTTCAATAGGATGTCATGAAGTACATAAGATCCTGCACTGCTTGTGCTATTTCCAAACTGAAAATCAAGAATCAAGGCCTCTATACTTTACTACTTACCCCTAGTCGACCTTAGGAATCCATATACATGGATTACATGTCGGGCCTTACTTCTACTAAGCATGGAAATGTTTTTTTTTTGTGGTCGTCCATAGATTATCGAAGATGGCATTTACGGTGGCCTACAAGAAAAATCCCACAATAGAAGCCACTGCTAAAATATTCTTTGAACGAGTGTCGGTGCACTTTGGGATCCCATAGTCTATCATCTCTGATCAGGAAAACAGGTTCCTCAGCAAATTTTGGTCTAGCCTCTGGTAAATTTTGGACACCAAGCATACCAAGTCCACAACTTTCCATCCCCAAACTGATGGCCAGAGAGAGGTTGTCAACAAGATTATCATACACATTCTACGGATTTACAATTCAAAGCATCCACGCACATGGGATGAAAGCCTTACTTATGTAAACCACATTTATAACCGGGCTCTCCATAACTCAACCAGCCACATACCCTTTTAGGTAGGCTTCAGATTCCATCCACTATGTCCTATTGATGTAGCCATGACATTTTTGGCTACTTAAGCTGATTTAGCTCATGTCAAGTCTAAAGCTCAAAAGGCAAACAAATTCATTGATCACATTTAGCACATCCACCAATAGGTTCATGAAATATTTGATAGAGCCAATGCTAAGTAAAATAAATTACATGATCAATATCAGGTGCCACACAACTTCTAGGTGGGCGACAAAGTGTGGCTATATTTGCAGAAGGAGCACCTCGCTAGACCCCCACTGCAAGCTTTGCCTGCTCTGATATGTGTCGTACAACATCACCAACGTTGTAAGGTCCAATTATTTCGAGCTCAATATTCCACCATTTCTTGTTCTGCATCTAATGTTCAATTTGGACCGCCTTCGGCCCTACTTCCCACATCTACTGGACACCTTTGACATTGTAGAAGAACTCACATCAACAAATTTAAACCCATACTACATGGAATGTGCCACCATAGATCATATGATGAACATTAAATTCAAGAACAGTTGTCAGCAGAATATCCAACTATATTGGGTTATCAAAGTTTTCTAACACCTGCACTAAGGGAAATTGTTCACTAGGGCCAAGTTCAACAGAAGTTTCCTCATCTCATGGAGGAATTCAATGCAATGGGGACCATTTCTTCCTAAGGAGGGAGGAATGATTCAGGGCGATTCCACTTGGGGCCCCACCATTTTTTATTTCAAATTTTTAGGTTCCTTAATTGTAGCAGATTTTACTATTTTTAGCAATTTTTTGGGTCTTGAACTTCCGGAGCCGTTTTGAGGCCCTAAACGATGTTTTTTGGAAAACTCGGGAGCAACATGGAATTTATTTTTTTGTGTCTCACATAAAAATGTTTATTCCTAAGATATATCTTTCTAATTAGGTATTATGCATGTAAAACATATATCGTATGACAATGTTACATCCCTGAGAATATTGATGTACCAATTTACCCAAACATGGCCCATAGTTTTGACACTTCATCTCTTTGGGTTAGGTTTTTGAATGTTTAAGGTTATCCATTATTTATAAATAATAAATAGGCCCTCAAGCGTCATTATAACATTGTTCATAGGCCCATAGCCGCCACATCTCTTTTCAAAGATAAGCTACCAGTGCCCTAGCTAGTTTATTTACATTCCATCTATAAGAATATTTTAGTTATTTGTTATTAATGAAATGAAGTTTAATTTATGTTGTGTCTCTTGTTTTATGAGTATTTCTATATTTCATTGTGTTCTTGCATAAATCTGAATCATCGGGGCCAATTCTTATAATCGGCCCCTTGGGCATATAATTTTTATTTTTTTTTAGTGGACTCGGGGAGAAAATGTAAAAAAAAATTATATTTTTTTAAAGGAACTTGTTTCAAATTTAGCAGGGGCATTTTTTTTTATGGGGGTTCTATAAATGACATGTAAAAGAAATAAATTTTGTTTTACAATTTTTGTTGGGGATAAAATGTAAAAAGAAAAATGATTTTTTTTCAAAAGAACTAGTTTTCTATTTTTTTACGTAAGATATTTGTTTTTTTTTATTCACTTATTTATATGTAGATAGATATGTTTGTACGGGTGAAAATGTGAAGTTGGGAAACACTTTTTGCCCTTTTTTGACGTTGAAAATTTTAATTTTCTATGTTTTTCAACTTCAACTCCACTAAACTCATATTTTTATCGCAAATTATGGTTTGACATAAAAACAAGAATTGTAGAGAATTGTCTTACCTCCATATCGATATTTAAAAAAAAAAAAATATTGACATATAGAGGGGTAAATTTGTTGTTTACTAACTGCATATACTTGAAATTTTCAGGCAAACATAAATAGTCACTTTATTATCCTTTACTTTTTTTAGGGAAGGTTATTCATTTTTTGAAAAAAAACCATAGCATCATAATCTGCATATATTGCACTAGTGCACAGACTATTTTTTGGTAATTTTCGGATCAAATCACTATTTTTTATTATTTTTTGAAATGGACGAAGACAAAAAAATAGTGATGTTTCAGTACATTTTATTATCCTTTGATTTTCTTTTCAATGTGATCGTCAATAAGAAAAATGAGAGTACCCTTTTGAAGTAGACAGGGAGAGGAAGTGCACTATGATTTTTTTAAATTTTTTGGTGTTCTCGTTTGAAAGTTATTGAATTTTCATTCAGTGCAATTTTTCGAACAATGAAATTCCATAGTGACATAGTTTAGTAAAAAATTAATAAAAAATTGAATTTTTTAATGAAACTCCATAAATCTCACATCATCAAAAACTAGATTTAGAGACGAATCTAATGGTACTTGGTCCAACATATAAAATTTTGTTTTTGTAGGTGTTCTGCCCCTCCAAAGTTGCAGGTTTCTCAAAACTGCAGAGGTTTCTGAGTTTTTTGTTGACCAGAAACTCTCGGCCGAGAAATTTTTAAAACTCTCGGCCGAGAGTTTTAAACCAATTTATGCGCGGGAAAACTCCTGGGCAAAAGTTTTAAAAACTCTCGGCCGAGAGTTTGCGGCCGAGAGTTTGCACAATAAAACTCTCGGCCGAGAGTTAGAAAAACTCTCGGCCGAGAGTTTTATTTTGCTAAAATCTCGCAAACTTCGGCCCGAGAACTGGGGCCCGGAGTTTCGAAGTTCAACTCTCGGCCGAGAGTTTTCAAAACTCTCGTCCGAGAAAATACGAAATATTTCAAATCTCTCAGACGAGAGTTTTGAAAACTCTCGGCCGAGAAATTTAGTTGACTTTTTTTCTCGGTCGAGAGATTAAGAAATTCTCTCGAATTCTATCTCATGCCAAAAAGTGTTTCCCAACTTCGCGTTTTCGCCCGTACGCAAATGGAATCAAGAAAGTTTTCTATGAATATTTCTGGACCAAAGTCAACATTTGCATTATCTAAAGCTACAGGTGGCCCTTCAAAAATCATTGTTGGACGAACTGCACCTTAGTTAATTACTGAAAATGTGGGAGATGCATCCGGAAAAGAAAAGAATTTGGTTTCATACTGGAAGAAATCAATAGAAGTGAATCATTCAAAATATGCATAGTTTCTGAAAGATATAGAAGACGAAACTATGAAATTATATCTATATGCTAGTAATAATTTTGATGCTGAAAGTTATGACCTCGTGGGAGAATTATTAGACTTATATATTCTTCCAAATACTCAAAATGTTTATATACTTTCAAAACCTCCCAAGTCACATGATAAACATAGATATCATTTTACATTGTCGATGTATAACATGGGCGAACATTATTTAAAGATATGCAAACAAATCGTAAAAAATATTTCACATGATATTGTAAGTATTTTTATTAACACTTACCTGTTTTGTGTTATTCAAACTGTATCATTGTATTTTTAATAACTTAGTTAATATTGACATATTATATATTTTTTTACATGATTTTTCTGAGGAAATTTCAATTATGTTGGGGGGAATCTATTATATAGAGTGAGAAATTATGAATGTTGTCTCCATTTTCCATGAACATGAAGAAAAATATATGGGCAAGAAGAAAAACAAATCACTTCATAATGCTACAAGATTATATCAAAGGGATAAATCTAGTAAAATTTAGACATGTTACTTTTCTAAATGAGGAAGTTGAAGTTGAAGATGAAGATGACGAATGTGTTTCCATATCTAAGGATTAGATTAGAACTGATGTTCGAGAGGTGAAGAGCCATAAAAAGGGAAAACAATGTCCAATAATGTCTCCCTTATAGTTGATGGTGAGGAGATTCTTTCGGTTCAAGAAAATATCATAACCAATAGGAGGAAGAAACAAAAAATTTCTCATTCTGAAAAAATCATGGACAGTAGTGAAGGGCCTAGAGTAAACTCAAAAGGAAGTATGGAAATCATTACACCAGGAGCTGATTTAGAGGATGGCGTTATTAAAACACAACAAAATGCCATTCGAGGTCATTTGGCATAGACACATTTAATTAAGGGTGGTATGTAATTTCAACTTAATGTCATTCAAGTCTACAAGCTAGATGAAGAACAATTCAAATATCAAATTAGAAAGCCACACCACTTGCATGTTCACAATTTGAAAGCATTGATGAGGTACAACCCTTTTGCACATGTGGTTAATTATGTTCTTCTTGTTGATCCAAGTCAGGTTCCTAACAAAGAATTATTTGACAAGTCAAAATGTTTTTAATACAAATATTTGGTACTTGGGTTCAACCATTCTATAGAATCTCAAAGGAAATTTATGAAGGAATATCCCAATAACCCCTGTTTGGAAACAATAAAATGTATCGTTTATGATGACTTAACAGATATAGAATAAACGTTATTGGCATGGAATCACAATTTAGATTATGAGTATAGGATGTCTATGAATTTCATCCAAAAAGTGACATTTATTCATAGTGAATTTGAAGAAAACTTTGGTGGTGATAAGACAAAGGTCGATCATGCATTCTGGAAGCATTTTTTATGGAAATTAGTTGTGAATTCGAAGAAAAAATAATTTCAAAAGGTGGAAAAGTAAATTATTAAATATTCATAGGTATGGATAATATTTTTCAGTTGGAAATTAGAACTAGAGAGATATGGGAATTGATTGATCATATTTTTCATTTGTGGGAGAAAGTTGGCATCAAAATTCAGAAGGTCAAAAAGTATATACCATTGATATGTACCAGAAGTAAATCAGGTTCTGAAATGAAGCTCCTTCCAGAAGATATGACTATCATACCTTGGAGATCAATGTAAGGAGTGAAGGACGAAAATCTTTTCAAAACAATATTATCTTGTGTAAAGTCAGAAGAATTATGAATGGAGGAAATATCTGAGGAATTTCTAAAGTAAGTTTGTTATTTTTACTTATTTTTGGATTATAAGTTTCTGTTAAATATAATATATTGTTGTTAGTATTATTTGTTATAAATATCACCATATTAAAATTGTTTACTTTATTTATTCAGTCAAGGTTTATATGAGAATACAAGAACAAATGGTTAAATTTTTTAATGAAGATAGTTGGGATGATGTTGTACAAATACCCAGATTCAAGTTCTATGTCAGTGCTAAAATATTTTTATCTTTCGTTTAAAAATGTATGTTAATTGATACATTCATTTATATTCATATGTATATTATTTTATTTTATAACTAATACATATATTTGTTTATTTTATTAAATATGAAGAAAGATGGAAATAGAGCACCGGATAGTTTCAAAAGCTTTATTGCAAAAAATAAAATGAAAAGGATGAGAAAACAACGTCTTAGTGATGTTGAACTTGATCGCAGTCTTAATAATTTCATTGGGAATCGCCTCCACACTATCCAATATCAAATAATATCAGATGATTGTGAAGGCATTGCAAAACTCATCCCTAAAAGGGATTATTCCCTAGTTATTGCATATATTCCTCAAGGTTTCACTATCCCAAACATTGAATATGATAGAGACCCTTATACTTATCAAGCATTTAGTAAAGTGGTTACGAGATTTCTAGAAGTCACAACATCACCATTTAGGATATTTGTGACATTTCATTCAAACATACAGTTGGGGTTGTTATTATCAAGCTTCAAGGGAAAAATAAAGTCAAGGATGCAACTTACATGGTAAGATGTTGAAATTGTATGTTTTATTAATGTTAAAAGGTCATTTATGTACAAGTTAATTGAACTTTTACTATTTCATGTTACAAGAAAAATCCAAATCTTATTTGTGGCATAAATATACTAATTATAAGTGAATATGAGTTCATTCATGTTGAAATTTCGACAAAGGATGATAGTTATAAGCCTATTATTCTCAATCAAGTAGATGGAAAGAATCATAGCCAAGTACTGGTCCATGATGTTGTTGTAAAAAAACTAATATATGAAGATAAAGAAGAAAAAGGAGAGATAGTTAACATATGTAAAAAACTGCACTCATTGATTAACTATATTTTATATTTATGTTCAAATGAAGGAGATTGGTTTTTGGATTTATTTTCAGTCTCAGGAAAGTTTTATTATATAAAAATGAATTTCACTATTTTCTTTTTTAAATTTTGTGTGTTTATACTATTTTACTAATTTTTTTCTTTTGTACTTGATGATTAGGTACAAAACTAGGATGTTTCTTACAAAAAGGAAGAAATTGCATTTCCATTGAAAAAGACCCAGTGCAATGGAAATTTATTTAGCAAAAAATCAATTCTCTTCAATTTCTTCTAGATGTGACGCAAGAATTTTGTTTGAGAAAAGGGGATTTTAATGAATCCAGTGTAGAAAAACAGGAAAAGGAACCTCAGCCACCATTAGATGTAATGATTGGGAAGACATACTTTGGGACATTCGCAGACATCAAAGATCGGTCAGAAGTGGAAAATGATTAAACTAAAGTCGATAATGAAAATATTTTGGAAGAGGAAAATAATGAAACTCTTGAAGATGAAGAGTTTTGCTTACATGATATTATTGATTAAGTTTTAGTTAAGCTTCGAAATGAAGCTCATTTCTTGTAACTATCAATAATTTATACTTGTAATGTTTTGATTTTGACATTTTAATATTCAATTGTTGTTATTATATGTTTAGTATTTGTATAATGTGATTTTTACTTCATTTTTATGTGAATCATGTAAGTTTTGAAAAAAAATGTAATTATTATTAACTTTTGACATAAAATTCACAAAATCGATAGTTTTTATACTTTTTTTTGTTAATTTTTTCCTAGAAAAATGGTTTATTTGACATGTCACTTTTAGCAAAAAATACTCAAAATGTGTATTTTTTTGTAGTTATTTCTATATTCAAAATGTGTTTTTTTTTAATGTAAATTTCTAAAAATACTTGCTTTTTAGTGACAATTATTTCATGTGCAATGAAATATTATTTAACAATATATAATTAGATAGAAGATTGACACCTTAAAATCTTTACCTTTTTTTTTTTGACACTACAAAAGATCAAATATCTCACTACGAAAAAAAAATTAAAAGAAAAACGAAAAACAAAATACCTGAAAAACACATAAAAAAATATGTAAGTGAAGAGGAAGAAGACGAGTACCTAAAAAATTGTTAAATTTAAAAAATAATTATTAGCATTTAATATATTATAAAATTTTAAGTAAAAAATAAATCTTCTAAAAAAAGTGGATGATGCTCGCATCATCACTTTTCAAAATCAACATAAAAAACACTAAAATTCTAAAAATAATGTCTATACTTGGTACATAAGAAAATTTAATGTGTAAAAAACATTCTAAAAAAAAATCAAGAGTATTATGAATCAACACTTTTCAAAATCAGACGATTTTTTGCTACCTAAAAAAAGTGGGTACTCGTTTCCGTTCTCATCTCAAAGTTTACTTTTTTCTGATTAAATTACATGTACAATAAATTATTCTTCGGTTCCTTGCAATTTTTCATGTATGAAGCAAGGAAATTATCCCCTTCACCTGTAATATGTCTTGCTATAGCCCTCGTGAAATGTCTATGATGATGTAAGGGTAACAGAGCGTCAATTGCAATAAGAATAAAATGTTAAATTCTTATTTATATTAATTTTTAGTACAAGTGTTTTATTAATAAAAAAGTAGTAGAGTGTTTGTTACCTACTTTGGTAGTAGAGGGAAGAAACATACTTTCAGATGTGGCCATAGGTTCCTCCTCTTGTTTGACCTCATTTTGTACATGCTCTAGAGTAGAACCAATAAATTTTATAATTAATACACCATTTGCATTCAAATATTTCTAATTATAATCCATACTAAAAAAAATATAACTCACATGAAATACCTCCAAAATCGAGTTGAACATTAGTTTCAATTTGCACTCCACTGTCAATAGGCTCATGTCATCCATCATTGCTTCAGACATCGGTATTTACATTGTCTTCCTGGCACATTACTTTATGGCCAAAAATAAAAACCAATAGATTGTATACAAGTATTAATTTATAAATGAGGTTCATTGTTTTTATTACCTCAGTCTCAGGTGGGGGATCAAAACTCGTATGCGAAGACCCCATGCTTATCCTACATTCAAAAATGACTTGATATTCATGCTTGTAAGCATGCTTGAGGTCTTCCTTTGTGGGAGTTTCACTGATTTTTTTCCCTTCCTTTTTGCATGACAACATGAATTTTTTTCTTCTGCAATATTATATTAAAATTATTAAGAATCTAAAATTTGGATGCAGTTTTTTTATATATATAATTACAATTTTTGCGGTCAGTTTTCAGTAACCCCCAGGGCCAAGATGATGTTCGCCATGTTTCTGTATTCTCGCCTTTGTGGATTTAGATATATCTGGCAGCCTCTAGTTACTTTATTAATAAGCTTAATTACATTTTGCAATATTGATGAGAAACCATTATAATTACATTAATAAAAGGGCCTCATACCTTCCTGGTATGGGTGGTGTCTTCCCTTCTTTTCAATTTTTTTTCTCCTTGGGGTATTCTAGGAGGGATTTCCACTCACTTTATGAAATCACTGGAGGGCACTCATACTTAACGTTCTTTTGCAAATGAAACCTATATTAGTATCACAGATATTTTAAATATAGGCCTGCCTTTGCAGTAGCTCCATTTTTTTTTTGAAGGTACCATCTTTGAACAGGCCAACCAACTTATTGATAAGTTCTTCCTTCAAATTTGAATTTTTTGAATTCCACCTTGTACGAACAGTGGGCCCAAATAGTTGCAAGGTTGCCTCATTCAAGGGCATATATAAGGTACCCTTTCCGGAAAAATGATATTATCATTACTTGAAAATAATGACACTCTATACCGAAATTTCAATTAGATAATACTTAATATGTAAAACACTTCTTCAATGTGCGAAATATTTTCTAATTTCATGGGAACATGGTCAGAATTTACAATGAATGTAAGAGGTAGTGTTCATGTGCTAGTAACACGAGTAGACCCAGGTAATCTTGGGTGATGAAATGTGATGGAATCCTGGTCTACATCATGTGCACATCCTTATGTGTGTTTTTGAGTTGGTGTAGATAATGGCGTGCCACCTTGTTCAAGAGTTGCATTAACGGTCGGTGTGCTCATTGCATCTCTCACAAGCAGAGAAACAGTGTTGCTATCCACATCGACCCCTATAGTATCACGATGAGGATAAAACTCCCTCAAAAACCCCTGTAAAATAAAGAGTTATTTTATGAAGGATGAGGAAATGAAAATCATAAAGAAAGAAATGGGATAATTAAATGAGTTTCTTACCCCATGTTCACGGATTTGGGTCATCACAGATCTGATTTGGTCTCTTATATATTCTGTTTGTGGCTCAATCGTAATTAAAAAAATAAGTATCTTATTTAATTTTACGAGAATCCTCTTGGATTTTTGGATTAGATCGATCGACATATAATTTTTTTCTTTAGTAAGCACATCCTTGGGAGCATCTGTGGATTGGTTTGAGGCTGGTGCCTTCCCCTTGTCACCCTGTTGATAAAATACATGGTAGTTGGTTAGATATTATTTAGGGACAGAAATTATAAATTTCAATCTTATTTTTTCCTCATTCAAAGATGAAGAGAAGTTAGCTCTATTTTTTATATATGTGATGCCATTTTTTTGAGTAAAGGGAGATTATGTAAGTTTGAAAGAAATATAAAATTTCTCCTTTTGGTAAATCATTTTTTTTTAAGAGAATCTATGTGAGTGCTCTGTGATTGTTGGATAACGAGTTGTGAGTGAAATATCTTTGAATATGTGTAGAATTATATGGTACACAAGCCTAAAATCGAATCTTGATGGTTCTTAGATTCATACTCTAATTAGTTATATGATCGAATAAATTAAATTTACAACCAATGCTTCCCCATACTGAATATCAAGCATATCGACATTAACATTAGGCTAGAAAAAGGTAGAGCATGAAATTTGAAATGATCTTGATAAGTTTTAATAATCTTTGATAATCCTTGGCCAAGTAAGTGTATTAATTTACCTTCAGTAAACTCTAATACATGGTGATCCACCTTGTTCATATGGTTGATCCATTAGTACATGTTGGATTCCATGAGAAATTTGAAAATTAATGATGTGCATTGTATCCTTGTCATTAAATGCTTTTGTAATGGAAACATTTTTAGCTATATACCCAGATTTAATATAAAGGAAAATTCCATATATATTTTCATGTAAGGGAGGATCTAAAAACTAGTAGGATACTCTCGTTTTAAGGTTTTCTAAATATTTCCTTCAGAAAAATTGTGACTGTGCTAAAAAAAAATATGGTACCATATTTACATATAACTTGATCACACTTGGTATAAACAACTTGGGAGGTGGATTTATGTAACCATGACATTCTCAAGTGAAAAAAATGAAACCAACATGCATAACATTGGTTTGGAGCTACATGTTAAACATATTCATAATATCACTTTTTATTAATGAGAGTAGAATCACAAAGTTTTTGAAAATAAATTTTCATAAGTTTTTCAAAATTATGCTCCCTCTGAACTGGAGCAACCTGCTACCTCTAAATCTGGAAACTCGACCTCATATGTAATATGGCTACTAGCTAAAGCTCTCCTCAATTCATCTAAGTATCCCATCTCTTCCAGCTTGATCCATTCCCACCAAGTGGGTGTGCTAAGTTGTTCCTCCTCCCTTCTAAAAAATGTTTCATAACTATCTATATGTCCCTCTCGAACTAGAGGTCGACCCCATAATTGGTAAAATTTTCCCTCTCTGATCCCCAATATGATGGATTCCTTAGCATACACAACTCCCTCTTGCCATAACTGTACAACCTCTCCTCTGAACTCAATTATATAGCCTTGATCCTCCAAGGCTTAAATGGTGAGCACATTCACTCTGATACAAGGAACATATAAAACATCATGAAAGGCTACAATACATCCGAATTCTAACCCAAAAAATATTGAACCCTCTCTTGTAACAATTTTTCCTTCAGTGTTGATCCTGTTAGTAGCTTATAAATTATAGGATCTCAAGGTGACTGGATACTTCATATTTCATGCAAGTCTTTCATTATTGAAAGGATTTTCAAAATTCAAATCATTTCAAATAAAAATAAAAAATGAAAAAGAAAGAAAATATGGTATAAAAATAGTGAAAAAGAATAGAGAAAAAACAAAAGAGAAAAAATGAAAAGAGAGAAGAAAAGAAAAAAACGAAGAAGAACCCAAAAAAAGAAATAAAACTAGAAGTGTTGCAAGTTCAAATTCCACTACTCATTAGATAGGTCTTTCCAATCGTACAGTTTAATAATGATTGGACAATTTTCAATTTGTGTTGATAGGTTAGAGAATAATTTTTTTCCAAACTGTTTAATCTTGGCATATCAGTAGATAGGTAGAAAATGAGATTGGTTCAACAACTTAATCTGAAACAATAAGAGAAATAAGGGATAGGGGTTAGGTTAGAATTTTAAAAGAATATGTTCAGGGTCTCCAAGTCTAAGTGCACCCTACAAAGTAAGAAAAAATGTTAGATGACTAGTTTCAGTAGGTAGATACGCAAAGGAGGAAGAAATGAAAGGAAAAGGTGAAATGGGGACGTCAAAATCCTTGGAGGTGGATCTATTTTATCCTAAGCCCTGTACAAGTCCCGCCAAGCACCAAATCACAATTCACATCGACCAAATCGCAAATATTCCTTTCCATTCATTCATTTCACAAAATCCTCAGATCACCACTAAATCACGCTATTTGTGATAGTTGTATAGTCCCACCCCCTTACCACATCACCTCCATCTCCTTGCACTTCGCACCTTGCAAATATTAGCACTTACCTCCACCACTTATAAATAAACCTGCTGACTTGAAATTTGTGATATCCATGGGCCCCTCCTTGCCACATCACCTACCTCTCCCCGCACTTCGCACATCACAAGTTTTAACGTTTACCTCTAATGCTCATATCTAAATTCGTTGATGTGTGATTTGCGATAGATCTGGGGCACATCCCGCCACGTCACCTCCATCTCCCCACATTTTTCACTTCACAAATATTATCACTTACCTCCGCCGCTTATAACTAAACCCATTGATTTATGATTCGCGATATCCATGGGCCCCTCCCTACCACGTCACCTCCCTCTCCTCTCACTGCGCACATCAGAAGTTTTAACATTTACCTCTACTCCTCATAACTAAATCCATCGATGTGAAATTTTCGATAGCCGTGGGGCCCATCCCACCATGTCACCTCCCCTTACCACTAAACACCTCCCACCATACCCTCCATATCCTCCCCTCACCTCGCCATCGATGGCCCTCAAGCCATTTCATCCCCCCTTCAGACTCCAAACGTTAAAAAAGGGTGGGTGGGGTCCGAAATGGGTGGTATCCATTACCGCCCCCTCCTCCATGTGTCAGTATCCATTACCACCAGAGACCCCCTCTGAAAATTTGTTTTCGTTGTCCTCCAAACCGCTACCGCCCTGTGACCGTTGCCAATGGCACCGCGCCACATCCTCCATCACCTATCCACTTCGTCGCATCACATCCCCTCCCGCCAACAACATTTTTGTGCCATGAATGGCCCGGCAGTTTTCCAACGGACTTGCACTAACTCAATGGTTACCCTCCAACCACATGTTAAAACTCAAACTCACTACGACACCAAATTTTTCATCGTTGTTACTATTGAATTTCTACATGTTGTGATATTTACATACAACTACATAGGAGATCACGACCAACCACTTTTTCCGAAGGTTAAATTTCACATCAAAGAAGGAAAAATCAACACTCTGTGAGCCTAGTGAAATTTGTTGTTTCAACTAATTCATTTCCAATCCTGATCCCCTTCGGTCTTACCCCTTCCTCAGTATCAATTCATATTGTTTCCCCCTTCTCTATACCCCTTCTCTTGCAGCCCATTATCCTTTGCTAGTGAGACAAAGAGTGAAGAAGAAAATCATTCCTCCCAAGGAATATCAGTAGTCTTTCAATCCCATGGTCTACCCCCAGGTAGACTTAGACCATATTACCCTCACTGATAGTGACTACAAGATCCACAAGACAAAGTCAGACCTCCACCTGTTCAATTTCTAGTGTTGGCTTGAGGATAAGCTCCTTGAAGAAGTAGATCATATTAGCAGGTGGGAAACCGGGCTTCCATATTACATCTTCCCCGGAACCCATATTTTCCCTAAGCTAATTACGAAATGTCAGTATTCCTAGGAAATTAAAGAAAGAGCCACAATGAACTCTGTAGGATATATTTTATTTTATGTAAATTCCCCATCCATTCAAGAGATGTTGCAGGCCCCCATTGTTGAGAACACTGTCCCTTTTTCATATGAAGCCCTTATAGGACTATACCAAGGACCAGATTTTTCCAGCAGGGCCAAAACCTTGGATATTTTCATAACTCCCAATGTAGTAATTCCTACCACAAATCCCCCATGTCCATCATCCACCTTCCCAGAAAGGACCAAGCACATTTTCACTACCCTATATTATTTTTTAGGTTATCATAATGGTCAGTGGATTGATGAAGCCATAATTGGTTTCTTGTCTATCCCCTCTGCAGATCCCTATCCCACAGTTATGTTCAACTATGCCCAGTTCCTTGCTAATGCAAGCCATGATCAGCTCTTGAAATTTGAAATATAAGGGGTATTCAAATACACCTCTATGTTGGTGTACATGTTTATCTATTTTAAATTCAGCAAGTTGGAATTCGACATGGTAAAGAAAGGTGAGGACTCTTAATCCTAATCTTTCATTCTTTGGACAACTCTATTGAGAAAGGAGCAGGAACAATATTCATATAAGAGCTTTGTAAGCCTATTTTTTCATCCAGCAATTAGTGCACTCAGAAGCACCACAGAGCCCAGGGTCAGTGAGGAAATCAAGAAAGTGATGCAGTTGATAGAGAAGATCAGGACAACAGACTGGTATCTCTACCAAAACTACATGGAGATCAGGGTTTTTGGCATTGAATTGCCCCCCTATAAACTACCCAAATATCTCTCCATGTGGATATTTTCCAGACAAATGATAGATGCTGATGAGGTGCATTTTGTTTCGACCACGAAGAAGTCACAATTCAGGATCAAATCCAAAATTGGCCCATTCATCCGCAACAATAGGACAACAGGGGGAGAGGTAGATAAAATACTAACAGAGATGAAATTCACACAAAATTTCACCTGGTCCTATGATCCAATGGGGATCATCTCCAAGAAGAGGGTGGAAAACAAGTCCACACCCTACATCCACACCCACAGACTGGATATAGAGAAGTACATGAACCAAGAATAATGGGTGGCAGAAACACTCCAGTTGGATGAATAGCAGGTCGTCTCTACTTCATGAATCCAAAAACCAACTCCACAAGAGAGGAAGGTTGCAGGAGTTCAAGATGACAAAGGAAAGGAGCCTGAAAAGGAAATATGAATTAAGGGGATCAGGGAGGATCAAACTGAAATCAACATCGATTCCTCCACTAAGGTGCTTGAAATGAAATATAGGAAGAGAACCAGGATCAACATGGGCCTTGACCAAGGCATTGAGAAAAAGAAAGAAATTGTCATCACAACTGGGGGTTCACCAAGTTCATTTCCAACAGGTGGCCACCCAATATTCTCCACATCCTCTGCCACTGTGCCATTCCAACAAAATAATGTGCAAGCTCCCACATATACTTCCACTACAGAAAAAAAGGAGGAAGACATCTATGACACATTCAGGGAGATCAAGAGAAGGAACGAGGTTATCAAGACCAATACCTACAATCAGTTTTGGAAAAAAAAATTCAGCTCCCAAAGTAGACTCCTATCAGCCATTGACTTTGAGAAGGGAAGAATGAGGATGGCATTCTTGGAGGGACAAATTCCTTGGCCCAAAGGTGCAGCCGACTACAAGAAGACATATTTTGAGTTTGATGCAAAAAACATCCACCCAATAGACTATATGGAGATGCACAAGGAGACTTGGGAAATGATCTCCTCCACCCTAACTAGCATAGCTTAGAGCCTCTCAAAACTACAGGTGACTTTGTCAAACTCACAATCACAATTAAAGTTGGAAAAGGTCTCTGCCATGGCCAAATATTCAAGGATAAAATCTCCGGAGATTTTAGTGATACAGATTGAGTACAATCCATCAAACATAGCAGTGGAAGAAACCCTTGTGCGGAAGAAGAATGCAGACATAGCTTCCTTGAGCAGGTAGTTTAATATGCCAGTGACAGAAGACCCTATGGCCAAGGAGATAGAAGTAGCTGAAACACATAAAGTAGAAATGTTGCAATTAATTATTGAACAAACAGAGCAGATCAAGAAAATGGAGGATGAGATGGATAAAATCATCAAAGAATGATAGAAATAAATAAGGGATGCATTGAAGGGATCATCAAAAGAAGCATCTAAGGCCATCATCCCCCTACAATCAGTTCCTCTCACAGTGATCCCAACAGCCACAACATCCATAGGAGCACCGGGGAAAAGTACTGAGAAGCTAGCCAAGGTGATGGAGAACATGTATTTACAGTCAGTAGAGATCAAAAGGCTATGGAATCAACTTAGTGAGCTGCTGGAGAAAATCAAAGGGAAATACTTTTCCCATGCCACAGAGTTGTAGGTTAGCAGAAATATAAATGAGAGCTTGGAGAAGTCTCTTTAGGAGTCCTCAATTGGTTGCATGATGGGAAGGGTGAAACATATTATATGGTTGGATATAATTGAACCTGTGAATGATATATGTCCCTCAATCAAGACAATCTATGAACAAAAGGACCTTATTTATGTGGTGAAGGTTTCCATTGAGAAAAAAAAATATGAACTTGGAGATAAGCCCCAAACTACCAACAACATCGTCAGATTCATGAATTCCAGGAGCAGCCATGAATTGGAGCAACTAGAAGTGGATGATAGAACAACCTTTGTTCTTGAAGTTAAAAGGGTGTTGAATAAGAATATTTTGGTCACACAGCTAGAATAAATATGCCATTAGTTGGAGATTGGGATGAGTAGGTTTTTCAATAAGATTGAGCCACTCAACGAAAGAGGTTTTCCTTCCTTGTTTGTCATCCACAATAAAGTGATGTCCAGAACTGATTATGAAAGAGGCTCACAAATATCTCTGAGGAAACATCCAAGCTCACAAATCTAAAGAACACCATGACTGGGAAAGAAATCTATGAAGTCATCAACAATTATTTCTTCATACATCATGAGGTGAAGCACATTTTTTAGTTGAAACCAACATTCATAAACTACACTGAGACTGAAGAAGTCTACAGGAAGCTGAACAGGACCAAGATCCTAGCTCCATAGAGCTAGGAAAATCTATGCAGGCTTCAGGAAGGATGATAACTCAGTTCAATGATGAAGTTGCACTACAAGAAAAAATCACATTGGTAAGGGTCATGCTTATGACGGACCTTTAAGGTCTGTCACCAATGTCACATATGGTGACGGTCATTAAAAAACCGTTACTGTAAGTGTATATAGTGATGGTCCTTTATGGTCCATCACCAAAGACATTTTCAATGACACTTTTGGTGAGGGTCGTTAAAGGCCCATCACTAATTCTCTCTTTGGTGACACTTCTAGTGATGAATTTTTAATGACCCTCGCCAATGCTCCTTTTGTTACTATTGGTGACGGTCAAAAAATGTCCGTCATCATTGATCACTAAAAACCGTCACTATAAGTGTATATAGTGATGGTCCTTTATGGTCCGTCACCAAATACATTTCACTTCTGATGAGGGTTGTTAAAGGCCCGTCACTAATTCTCTTTGGTGACATTTCTAGTGACAAACTTTTAATGACCCTCACCAATGCTCTTTTTGTTATTTTTGGTGACGGTCAAAAAATATCACTAAAAATCATCACTGTAAGTGTATATAGTGATGGTCCTTTATGGTCCGTCACCAAAGACATTTCACTTTTGGTGAGGGTCATTAAAGGCCCATCACTAATTCTCTCTTTGGTGACACTTCTAGTGACTAACTTTTAATGACCCTGACCAATGCTCTTTTTGTTACTTTTGGTGACGATCAAAAAATGTCCGTCATCATTGATCATTCCAATGAGTTTTTGATGATGTTATTTTCCTGTTAATATATTTTTTTTCAAAAGATAACGATTTAATACCATTATTGTGGAGAATTTTTTATAATATTTCCAAGGCCATAGTGGTTAGGGTCAGTCAATTTTTTAAGAAGTAATAAGTGTGTATCATTTCCCTCAAGTAATGACTAGTCGAATAGAGATTTCCTATGATTCAACACATGATTCAAATATATTAAGTTTATTATCTAGAAAATTCCATTTAGATAAAGTTCCACTATTGTGTGTAGGAAATATATTATTTAATACATAATCGAGCTCTGACAATTCTATTAATGAGAAAGACCTAACAATCCTCAATAATCTGGGCAGACCTTAAATTAATGCTTTGGCACACGCTAACATTTCTTAGCACCCCACATGTCTTGGAACATCTTTGTACCTAGAACATCTTGTGATGACATTGACGCCCAAGCACATGGTGGCATGCACTAGCACAACATGGAACTCTCCTAGCATGTGTTGGCATGCTGCATATAGTCCCTAGCATGCCCTGGAACACCTTGGTTGAATGCATTGACATACATTAGCACTTGGCACACAATGCCACTTGGCATGTATTGGGACCTATTATTAGTGTGCCTAGCATGACCCTTTTCAAAAAGATAAATTCCTGACTTATTAACCCTCTTATTGGTTCTTCCTTTTGTTTCCTTGACACATATTGATATACCCTAGCACCCTGTGCCACATCCTTAGCACCTAGCATGTATTGGCATATCTTGGCACTATTAATTGGCACATGATATAATTAGCACACCCTGGAACTCCCAAGCACACTTTGGGAATTCTTAACATGCCTTGATATTCCCTAGCATGCCTTACCAATGCTTAGCATACCTTGTCACTCCCACCTTGGCATGAAAACTAACACTGACCATTAACACTAGTATCTGGCAGTACACATTCCTCATATTCAGTAACTTCCATGAATTTTTACCTAGTGCTCCCTTAATTTTTTTTCCTAGTACTCCTTAACACTCATCAACATGCGTTATCACTCTCTAGCACACCTTAGCACTCTTCAACATTCCCTTCCACTTCATAACATGCATAACACTAGTCCTTGACACATATTGGCGCTTGGCACGTGTTGGCGTTTGGAAAGTCTTAGCATGTATGGAATACGTTGAGATGCCTTGGTATGATTTAGCATGGTTTAATATTAAATTTATTTGTGATGATCAATTGTTGGAAAGTAGATGAGAAGCAACAAAGGAATACTTGGCACTTAGAATGCACTAAGACTTTGCACTTGGCACCTATTGTCACCTAGTGTTAGTGTGCCTAGCATGCCCCTCTTGGAAAAGGTAAATTGATGATTTATTAACCCTATTATGTGTTCATTTCCTTGTATTTTAACTTTTTTCTCCCTTTTTTTGTCTTGAAAGTCCCTGACACGCATTGACACACCCTTGCACATCTTGGCATGCCTTATCACTTGGCACATCTTAGCATGTTTGACATGTATTCCCACTATCTGGCACATTAAGGGGGTGAAGAGAGATGTAGTCCTAAAGTAAGTCGAGTACGAGGGCCGAGTAAGGGTTGCTAAAGGTAGGTCATGATCATCCTCCAAGAGCAAGATCATCATGTGAGGGTTCAGAAGAATGTTGCATAGCTTAATGGTCGGTTTCCGCTAGGAAGTAGGATGGCATATTGTTGATTCTCTTCTGGCAGATCAAGCTTAAGAGAGGCTTCTCATGAGAATCTGGGCATGTGATTTCAATGGTGTCTTTGTGTGAAGGCCACATCAAATTTTGAAATGTTGAAATTTGCAACAAGAAACAGTGAGATTGGAAACCAGAAAGGACAAAAAAAAATGCACCCACACTAGTGAGGAATTTTGATGCACCAGGAGTGAGGAATGTGGGGTGTCTAATTTATTTTTCCCTTAAATAAATTGGGCAATAAATTGTAATTTCATTACATAACAACTTGTGTCAATTAATTAAGTGATGATGACTTTGTTAACTCAAGAAATTTGAGTTGAGGGTATAATATGAGGCATCTAGAGAGATTCTAATATTTTTGGGGTCTAGTTGAAGTTGATGCATTAGTGGGTGAAAGTGTAATTAACTCAATTAAATGAGTTAAAATTATTTTAACTAGTTCTAACTGAGTGATGAGCTAGTGAGAGGTCCAGTGAATTAAATTAGATTTAATTCACAATAAGTGATCAAGCAAATAACTGATAATTCACTATTAATAGTTGCATGCATGTCAGTTTCGAGAAATACCCAGTTGAGATAGAGGTTAAAGGGAACACAAATATCAGTTTTATTCAGAGAAAATTTTCCATGTGAAATTATAAAGTCATTGGGATGCCATGATAGATTGCGAAATCTAGGAAAACTGATTTTCCTAATTAATAAGGAGTTAATTCCCTAGGAATTGTATGAGCAAGGCAAGCTGAAGTAAAGATGAGAATTGGCTAAGTACTAGACCGAGTTTTCCTAGATCAACGGGAGAAAATTGACAGAGTGCTGGAGAATCTCATGAGAGATTAAGCATTGTATTGTTTCATGATTCCTTGACTTAATATACAATAGAGATAGAGGGGTTTTGATTAGTTGCTTTCCCCAGATACATCATGTTGTTGTGCGATTGATAATTTATTTCTCTTACTTATATATAATTGTGCGATCAAGTTTTGTTTCCGTAAATTGTAGGAAGGATTCAGTATCTTGTTTTAGTAGATTACAAGATCAGATTGAATCTTGTTGGTTAGATTTTCTACATTGTATTAGAGCAGGATTTTTTTGGGCGGCGAGTTTGTAGAGAATATTTGAATATTTTGGTGTAAATTTTTTGAAAAAAAAATAGAATATTTGGATTCCTTGCGAAAATCTACTGAAATGGAAAAAAAATGGGTCAAATCGGAGCTCGGATGAGGGAAATATCATCGATTTAAAATGAACTCTTTTTTGGAAACTTTTTGTAATTTTGGGACAATTACACTGTGTGCGAGTCAAGAACCTATATGCACTTGAGGTACAAGATGCATGCAAAGCTTTAAGGAGAAAGGTAGAAGTTAGAAACTTGGTGGTTTAGAGGGAGCATAAATTACCTCTCAACATGCATCCTCATGAGAATCAATCTCAAAAGGCTATGGAATAGCTTCCACAATTGGAGAAGCAGAGAGGAGACCGAGTGGAAGCATCCACTCAAGAAGAGACCTCCATGAGGGGTAAATGTCAAGCTAGATGGGAAGAGGGAGCAGCCATACCTCGAGGTGTAAGGTGGGGTTATGTGTAGACATAATCCCAAGATAAGAAATTTGGGCAAGGTCCATTGAGATGGCGTGTCTCATGGATCGAACCTGGCTACGAGGAGCCCACACTACAATAGTAGTAGGAAGGATTAGTTAGATTAACGTAGTCAGATGTCAGCAAGACAGAAATCATAGTGACAGATGTCAAATACTAGAGCACAAATAGAGTTAGCAATAGTTCAAAGGGCATGGATGCAGATGTCAGAAGCAGTGTAGAGAATCCAGTACTAGATAGGTGCGGTAGCTAGCAACATTCAGAAGACTTTGATGACAGATGAATTATAATGATTCAGTTGTTTAGAGGCTATTCAATTTCAGGATTTGCAGGTGCAAACAACACTAGAGAAGAGTAGCATGCAGAACATTCCAAATGTACCAGATGGGGATAGATTGAATTCCTTTCTTGTTGAGAGGGAGTGTTGAAATTTGCAACAAGAAATAGTGAAATTGGCGACTAGAAAGGAAAAAAAAATGCACCCACACTGGTGAGGAATTTTGATGTACCAGGAGTGAGGAATGTGATGCGTCAAATTTATTTTTCCCTTAAATAAATTGGACAATAAATTGTAATTTCATCTCATAACAACTTGTGTCAATTAACTAAGTCATGATGATTGAGTTAGCTCAAGAAATTTGATTTAAGGTGATCGAGGTGGATATTGGTGGCCACCCGCCTATTCCACTTGGGCCCTCGCCATTTTCTCTTTCAGTTTTCTAGTTTCCTTAACTATAGCACAATATACTATTTTTGTCAGTTTTTTGGGTCCTGAAATTTTGAAGCCGTTTTGAGGACCCAAACGATTTTTTTTGGCATTAAAGGTTTAGCGATTTCATATAAATCGCATTATTATTTTTAGTCCTCAGAGAGATCTTTCTAACGAGGTATCATGTGCGTTAAACGAATATCATATGACCAAGTTACGACCCCGGGAAGTTGGTTGCCCAACTAACCCCAACGGGGCCCATAAACTCTTGGTGTTACATCTCCTCAGGATAGGGTTTTGGTTGTTTAGGGTTTTATCTTATTTTAAATAATAAAAAAACCCTTGATCCTTATTGTAACACAGTTCATAGGAACATAACTATCAGTTGTATTTATAGAAAATTTCCCATGTGCAATAATAAAGTCATTGGGATGCCATGATGGATTGCGCAATCAAGGAAGGTTGATTTTCTTAATTAATATAGAGATAATTCTATAGGAATTTCATGTGCAAGGCAGGCTGAAGGAAGGGAGAATTAGCTAAGTATTAGATCGATTTTTCCTAGATCAGCAGGAGACAATTGGCAGAGTGCTGGAGAATCTCAAGAGAGATTAGGCATTGTGTTGTTTCATGATTCCTTGACTTAATACAAAATAGAGATAGAGGGTTTCGAGCAGTTACTTCCCTAGATACATCTTGTGTTGTGCGATTTATAACTTGTTTCTCTTACTTATATGTGATTGTGATTGTGCGATTGTGTTTTGTTTCCACAAATTGTAGGAAGGATTCGGTATCTTGTTTTAGTACATGATTACCAGATCAAATTGAATCCCATTTTCTACATGAAATAGAAGAGAGGGTTGATACCATCTAATTGCCTTGTGGTGGTTAGTAGGTCGCAAGGTCTGTGATAAAGACCAACATAAATGGAGGAGGGCTTGCACTGTAATTTAGAGCCATAATAGAAGTCGACACAGGTGTAATATTGACTGAGTTAACCCTAGTTTGAGGGTCAACATTGAGATATAAATTTCATGTCAAGATTCAGTCAAAGAAATGCCCAAAATCTATGGATCCATATGAGCTAGGTCGAGTCTCTTATGGAGGCAAGAGTCATGTTTTTTCTATGTGTGGATAGGGTTTGTTCTACAACAATTAGAAGTACATAAGTATATTGCCCTAGTTAGGACAATTTTATAGCATGTTTAGTTCATAAGGTATGACCTTAAGACTGTGAAAAATTTGCGTAGAAGAATATGGGTTGTGACCCTTAGAGCGAAGTTTATTTCTACAATAAAGACCGCAGATCTAGAAGATGGTTTGCAGATTCAGTATGTGTGGAGACAGCAGATCCAAAGGAGGGTGGAACCTGAGCAGAAGATTGAGCATGTAGAAGAAATGTGCCATATGAAGAATGGATTGACATGCATAGGAGTTGATTTTGGTGGACTTTCCATAGAGTTTTAGACAAAGATCTGAAGAAACCTATAAAAATTAGTAAATGGACTGTTAGTGGCTGATTTGTGACCCTAGTTTAGTCATATACAGAATGTTAGAAGTATGATAAGAGGAGTATTTCATATTTGTTCATAGATTGGACAACAAAGATCAAATTTTCGATACACAAGAACAATGATCTTGAGAGGACTCAAACCACTGTCAAGTGGCAGATTTGAAGATCCCTAGATGAAGACAATATTGTGGGCCCTAGATCAGTAAAAGTAATTGACTGTGGTTGGGTAGATTGATGGTAGGCCAAGTAAAATTCTAGGGTTGTTAGGTTACTTTCAAAGAAGAGCCCTGACTCTTGTTCTGGTGAAGGAAAACAAAATTGGTAGAAGGGAAGGTGTATAGGGCCTAAGGATGTGTAGACTTTGAAGGACTAAAGTAACATTCAAGTGGGCCAACCAACTATCCCTAGTTCACTATATTATAGATAATTGATTCTGTTAGAAGAAGGGCAGCCTCCATAGCCCTGGACTTCTCATCTTGGAGCTGTAGTATGGAAAAAGTGGGCATACCAAAGAGTTGTTCACAAATGGAATTGTGAACAACTTGTTACCACTCAAACTAGTAGTGGATCTAAAAGGGCTTCCTAAGAGGGAAACTGCTAGGACAATGGAAACGATGGAGGCTTAGCCCATTCTCACCACAGCTAAGGCTCCTTTCTCTTCACGAACATTCACCGATGGGTGGAGTCCCAATAGTTTAGGAAGCCACTTGTAGATTATAGGTCAATTAATAGGTGGGAAGTGACCCTTGAAACCATTTCCCTAAGATAAAATAAAGAGTGGGACTTGCTTTCCTTTTAAGCAAGGGAATTATCTTCTAGGGAGAGAGGAGGGGGATTGAAGGGATGAGAGAGAAGAATAAGACTTATGAAGGAAGTTCTTAGTCCCTAAAATCCTTTGGGAACTTGGATTCCCAAATGGTCCTTCATGAAAGGCATTTGACACCAAATGGGACCACATGGGGCCAAGTGGACCCAACCCAGGTTCGGGGATGGAATTTAGAAACCAATGATGTTCCTATCCTGGACAAGGTGATGGGAAGGATCATACAAGTGTTTTTACTTTGATAGGTAAAATTGATCCTACTAGGTTCTATCCTTGGGAACACCTAGGCAAAAGTTGATCCTAGAGCTAGGGCTTGAGGTATCCGGAGATTCCACCGTCAGAATTGGCCCAAGTTCTAAGGAGAGTGAGGGCACCTAGCAATGTAGCTGCCTCTAGGAGATATAAGTTTTTCTCTAGCTAGATTCCTGGGAAATTGTTGCCCTAGGTGACGTAATGGGGCTAGACCTAGGGAATGTGAAAATTTCTTAATCTAAGAAACCCTATTGCAATATCTTGATTTAATTCTCCTACTTGAATTAAGTTACAAGTTAATTTCTGAAATATTCAATAAATTAGTGAAGTAAATAGTAAATACAACTAGCAACCTACACATACAGATCAAATACTGAAGAACATGCTCATAGACAAAGTGACACATGGATTTTCTGGACAACTATCCCCAGAAAAACACCAATGTGGTAAAACCAGTGCAGCTAGCTCTGGAGTGTTTCCATTATTATGTAGAATCTCAGTACAACAATCGTGGGCATCAAAACTGGTTCACCCAACAGAGAAATAAAAACAACAGTAATACGCTGCTCTGAATCCCTCTACGTCAGTCTAACTAGCCTGCGTCGGCCTATGTGCTACTCAGTAAGGGCCTGCATCACACCTGAAGGGCTTACACTGCCCCTGCGCTGCTTTGACTGGGCCTGCATCAGCCCTGCGTGGCTCCTCTTGCCTCTGTGCTACCCCTGCTGGGCTCTGGCTGGACTGCGTGGCTCCTGCTACCCCTGTTGCTCTGGCTGGCTGGAATGCTTAAGTAGAAAAAACATAGGTAAGAAAGAAGGCACTGGCCAAAGGCAACGCATAATAGTCAGAAAAATTGAAGAAATGAAATGAAAATAGATCAATGTTCGCAATTAACTGAAATAGCTCAATGGGACTAGAGAGTAAAAGCTTTGACAACAGCAATAAGTGCTTATAGAATCAACTAAGAGAATAGAGGAGACTAATTCATGAGGTTAAAATGTTGTATAATTGTTGGCACAGGAAAACTGTAGAATTGTTAGAGTAAATCTCTGCAGGTACCATTAGTTGGTGATCATTGATAATCATTTCAGTTCATCAAATACCCTGATGAATGGGCCTTACAAGCTATTTGCATAGACAAACCCCACAAAAGTTGTGTGATCGAAAAATATTCACACTATATTGAAGAAAAACCCTACCAAATAATGATGACATTTCAAATGGGGCAAGAAACAATAGAGAGATAGACATCGAAAAAGTTAAAATGCTAGGGAAACAGGAGAGCAACTAGGTAGCATGGTAGAAATCACAACAAATTAGCACCCATCCAAACATCACCACAATTTTTTCTTCAACTCTAAATCTCCAAATTCATCAAATTATATCCTGTATTCAAACCTGATCCTCTCTGTTAGTCATTCTGAAGATAAGGGTGAGAACTTACTACAGAACCATCACCTACATGTAGTGATCTTATTCTGTGACCAGACAACCTACTTTCATGAAGACATGGACAAGTAAACACTCTCTGCCAAGATTTTCCATACATCCCAGGTTAAGCAACCACATATACATCACTAGTTTTTTCTCTTCAGATTTGTAACTTAGAAGAGCTTTGTCTGACCACCTTCGGGTTGCTCCTAGAGTCACCCATGGAAGCCCTCTCAACATCATCCTCTTTCTGTAGTTCCTAATTAGTAATTTAATTAACCATAACAGTTTCTTGATCATGCAGGTATTTCAAATATATTTCCAGTAAGCATAAATATTGCATGTTAAACAATCAGGTCAAAAGACTTTAGACTATGATGCAAAAAAAACAAAGAAACCTCACCAACACTCAAAGGAAAAACAAAGTCAAACCTCTACAAAGTATAAATAGATATCTGATAAACTTCATTCCACCACAAAAATGTGCTTAACTAAAGAAAATTCTAATTACTGTTCTTTCAAGACAAAGCTTTCAAGGGAACTGATGTTATAAACATACCCCTACACCTCATGAACAATCAATGTGTATAAATAGACCATCATAAGGCTCATTTTAAACATCATTATTATCATTTTATAAATCATTTTTATTAAATCAACAAGAAGAAAGCAACAATTGCATTCAGTTCCACTGAAGCAAAGTATATGGCAGTTTCATATACTTATTATGAAGCTATCTATATTTGCAACTTGATTGTAAAGTCAACCAATGAGTTGTTGAAGCCCAATATTGTCTCTTCTGAGAATCAAAGTTACATCAAGATCTATGAAAATCCAATGTGTCATGACCATTTCAAACACATTGATATTCAATACAATTTCCTAAGATTCCAAGTTCATTAGGGAGTTAGTAGTGTTGGACCACATTCTGAAAAATTTTCATATGGTTAATAGTTTGACAAAGCTCCTAACAAAGGGGAAGTTTGACATGTTGGGGGAGAATCTTGGGTTATTGGAAAAAAAAAAATTCTCAAGAGTGTTAGATTACCTAGTTAGTCTCACCTCAACCTTGAGAATTTGAGAAGCACCAGGATTGTAGAGCTAGAATGTGGTACACCAGTCAGAAAGATTCATAAATACAGCTATAAGCTTATAATGACACCTTAGAGGATAGACAAATTAGTTGTTGGGTCACACCCACCAAGTATGGCAGACTAGTTGAGGAGATTAACACCATCATCTCAGGTGCATTCATGAGTGCACATTTATGGAATGAGGCACCTTCAGGAGAGGAGTTATATCTACTATGATAATGCTCTACTATAAAGAAAAACCTTGCATACAAGGAAAAGTTATGAGGGAGTTGCTCATGCTCAAGGGAGATGCACCACTAACGCTATCATTAGCCTATTTTCTAACAACACCTTCTCTTAACTTATAAATGAAAAGGATGGGCACATTAGTTATACATTTGTAGAAATAGATAATAAGAGTGAGTACTATTAGCTTGTAGGTTGTAGTAGGAGCTTTTCTGAGATGACAACTTGCTGTGACATTCTTCTATTTGAGTAATAAGGACTTCTATGCAATTGTTGTTGGAGCCTGATCTTTTTATCCTGAATTTTTAGATTACAGATTTGTGTAGAGTGGGCCTAATATATTTGTTGTTTTAATCCATTGTATTTCTTCTCTCTCCATTTCTCTCCTACCTCGCTCTCTCTTCCCCTTTTGCTCTCTCTCCCGTTTTCCGTTTGCTCCCTTGTGGCATCGTGATGCAGAGGCATTACGCTAAAACAATTTCCATGCATTTTTGTTAGACTTAGGGGTTTCTAGTTTTCAAAAGAGTTAGATTTTATGTACTGAATTTAGTGGGTTTCTATTTATTTTAGTTAAATGCGGAGAATTGTAACTACCTTCGAATGATTAGTGGACATATGAAGAGATAGTCAATTTCAGTTTATATGGGGATTAGGCTAAATTTAAAACCGTAGGAATTTTAGAGTTTTGTTGAGTGTTAAGGGAGGATGAAATGATTATTGTTAATTTGTATAAATAAGCCTCTGTGGCATAGACCTGTATAGAACTGCATAAAGTTAGAGAGATGGAGAGGCTGAGTAGGAGAATAGAAGGCCATTAAATTAGAAGATCTGGCCGAGGACCAGAAGATTATAAGTAATTTCATTTATATGAAGGAACTTGTTTAGTCTTATATGTGCATTGATTAATTCATGAATGGTTAAATTCTTGTGTTGAGGATATGATATATATATGGTCTGCATGAGAATGTTTTGGACCTCTGTAGCTAACTGTGTGAATGGAACTCTGATATCTGGGGGTGTTGGTGTTTCTGCACACCTTTGATGGATAACTAGCAAACTGTGGTTGAGTCTTGTGAATTTGACCTTGTGTGGTTAAATTCCTAATAGATAGAGGATATCTATTGTGTAAAAGGAGAAATCTGTGATAGAGTTCGGAGATAAGGCCCTAAATGGGTGGAAGAGTCGATGTCAATTATACCGACATTGTGGTTTGTGTTGGAAGCACCGAGGTGAATCAGGAGGAATGTTAACCTTTGTTCGTGATATTGGAAGCGATGGCGAGGTTTTATAATGAAACCTTAGCACTATGAAATGGATTGGTTTAACTTGTAAGGACACTGAATCAAATAAAATCTTAGTTAAGAGGCGAATGGAACCATGAGGGAGAAGGAAGCGGAACCAGGAGCGTAAACAGAGACAACGGTTTTTGGAACTAACCCAGTGGTATTCGCAAAGTTTAAAAGTGGTATTCGGTTTTTGAAATAAAAATACGATACGTTTATTTTCTCAACACGTGACATAAGTCTGTATTTCAAAACAGCCCATTTTGCACTTTTTTGGAGGGTTAAAGCTCGTTCAAAAGAAAGTGCGATACTCATCTGATTGGGCGGAAACAAGGATCGACGGTGGTCGCACTCTAAATTTTCACGGATATTAACGAGTGGAGAGGGGCGTTAAAAGTGCACAAGTCGGTCGCACGATGATCGTTGATTTGGCAAGGTAAAATGCGATAAGCCTCTGGCTATCAGATGGGGAGGTAAGTTAAATTGTATTGTGGGACCCCATTGTTTGTCGGGTTTTGTTTTAAATCGACGTCGGAGTTGTGTTAATGGAGTATTAGGTGGTGGGACCGAGAATCCCTATTATATGGTCTAAACCATGGGCTTTATTAGATATCTCCCGCCCTCTGATTTTATTGTTGGACCTCTGTGTAATATGGGTTTTTATACAATTGCACATAGTATACAATGAGGGCTTTATAACCTTTTAAAAGAAGCTTCGGCACAGTAATAATCTAAATTTCCAGAAAAGAGGATTAAGCAGGTGCGTATATTTTGATTCACAATAGAGGGTATGGTTTCATAACCATATAGTAAGGGTAAAGAGCTTCCACACCTATGTTATTCAAATTTCCAATTCAAAGGATAGAACATTGTGAGGTTGCCCAGATTGTTGAGATTTATTGGGGGTGAAAATTTTGAGATGCATTTATATGCATAGGAAAGAGGAAAATGTGGGGCTATGTGAGGTAGCCCCGGCATCACATCGTTCGTTGGGCGTGCCGTGTGAGGTAGCCTGACCAGGCGCATTCGTGTCGGGTTGTTTCATTCGAGGGTGCCCGTATCATTTTCGCTAAGATGTGACTGCCTGGGTGCCTTGTGCACATTCGAGCGGCCCGTTTTCCATTTTCTCCCTTATGGAATCGTTATGTTGGGTACAACATAGAAAAAAAAGAAATTAGAGATACACAGAAACTCATATTAAAATTAAGATATTATAGAAAATAATGTGAAACTTAAATTAAAATTAAAATAACATCAAAACAAGAAAATTAGAAATAAATTTAAATGATTGTGGAAACTTAAATTAAAATTAACATAATCTAAAAAAATATAGAAATTAAAATTAATAAAAAAATTCAAATTACAACAATAATAAAAAAAAACATAAGAATTAAAAACAACACCGAAATTAAAATTAAAACAATTTAAAAAATATGAAAGTTAATATGAGAGTTAAATCTTAAAATAAAATTAAAAGCTTAAACTACAATAATCACAGTTATAACAACAATAATGCGCTCTTCCAAAACTGACCGGGCCAAAGCAAGAAAGGGAGGCATTCATTAAAGGTCGCATATATCGCATACACAAAAAAGAGAAGTTTAAAAAAATGACACTAGGTAACTAACCACCTCCTGATCACCCGCAAGCTCATAGCTTGCATACGCATTACCTGAAGATTTCCCGTTCGTCTGTCTGTCCACTCTTGGAGTCTTTCACATCGCACATCGCAAGGCTCCTTCTTCTCTGTGTCTGCGAGAAAACAGAGTTCCAGGAGAATTTGGAGAAATTGGTCATCTTTGAGTGGGTTTCTAGATACCAAGAAATTGATTAGATAGGATTTCTAGGGTTTGTGCAAAATTGGGGGGAGAATCCGGGTTTTTATGTGATAGGGACTCGATACCAGGGTTTTTATGAAGAAAACATGTGGTTGGGTTCATCATGTCAGCAGAGCTTTCATGATAGATGAAAAAGACAGAATCTGCTCTGTATGGTATATTTAACAAGGGCGAGGTCATGGCTTCCCCAGATGGATGAAGCATCTATAGTTTCGAAGGACTATTGGATGCCGGAATAGAGCTACACAGTTTGTTATGATTGCGAGTCGCAGTTTACGTTCTTCAATCGGCAGCACCATTGCCAGATTTGCGGTCAGGTTTTTTGCAGGAAGTGCACATTGAACACAATTCCAGCTCCTGTTGTCGAAGGTTGGAAGTATGATCAGGAAGAAGGGGAGCGTCTTAGGGTTTGCAGCTATTGTTTCAAGGTATGGGAGGAACATATGACAACTTCATAGTACGATGACAATCAATTTTTGTCTTCAGGGATCAGTCGTTCGTCTTCTCTTACAAGTTTTTCTCTTACAAGTTTATCAAGTAGTAAGTCAAGTGGCAGCGATAGCGGGGTTAACATCTTTGGCGCTATGCCTTATTCAACTGTGCCTTATCAGCATGTCACTTACAGTTCTTCTCTTAGTCATCCAACTCAAGGTCTTGACAGATTGGAGCGAATGCCCTAGAAGAAACAAGATATGTCGTATTCGGGAAGGAACACGAATTCTCCATCCCTCTTGGAAGGCAGAGTAAATGCTGCCAGTATTTTTGGAACTCCCTTGAACCGGTATGGTATCATTTACTTTCCTCAAACTGTATGCTTTGAAACTTTGTCAACTGCTTTACAAGGAGCTTGACCAAACGAAGATCCGTTTTTAGTTCCATTTCCATAACAGTTCTCCCCACTATTCCTTTCTTGGGTTTGGGATGCAAGTCCTTGGGTTGATACGATACAATAGTGTATTCCCTCACTCCAGTAATAACTTTGCATAGAGGTGCTTGTGTGCTTTGTTGGTCCCTACTTCCTGTGGTTGTTTTCTTTGTGATGTATTTTTTGAAAGAAATATCAGTAGACTGCAGTGGGGTAGCCCTTGTTAATATGACTACCACTACTGCATTATTAATAAATTTAGATTCCTAGTTCATGATTCATATCCCTTGAGACCGTCTAGCCCTGTTTCTTATTTTTTTGGTTTCCTGTCTCATATCCTGTTTCCAATCTGGTAACGTATGTCAACTGCGTGTAGTCTTCAAGTGACGATATCTGTGGCAATCCATTGATTGTTAAGTGTTGTGCAAATTATTAAAAAGGAAAATTTCTGGAATCTTGATTATTGCAGAAATCGATGGCACACATAATTTTTTGAATGATGATTTCCAAAAAGTGTTTCGATACTCCCTTAATGCATTTATGACATCCGTCTTTTGTAGGAGTGATGATGAGGATGATGAGTATGGTAATATTCCTGAAGATCTTGGGTGGCATATTTCTAGACAAACAGAAGAATACTTTAAAGGTAACTTTAACTTAGTTCATGATCCTGGATACAATTTCAATGGGATTCATCCTGCTGGTTATAGCTCTAAAAATTCCACGCACCGAGGGATCCTGGAAACAGGGCTGAGTGGTAAAACCAGAAACTCTGATGAGCATGTTGAGGCAATGAATATCCCTTCACAAACTAGTAACCAGGAAGAAAGTCAACACTCAAGGGTGCCAGAAAGGTCTGGAGAAGAATCAGAGGGAACGGATAATGCTGGTGAGTGCAATGATGAAGCATCTATGTTTGAGACACCGGGTCCAGATTTAGAGCAGTTGGTGGACATAGAGAAAATTGTTGATATATGGATTCTTCCTGAGCCAAAAGATGAACAAGACAAACAGGAGTCTGGTGTGTTTGATGATGAAGATGATGATGATGATGGTGGTTGGGGTTTGCCCCATTCTACTAGTAGCTTTAGTGACAGTGACTACAAGAGTAAACAGAGATCGAGTGAGGAGTATAGGAAGGCTATGAGATTCGTAGTAGATGGACATTTTAGGGCTCTTGTGGCACAAACTTCTTAAGGGAGAAGATGTTCCTATAAGTGAAGAGAATCACAGGGACAACTGGCTGGAAATAGTCACTTCATTGTCATGGCAAGCAGCGAGTCTCGTCAAGCCAGATACTAGCAAGGGAGGAGGGATGGATCCTGGGGGGTATGTCAAGGTCAAGTGCATTGCATGTGGTTTCCCTTCTGAAAGGTAGACTTATAGTCTATTATTTTGTATTGTTTGGAACATCTACTAACATAATTTTCACCTTAATTTGCTTGTGTTTAAGTCTTCTATAATGTTATGTGTTCCAAGCTGGCATTTCCATAATTAGTATTAAACTGCCATGATCCTCTTTAACAGTGAGGTGATTAAGGGAGTTGCTTGTAAGAATAATGTGATTATGAATGTTGGTATTTACATTGTTCTGTTGTTGACAACATTTGCAACATAGGGACTGATGTGGCTTTGTGAAATTGTATGAATAGGTATTCCTATTGTTCTGTTGTAGACAAGATTTTCAATATTGGTTACTGGTTAATGATATGCTTGAGATAGGTATTCATGTAATTATTAATGCTGGTATTCACATGATTCTCTTGCTGACTAGATGTGTGAAATTGGGTCTGATGTGGGTTTCTGAAACTGTACTAGTAGGTATTCATACCGTTGTGTTGTTGACAGGATTTTCAATATTTGTTGTCAGGAAGATTGTATATGTTTGGGATTGCTTGCTCTGGTTACGCTGTTGATATGAATTTAATTATTGGAAGTGTCATAGTTATGAGGATGATACCCAAAAATCCGCTTCCTATGTGATTTAATTGTCGATATTTATATGGTTTTTTTATTTGGATCTTTGTTTTCACTTCATTTTGTGTTTACAAACGGTAATTGTTGCAGAAAGTGGAAGTAGAGGCAAGATTTTTGCACAGCGTTTACCAGCCCTAGGCATTGACTATGGAAAAAATGGAAATAATATTCCTCCACCATCTACAGTAGCAAAGTTGGTTCAGAGTACAAGTATTTCAAATTTGAAACTATATGGAGCAGATCCTGCAATTCTTCAATTCTGCACTGCCAAGCCAGGCGCCGATGAGCAAACTTTGGAGGAAAATTTGAACTATGTTTGTGGACATGGCATTGACTGTAGGCCTATTCAACAAGGAGGTCCTTTCTATTCACTAAATACAGTGGCAGGCCATGCTGCTTATGCCATGAACGCATACTATCAGAGTGCGGGTCGGAACAGTTGGAATTGTGATTTTGCGCAGAATGGAACTCTTACTTCCACAGATCCAAGTACGCATGTGAAATCCTCTTTTCTATGGCCATTAATTCTTTGTTCGAAAACTCCATTCGAATTTACTACTCAGTCTACCAGTTCTATGCATAGGACACTTAGATAAAAAAAAGGGGAAATTTCTAACTAATACAAGAATTGGTTTCAATTAAACCAAGAACGAGAAAATAAGATCACAAAATTTTGTTAAATCAATCTTTGATTATTTTAAACCCCATCAGAGCTTTTGCTAATCCATTTTAGTAAATTATCTCTAAATAGTTCCATTGGTGATTGATGTATACTTCTCAACCCATAGTTAGTTAAAACTGTAGGTGCTTAAGCTGCATCTAAATCTCAACTTGACCAAACCAAAATAAAAATAAAAATTAATTGGATATTTTCAAAAAACTCCCATTAAACACTCCTTAATATATCGTGTTTAATATACATAAATTCGGTTTGATGTCTGATATGCACCTTTACCTTTGAGGCAAGATATTTTAAGCTTTAATCATTTATAGATTTTGTATAACATTGAATTTCATATCAATAGGTAAGAAGTGGTAAGAGGAAAGGGGGTGTTTTATGATTTTGAGAAAGTTAAAGTTGTAAATTATTTATGGGGTTTAGGATTTCTACATAGTATGTAGAAATCATAGATGACCAAAAGTAATACATATTGCAGGTTTGATGTGTTCCCCCTCCCCGGGCATATAGTCTCAAGTCTCAGAGTTAGCTTTTGATGATTTCTGCCTCTTTAAACAGAGGGTATTCACGGTTTCGAATTCACCTTTCTTGGTTGTGACCTAATGAACTCCCGTTGTGAACACAATTATTAGGTGAACTTGTTTAGGTTGGAAATGGAATGGACCTTTATTGAAACCCAGTTCTCCCAGTGGCAATGCACATTATCATTTAGTATGACTTGAACTGTTGATCGTAGACATGGAGCAAGTACATGATGATATTTAATCTGAACCCCTCATGCCCCTCTGCGAGAGCTCATAGAGTGACCTGAAGGAGCCCTTTTGATATCCTAAAAGAAGTCGTGAATGAATTAAAGAAAATGGTGGCTTTACTGATTAAAACATAATTGTGAGTTGCAGAACTTATTAAAACTCATTTACATGGTTAAAAAATGATATAATCAAATTCAAGTGGAAAAAACCAGAAAATCCTAAATAATATAAACAACAAAACAATGTAACGTAGATAAAAAAAAATGACATAACTAAATTCAACTGGAAAAAAAGCCCTGAAAATCTTGAATATCTGTTTGCTATTATAAAATCCAAATTACAAAAACTGGGGTGAATTTTAAAACATTATGTTCTATTTTCATTTTCAATATGTGCTTCAAAATGCAAGCAATGAAATACATGCATATAAATACATGGGTCATAGAACTTTTCAAATTAAATATGTACTATTTTTATTTTTATTTTTAGTGTGTTTCAAACTGCAAAGCAATGCAATACATACATACAAATTCATCCCTCATAGAACTTTTTCAATTAAATATGTACTATTTTTATTTTCAATGTGTGTTTCAAAATGCAAAACAATGCAGTACATACATACAAAAGCATCTCTGATAAAACGTTTCTAATTAATAAACCTATTTCATCTCTTATAAAATGTTTCTAATTAATAAACCTATTGGCCTCTCTTTGCACCTTTTGGGGCAACTTGTAGTCTATTTTTGTTCGATAGCAAGTTGCAGCAGCAGCACCAGTGCATACCAACGGACAACAACCACAAGGTCAAGGGTTCAATTCTCAGGAAGTGGCCGAAAGACACATGGACGGCAGGGGTGAGAAGGGGAGAGAGAGAAAGGAGAGCATTTAGACACCGAACAAGATGAGCGCAGAGCTGGTCTCGTCGTCCAGCGGTTATGGCTAACTCGATGCCCAGATTGAACAGCTAATGCAGTGCAAGCCCCTCTCAGAACAGGAGGCCAGTAGTGTCAGCCCTTAATCCTGCCACTTTAAATCTATGCATTTCGTATGAAGTTTCTGTTCGAGATCCATTTTTTTTTCAGAAGTTTATGTTTCGAAACCTAGGTTTTGTAAAGGTCTGAGAAAATGCACCCTCTCTTTGCCAGGATGGTTCTTGTACACCGTGTCGGCACATGGATCTGGCGCCATACGAACCCCCGCTGGGAAGATTTTCGGGTTGTTGGCGAAAATGCTTGGTGCGAATGGCTGTATTAGAATCTGATCCGCTGTTCTTTATGGTGTTAGGGGTTTTTGAACCATTTTTTAAAGGGAAATGGTGTTTCAATGGCCTGCAAACTACGTTTCTCTAGCGCAATGCTTTGTGTTTATCGTTTCAGTTTGGTTAAGTGTGAGACCATTTAGCGTTCAATAGTTGGATCCGTCATTGTCAAGAAAATGAAACCTAGGCGGAATCTTCGGGATGTATATACCGGGTGGCCCGATGTCTGTAGTGGTTTATAAGTGTCTTGGATAAGTGTGCATCAATCTTTTCCTTGCCTGATGATATTGTGATTAGCCTTTTAAAACTTTGGTTTTAGCGGGTGCTTGCATCTTTAAAGGTTGTTTAGTCATTAATACATTTAGATGTCCTAGACATGTGTGGAGTCACCTTGGCTACTGATCTTGTGATTAGGCTTTTAAAGCTTTTTTGATGCAGGAAAACAATGTATGCTTCTCGATGCCCTTGATATTTGACAAGTAATTTAGGGCACAGCGGACCGTGTCCTCGAATACCCTAAGTATTTTGTTTTCTGCGATTCTGTCTTTTGTTCTGGTTTTTTCAAGAGGGTACAGGGGATTAGAATTCTAATTTTGGAGGGAGCTTAGTTTACTACAGCTACTCATTTGGTTTGGGCTGCTGTGACTTGTTAATACTTTTGAAGATGTTAAATATTAAATATTTTTTTTGCAGATGTTGCGTTTGTTTGATTATTAGTTCAAACATCAAACCGTTGAGACTTTTCAAAATGACTTGTTGAGATTTTATTGCATAGATCTATTACAGGAGTCAATTATCTATGATATCTGGGAATGTATTTGGGATGAAAATTCCAACAATATATCCTTTTTGAAACATTTTTCAGAGCCCCTCGTGAGATTGAATTCTATGAATTAATGATTAATCCATGAGATCATTGATATGCTCAGATAATAAATTGCTGAGATATTATTTTATAGTATTATGAAACAATTCAGTTGTCTCTGTAGATGTCTAGGTATAACTCCTCTATTCTGTAGTAAAACATACCATTGAGATTGTTTGGGCTTAGGTGCAGAAATCATAAAGATATATATAGTAGGTTATGATAATGGATTGAATTCTGTATTGAAGAAAATATATATTATTTTAAGAATGTTTTTCTCATGGTTGCAGGTGAGAGGATTGTGTAAAAAGGCCAAGGAGATTCTCATGGAAGAAAGTAATGTTGAGGTATGTCCTTTGCTTCAGCTAAATTTGAAATAAAAATTATAATTTGCTTTCATCTGTGCCTCAAGGTGTTCAGTTCCATTTTGCATGCATGTACACACCAATAAAAAATATACGCTGTTGGAATACAAAAAGAATAAATAGAACAATAAACAAATGAAATACATTTTACGATTCAAAATTCTTTTAATCTGAAAATATGCAGAAAATTCAAGATTGAAATTGGAATCTATTAATGTTATCACAAAATTTGGGACTCACGGTAACATAGTATTTACGAGGTACACCGAAGAAGGGAGTGCTTGATGCATCTCTTGAGGAAATTGATCTAGCCCGTCTTCAAAACAATAACATAGAATGAAAAATAAGAGCTGGGGAAGATGGCTAAATTCTATCATTTCAAAACAGCCATTCTGCTTTTGAAGTATTCAGATGCAATATCCTTCTCATTTATTGTTCTTGTTGCCACTTTGATTTTTTATGTTTTTTCGTTGTTCTGGTACTGAGTTTTTTCAGGATTTAAACTGATTCACTTTGTCACTATTTCTGAACGATATATTTTTAATCTTGTTATTTTTCATTTTTATTGTTTTTCTTCACTTATCAACCAAGGTTTCACTGTGGTCTCGGTATTTGTTGTTTTAGTAAAACTTATGAAGTTTAGATTTAAGGGTTCCAGCATCCGTGTTTTCTAAAGACCCTGGATTTGTTATCTGCCAGGAGTCTTCAAAAACCTTGATGTGCCATTCCCATTGTTTTCACACCTCAGCATGGACATTGACACATGGAATTGATATTGCCACCTCTTTTTTTTGTATACCTCTGGCATAACCAATTATCAGCTATGATGGGCTTGTGTTACTTATGAACAATTTCATGATTGTAAGATCAACCATCTTAGCCTAGACGTATACTTTAGAAGAATTATCATATACAAGAAATATTTCACCCCAACTGTCACAAACATATAAACACTTGGGCTGTGGAATGCAGCTCTTGGTGCAGTTAGATTGAACAGGTGTGTCATTGCTTGGAATTTGGAAGCAATGTTCATCTAGATGTCACTAAATAGAAATTTTCGTGATTTTAATCACAGAGGAGTCAGATCCAGTTACTGACAATACTATATATGTCATGCCTTGATGTCATTGGCACAACTAATCTGTTTTTTTGTTGTGAAATTCCATGTAATGCGCTCCTCATTATTCTTTTGTTGTAGTTCTTGGGTATCGCAACTATAAAGTTACATTGTGCTGAAGCATTTTTAATGCTTCTATGTGCAGGCTTTAAAGATGTGCCTGAAGCGGAGAAAAGTAGAATGGTTGGTGATGTTTTCAGTAGTGTTGCCTCAAAATATGACATCATGAATGACATAATGAGTGTTGGTCTTCACCAGCTTTGGAAGGATAGGTTCATATTTATTTGTTATAATTAAAACCATTGAATTTCAATTCCTCAAATCTCTGCTCGGTTTGTCTTTGGATGCATGAAAAAATTTATTTCTTCTTGTGTGATCTAGCTTTTGGAGACTTGTCTCAAAATTGAGTCCATTTGTAGGAATGCAACATCTTGATGTAGCTAGTGGGATAGGTAGTTTGACCAAACTATATATATATCTAAAACATACCATTGAGATTGTTTGGGCTTAGGTGCAGAAATCATAAAGATGATATATAGTAGGTTATGATAATGGATTAAATTTTGTATTGAAGAAAATATATATATTTTTTAAGAATGTTTTTCTCATGGTTGCAGGTCAGAGGATTGTGTGAAAAGGCCAAGGATATTCTCATGGAAGAAATTAATGTTCAGGTATGTCCTTTGCTTCAGCTAACTTTGAAATACAAATTATAATTTGGTTTCATCTGTGCCTCAAGGTGTTCAGTTCTATTTTGCATGCATGTACACACCAGTAAAAAATATACGCTATTGGAATACAAAAAGAAGAAATAGAACAATAAACAAATGAAATACATTTTACCATTCAAAATTATTTTAATCTGAAAATATGAAGAAAATTCAAGATTGAAATTGGAATATATTAATGTTATCACAAAAATTGGGACTCACGGTAACATAGTATTTACGAGGTACACCGAAGAAGGGAGTGCTTGATGCATCTCTTGAGGAAATTGATCTAGCCCATCTTCAAAACAATAACATAGAATGAAAAATAAGAGCTGGGGAAGATGGCTAAATTCTATCATTTCAAAACAACCATTCTGCTTTTGAAGTATTTAGATGCAATGTCCTTCTCATTTATTGTTCTTGTTTCCACTTTGATTTTTTATGTTTTTTCGTTGTTCTGGTACTGATTTTTTTCAAGATTTAAATTGATTCACTTTGTCACTGTTTCTGACCAATCTATTTTTAATCTTGTTATTGTTCAGTTTTATTGTTTTTCTGCACTTATCAACCAAGTTTTCACTGTGGTCTCGGTATTTGTTGTTTTAGTAAAACTCACGAAGTTTAGAGTTAAGGGTTCCAGCATCCGTGTTTTCTAAAGACCCTAGATTTGTTATCTGCCAGGAGTCTTCAAAAACCTTGATGTCCCATTCTCATTGTTTGCACACCTCAGCATGGAGACTGACACATGGAATTGATATTGACACCTCATTTTTTTTATACCTCTGGCATAACCAATTATCAGTTATGATGGGCTTGTGTTACTTATTAACAATTTCATGAGTGTAAGATCAACCATGTTAGCCTTGACGTATACTTTAGAAGAATTACCATATACAAGAAATATGTCACCCCAACTGTCACAAACATATAAACCCTTGGGCTGTGGAATGCAGCTCTTGGTGCAGTTAGATTGAACAGGTGTGTCATTTCTTGGAATTTGGAAGCAATGTTCATCTAGATGTCACTAAATAGAAATTGTCATGATTTTAATCACAGAGGAGTAAGATCCAGTTACCGACAATACTATATATGTCATGCCTAGATGTCATTGGCACAGCTAATCTATTATTTTGTTGTGAAATTCCATGTAATGTGCTCCTCATTATTCTTTTGTTGTAGTTCTTGGGTATGGAAACTATAAAGTTACATTGTGCTGAAGCATTTTTCATGCTTCTATGTGCAGGATTTAAAGATGTGCCTGAAGTGGAGAAAAGCAGAATGGTTGGTGATGTTTTCAGTAGTGTTGCCTCAAAATATGACATCATGAATGACATAATGAGTGTTGGTATTCACCGGCTTTGGAAGGATAGGTTCATATTTATTTTTTATAATTAAAACCATTGAATTTCAATTCCTCAAATCTCTGCTCAGTTTGTCTTTGGATGCATGAAAAAATTTATTTCTTCTTGTGTGATCTGGCTTTTACAGACTTGTCTCAAAATTGAGTCCATTTGCAGGAATGCAACATCTTGATGTAGCTGGTGGGACAGGTAGTTTGACCAAACTATATATATATATATATATATTCAAATGCTTCTTTTTAACTATTAAAAATTTAGCAATATGTCATGTCATTTAAAGAATAAATAAAATGCACTACAAGTGTAGCTACTAGCCACCACGAATACAAGAAATGGACATTACAAGCCATTTAAATTATCAAAAATGCCTTAGATCATGCCTAGACCATGAAGTTTCAAGTTGGTGCACAAATGATAAATGCATTAACAACCCAAAATTTAGGGGTCAGAAATGTCAGTGCATTGACGTTGGTCAGGGGTATTATCCTTAGGTGTGTTGAGAAATCTAGGGCATCAAGATTAGGTGATTTATCTTGGTTAGATACCTGCTTGTGAATGCCTTTTTACTTCTTAGGTTAGGATCTTCTTTTACTTAGGTTATTATAGTGTTCCTCATTAAACAACTACCAATGCATAAGCCATAAAGAGACAAAAGACACATAATATAGGTGATCAACCAGGGCTAAAACCTCTCCCACTTGAGAGGAAAACCCAAATGAATTATTCTTCTTATAGAGACTTCAATTGATGAATACCAAGACCAAGACCCTTGACCTATTTGACTCTCCAAGACCAAGACACAATTTCCCTTTCACTACTTCTCTTTTGTGCCCAAGTCAACACTTGGTCCAACTGCTTGCTTGCCTTCCTTTGTACCTTGGTACCTTGGCTATACTTCAGATTTGAAGTTCCTTTTTCTCTGATTCAGACCTGAAACTTCTCGACTTCCTTCAGAAACCCTAGCATCTGTGAATAATTAGCTTTGGAACCTTGATTCCCTTCACTTTAGTTTGAGACTTCTTACTTGACAACTCAGATTGATTTCTTCCTTGTTCTTCACCCTAAGTACTCTCTTATGGTGACTGCAATATTTCATCCTTCTTCCTGCCATAGGCAGGTCTGCAATCTTCCATGTGTGGAGTTTACTTGGACCCAAAACAGTCCCAAAACTATGCGAAAGACTTGGCTCTTCCTTCTCTTCTCCTCATTGGTTATAAGGCTTCTTTTTGATGAATTTCACACCACTTTCTAGCTTCAAACCTTGACCGAAAATCTGTCTCTAAAATGAGGTCGAGCTGCCCTATTTATAGTCGTTGGATAGCATACAATGTCTATGCCATATGGGTGTCTAGATGTGTATAGATAGCATGCAATGTCTATGGGTGTCTAGATGTGTATAGAAAATAAGGTTTCAATACCTGCATGGAATGTGTAGAGTCTCTACTTAAGAAAGCAGCATTCTGTTTTTACCTTTTTTGAGTGCTCTATTTTAGGTTTTCATTGATAGTCATGACACTAATAAAACATGCACATCAATTTCCATATCAAATTTCCCTTCTACAGCATATCTGTGCAAATTTTTCTGCTGAACTTATTTTTTGTCATACGATGCCAATCCTGCCAGAGCTGAATCTATGGTGTTACATTTCTAGAGACTTTTCCTTGCTCCGAGTGATGTGGCCAAATATTTAAGGAGTTTTAGTTCATCCAACCTCAGTTTTATGATTGATGGAAACATTTGATGCATGCACTAATAAGTAATAACATGAAATATCTGTGGGTTTGTATATCTATGATTCTGTTTAGAAAGAGGGTTTCAGTGATATTTTTCAGTTCACACCTCGGTTTACCTTTTATCCCTCTTTAAAATTCGTGTTCTAGGCTTTGATCCTTCTTCCATCCATGCTTGAAAGTAGCCATGCTGACATGATAACATGTATATGTCAGTCTGCAAGTACTTAGTGTTGGCTACATTACATATGATATATGGGTAAGTCTGCCTGCATGTACTTAATGTAGGATAGAGATTTTTCATTCTTTTGTCTAAATTTCCCCTATATATTCGGAAAATTTACGGAAGATAATTTTCATCATTATAGTCAAGGCTTGATCAACCATATTCCCACATTACATGAAAAGCTCATGTGACACTATTTTTTTAAGTATGATTAATACTTGTACCATTCAACTTCCTGTCCAGTTTTAAAGTTTCATTTTTTTTTACATTTAACCAACACACGAGAATTTCTAATGTATACTTTTTATCCTATTTCCATTTCAGTGAATTTAATTGAATGAAAATGTTGTTGTGAATTGGTTCCGTAATCATGATTTTTTTTACCCTTCTCGTTTTGAAAGTTCTAATTGCTCTCTTGATGTTAATTGAGGAAATATTATTGTAATAATGTACCAAGTATTAGTCTATTGCTCATTCGATGCCTTGTGCACTAAATTACCAGGTATTAGTGGAGAGCATGGATTGCCAGCTTGAACATATTGGCCTGTATGCGAGTCGACATGTATGTGGTTTCTTTTGGAGTTAGTTTTTTTTTTTTTTGGTGTATGGATGAAATGTGGAGTCTTCTGCTTAAGAAAGCAACATTCTGTTTTAAGTTTTTACCTTTAGCAGTTTTTAGCTGACTGTGATGGGATTTCTAATTTATTTAGCTTGAGAAGCTGATATTCTATTTTCACCTTTATTCAATCCTTTGTTTTCAGTTGTTCAATATAGTACTGGTGTCAGAGTAGAAATTGCTTGCATTTACATTAAATCATATCCAGGTTCCCTACTAGGGTAAATTTGTGGTTGAAATTTTGAATTCTTCTGCTTTGGATTTCCATATGTTTTATGATGTCAAGGTTCCCTACAAAAGTTCAATTTTTCTTTCAGGTCTCAACATGTTAATTTGTTCAGGTCATGGGTCCCATATAACCAAGAATTTTTGGTTTATTGAGGTTAGTCACAGGTTTGAGATCCACAGAGGCATTTGATGTATGTTCTAGATAGCATACAATATCTATACCATACGGGTGTCTAGATGTGTATAGATAGCATGCAATTTCTATGGGTGTCTAGATGTGTATAGCAAATAAGGTTTCAATACCTGCATGGAATGTGCAGAGTCTCTGCTTAAGAAAGAAGCATTCTGTTTTTACCTTTTTTCAGTGCTCTATTTTGGGTTGTCATTGAATAGTCATGACACTAATATAACATGCACATACATTTCCATATCAAAGTTCCCTTCTACAACAGATCTGTGTAAATTTTTCTGTTGAACTGTTTTTTTGTGATACGATGCCAATCCTGCCAGAGCTGAATCTATGGTGTTACAGTTCTAGAGACTTTTCCTTGCTCCAAGTGATGTGGCTAGATAGTTAAGGAGTTTTATTTCATCCAACCTCAGTTTTATGATTGATGGAAACATTTTATGCATGCACTAATAAGTAATAACATGCAATATCTGTGGGTTTGTATATCTGTGATTCTGCCTAGAAAGAGATTTTCAGTGATATTTTTCAGTTCACACCTCGGTTTACCTTTTATCCTTCTTTAAAATTCATCTTCCAGGCTTTCATCCTTCTTCCATCCATGCTTGAAAGTAGCCATGCTGACATGATAACATGTATATGTCAGTCTGCAAGTACTTAGTGTTGGCTGCATTACATATGATATATGGGTAAGTCTGCCTGCATGTACTTAATGTAGGATAGGGAGTTTTCATTCGTTTGTCTAAATTTCCCCTATATACTCCAAACATTTACGGAAGCTAATTTTCATCATTATAGTCAAGGCTTGATCAACCATATTCCCACATTACGTGAAAAGCTCATGTGACACTATTTTGTTAAGTATGATTAATACTTGTACTATTCAATTTCCTGTCCAGTTTTAAAGTTTCAATTTTTTTTTACATTTAACCAACACACGAGAATTTCTAATGTATATCCACTTTTTATCCTATTTCCATTTCAGTGACTTTAATTGAATGCAAATGTTGTTGTGAAGTGGTTCCATAATCATGATTTTTTTACCCTTCTAGTTTTGCAAGTTCTAATTGCTCTCTTGATGCTAATTGAGGAAATATTATTGTAATCATGTACCAAGTATTAGTCTATTTCTCTCTTGATGCCTTGTGCACTAAATTACCAGGTATTAGTGGAGAGCATGGATTTCCAGCTTGCACATATTGGCATGTATGCGAGTTAAGATGTATGTGGTTTCTTTTAGAGTTTTTTTTTTTTTTTTTTTTGGTGTATGCATGAAATCTGCTTAAGAAAGTGGCATTCTGTTTTAACTTGTAACCTTTAGCAGTTTTTAGCTGACTGTGATGGGATTTATAATTTATTTAGCTTTAGAAAATGATATTTTGTTTTCACCTTTCTTCAGTCCTTTGTTTTCCGCTATTCAAGATAGTACTGGTGTCAGAGTAGAAACTGCTTGCATTTACATTAAATCATATCCAGGTTCCCTACTAGGGTAAATTTGTGGTTAAAATTATTAATTCTTCTGCTTTGGATTGCCATATGTTTTATGATGTCAAGGTTCCCTCCAAAAGTTCAATTTTGCTTTCAGGTCTCAACACGTTATTTTGTTCAGGTCATGGGTCCCATATAACCAAGCAGTTTTGGTTTATTGAGGTTAGTCACAGGTTTGAGATCTATAGAGGCATTTGATGTATGTTCTAGATAGCATACAATGTCTATGCCATATGGGTGTCTAGATGTGTATATATAGCATGCAATGTCTATGGGTATCTAAATGTGTATAGCAAATAAGGTTTCAATGCCTCCATGGAATGTGCGGAGTCTCTACTTAAGAAAGAAACATTCTGTTTTTACCTTTTTTTAGTGCTTTGTTTTGGGTTGTAATTGATAGTCATGACACTAATATAACATGCACATCCATTTCCATATCAAAGTTCCCTTCTACAGCAGATCTGTGTAAATTTTGCTACTGAACTACTTTTTTTTCATACGATGCCAATCCTACCAGAGCTGAATCTATGGTGTCACAGTTATAGAGACTTTTCCTTGCTCCGAGTGATGTGGCTAAATAGTTAAGGAGTTTTAGTTCATCTAACCTCAGTTTTATTATTGATGGAAACTTTTGATACATGCACTAATAAGTAGTAACATGCAATATATGTGGGTTTGTATGTCTATGATTTTGTTTAGAAAGAGGGCTTCAGTGATGTTTTTCAGTTCACACCTCGGTTTACCTTTTATCCCTCTTTAAAATTCGTCTTCCAAGCTTTGATCCTTCTTCCATCCATGCTTGAAATTAGCCATGTTGACATGATAACATGTATATGTCAGTCTGCAAGTACTTAGTGTTGGCTGCATTACATATGATATATGGGTAAGTCTGCCTGCATGTACTTAATGTAGGATAGGGATTTTTCGTTCGTTTGTCTAAATTTCCCCTATATATTCGAAACAATTACAGAAGCTAATTTTCATCATTATAGTCAAGGCTTGATCAACCATATTCCCACATTACGTGAAAAGATCATGTGGCACTATTTTGTTAAGTATGATTAATACTTGTACTATTCAATTTCCTGTCCAGTTTTGAAGTTTCATTTAAAAAAATAATAATTTAACCAACACACGAGAATTTTTAATGTATATCCACTTTTTATCCTATTTCCATTTCAGTGAATTTAATTGAATGCAAATGTTGTTGTGAAGTGGTTCCGTAATCATGATTTTTTTTACCCTTCTCGTTTTGCAAGTTCTAATTGCTCTCTTGATGTTAATTAAGGAAATATTATTGTAATCATGTACTAAGTATTAGTCTATTTCTTTCTTGATGCCTTGTGCACTAAATTACCAAGTATTAGTGGAGAGCATGGATTTCCAGCTTGAACATATTGGCCTGTATGCGAGTCCAGTTTTAAAGTTTCATTTAAAAAAAAAAATTATTTAAATTTCTTCGGTCTTGCGACGTTTTATTTTTTATTTTTTAACTTTTTAAATGTTCGTCGGTATTGTGACACTTCTTCCTGGCGTCGGTATTGCGACACTTTTGCTAAGCATCAGTATTGCGACACTTTTGAAACGTGTCAGTATTGCGACATTTTAAATGCGTCGGTATTGCGACACTTTAAAATCGTCGGTATTACAACACTTCAATAAAGCGTCAGAGCAAGTGTCGCTCTTCCGATGCTTTATTGAAGTCTCAGAATTGTGACTCTATGGCTAACCACGCTTTTTCCGGCCTCAAACTATCGCTCTTACGACGACTATGTGTCGGAATAACGACACCTTGGGCGCCGGAAATTGGGCCAAATTTACTAGTGTTAGGTGAGTTTAGTTTAATTTTATCAACTATATTTTAGTAGAAGTTATATGTTGCATATTTCTCAAATTGTGGAGTTGTTCCTTTCCTGTTGCATGTTTTTTATATTGTTATGTTGTGATTCAAATTTTTAGTTGTGCTTTCCAGTTATTCTCCTACATAGTACATGCTTTGATAAATTATATCTAAAGTCTTACCAATACAATAACATTGATTGTTGTATGTGGACATTTTTGTTCAGGATGGTCCATTACATAATCAAGATGAGGAGCTAGATCATGCAATTGCATTTTCTCTTTCTGAAGAACTAACCAAACTAGATGGTATATAATGGAAATTTCATTTTTTTACAGTTACTTTTAGTTTAATTATATCATTTAGTTCGATGCTTTTCATATATTCAACTAAAATATTATTGCTTAACAAGACTTTGTCATTTCCATGTTTTAGTGACACTGTTTATGGTTTGATACTCTTATACAACCTTTATCAAATTACATGCACCCTCATTAGAAAAACAAGAGAATTTTGCTTGCCATGACTATCTTTCTTTGTCATTGTTGTCTTAAGAAAGTCTTTTAGCTAAGAAACTAGTTTCAAGGTTATGGCATAACTTGCCATATAAATTGAATAGAAGTTATATCCAAAATGTTAACTTGTAAACTACTTCGCTGGTTTTAGGATTTCCATTTAAAATCTACTTCAGTTTGAACTTTGAACAAGTTGTTCCATAGACTTGAATATTAAGAGATTTTGGTGTAAGGATTAAAAATTATCTCGTAAGGACTCTCAGTTATTCATTTATTTTATCTGAATATAACATTTACTATTAAATTAGAACCACTCGGCACAAATACATCATAGATCAAGATGATACTTTGTAGAGTGTTGTAGAATAAAAATAGGAACAAGGACACTGAATTCTTTCAGTTTTCCTGGTTCTTATTCCTTTGTGTATCTTTGCACCTTTAGGGGCAATTTCTAGTTTAAAGTCTAATTCTTTAAAGGGTGCTAGCTAAATAGAAGGGCACCTTCTTTACAAGCAGGAGGTTGGTGGTTCGATTCCATCATGCCCTGATATTCATATATAGGGAATGACGAAAATCAATTTTTGATGACGGATGCTCTTTTGACCATCACCAATGAGCTTATGGTGACATTTTTCGACCCTCACCAAAATATGAAATGGTGACAGTCAACGAACGCCACCATATATACGCACTAATAGTGACGACTATTAAAGGTCTCTCATTGTAAATCGTTGTTATGGATATGAAATGGTGAGGGTCACTGTTCGTCATTATAGTCATTATTCATGATGAACCTTGATGTCACCAATGATTTTATGGTGACGGTCAATGAGCGTCGCCATATATATGCACCAATAGTGATGGCCATGAAAGGTCCATCACAAAAAATCGTTGCTATTCATATGAAATGGTGAAGATCACTATCTGTCATTATAATCATTATTGGTGACGGACCTTGAATGTCACCACAACACCTATATTTTCGGCAACGCCACCTTTCGTGACGTTTAGTTTTTGGTGATGGATAGTGACCGTCACCATTTCATATGAGCAATGGTGATGGACAATAGCCTCCATCACCAAAAAACTGAACGTCACCAAAGGTGGCATCGCCGAAAGTATAGGTGTTTTGGTGACATTCAAGATCCGTCACCAATAATGATTTATAGTGACGGATAGTGACCATCACCATTTCATATGAGCAATGGTGACGGACAATAACCTCCGTCACCACAACACATACTTTCGGCAACGCCACCTTTGGTGCCGTTCAGTTTTTTGGTGATGGAGGCTATTGTCCGTCACCATTGCTCATATGAAATGGTGACGGTCACTATCCGTCACTATAAATCATTATTGGTGATGGATCTTGAATGTCACCAAAACACCTATACTTTCGGCGATGCCACATTTGGTGACGTTCAGTTTTTTGGTGATGGAGGCTATTGTCCGTCACCATTGCTCATATGAAATGGTGACAGTCACTATTCGTCACTAAAAATCATTATTGGTGACGGACCTTGAATGTCACCACAACACCTATATTTTCGGCGACGCCATGTTTGGTGACGTTCAGTTTTTGGTGACGAAGCTTCTTTTGACCCTCACCAATGAGCTTATGGTGACCATTTTCACCCCTCACCAATGTGGGTTTTTCTTGTAGTGTTGGTAGGCCAGTGAATTTTCATTGTCAGCACATCCAATGTATCAGATTTTCCATCATAGCAGACCACCACAACGTTAGATAACAACTCCACAAGGATGTCGGGCACTTCAAGAGGGCCATTACAATGAAGGGACACTTCCACTATAACTTCAGATATCTGTCTAAAAACATCCACAACGCATCCATGCGTAAGGCATAGAGACCGATTTTCAGTTACTGTTGTGGTAAACGAACTGATTTCCCTTTTCAGTTACTGTTGTGGTAAACGAACTGAGTGCAAATAGTTTAAATATATGTTTTAATATTGTAATATGGATTGGACCTTGGTTTTTTAAGCACTTTTCATTGTAAGTATTCACACTTTTTCAAGCTGGAGCATCAATAAAGAGATCAGTCTGCAAAATTCATGTGTTGTGTTTGTTGGGCCTCTAATTTGTATTATTATTATCACTTCTTAACATTCATTTTATCCATTTCTAATGCTCTTTTATCACATTATTTATCATAATTTATTATATAATTCCATTTCATAATTATTTATGCTCTTTTGGATAAATAATATTTGTTCTCCTTTATTTTAATAAATTAATGATTATTATGCATGATTTTTCCAATGATGGTTTATTAATGAATTTTTTATAATATAACTCACTATTTTTGCCTCCAATATCTCTTCCAGATTGTAGATTTGATCTTGAGTTGTTAATTAAATATTCCAACTCAGAAATTCACTGGAATAAAAAGAGATAGTTTTGTGTTGAACATTTTTGGCAAATAGAGAAGAATCATGAAAATACGAAACATGGGTTTTGTGCAGAACGGACCAAATTATTTCTATTATAAGAATTTTTCCAAAATTCAGTCTTGATTGAGAGAAACACAGGGTTCTTAGAAGGACATATTTGCAGATTTTCTGTTGTGGTCGTTTTCCAAAATTTCCCCTATTGTAATTGACAGATTCGACTTGTGCCAGCTGAATCATGATGGAAATATCTTTTAGATCTGATATTGGCTATTGATATTTTGTAATCAGTTTATTTCCCCTTTGTTGTTTGTATATTTAAAGGGTCACAAATCAGAAAACAGAGGAGAACGCATAGGAGAAGGCATAGAGGGTTAAGCCCTTTGAGATACAGATCTTGTAATCAATATTTTTATCATTAATTGAATGTATAGCAGCTTGTTGTTTCTCCTGTAATTCGTGAGTTTCTACATCCCTGATCAGAAACAGTGTTACCGATGAAATAGGTAGCCGCACTGTTACCTACTTTTTTTTTGTAGCATAAAAAGCACCCGATTTTGAAAACTGGTGATGCAGAATCACCTTTTTTTTTGGAGCACATTTTCGACAGTCTAATATTTTTATTTATGAATTATGAATATTTGTTTTAAAATGTTAGTAATTTTCATGCTAATTTTGAAACGTATTGATGCAGCATCAACCTTTTCTTTTTAGAGTGGTGATTTTCATGTTGGTAATAAAACACAAAACTTAGATAAATATATATATATATATATAAAAACAATAAAAAAAACCAATAAAAATGTAAAAAAAACAAAACTAACTCGTAAAAATAAAAAATTTAAACAAAAATAAATTAAAAAAACAAAAATATTCAAAGATTATATCAAAATAAATGACAAAATTTGAAAAAAAAACATATAATTTAAAGAAAAAAACAAGAATTAACCAAAAAAATAAAAAAGTAAAAAACATCAAAAACATTTTTTTCTAAGTTATTAAAAAAAACCATATAATTAAAAAAATAATAATAAAATAGAAAATTTAAAAATAATTTAAATTACAAAATTAAAATTTAGATAAAAAAAATAAAATTAAATTTAAAAATTTAAATTAAAATAATAATAATAAGAAGAAAAAAAATACAAATTTTAAAATTAACAAAAAAAAAAAAACAAAAACAAAAACAAAACAAAATTTAAAATTGAAAAAGAAAATTAAAATTAAAAAAAAAAACTATCATTAAAAAAAAAAATGAACAAAACCACGTGCAAATAATTAAAAAACAAATATCCATAAATTTACTGTTTTTTTAAAATGAAACAATTTATAAATTTAAAAAATGAAAAACTAAATAAACTAAAAGATTAAAAAAAAAATTAAATTAAATTAAAATTTAATAAATTTAATAAATAAATTTTAAATTTTAATAAATAATTAATCTAAAATATTAAATAAAAAAACAAAATTAAAAAAAAAAAACAAACAAATAAACAAAAAAAATTAAAACAATTTAAATTTAAAATCCAAAATTTCAATTAAAAAACAAATAATTTTAAATTTTTTAAATTTAAAAAAAAATACTAAAAATTAAAAAAAAAAAAGAATTTTTTGATCGTGGTGGCGCCGCCAATCGGCCTCCCACCCAGGTGGCGGCGGAGGCCGGCAGCTGGGCGGGAGGCTGATTCTGGGAATCGCCCTCCCGCGGCGGGAGGCTGATTCCGGGAATCGCCCTCCCGCGGCGGGAGGCCGATTCCGGGAATCGCCCTGAGGCTGATTCCAGGAATCGCCCTTAGGCCTATTCCGGGAATTGCCCTTAGGCCGATTCTTGGAATCGCCCTCCCATGGCAGGAGGTCGATTCCGAGAATCGCCCTAAGGTCGATTCTGGGAATCAACCTGCCGTGGCGCGGGAGGCTGATTCTGGGAATCGCCCTCCCGCGGCGGGAGGCTAATTCTGGGAATCACCCTCCAGGGGTGGGAGGGCGATTCCGGGAATCGGCCTCCCATGGCAGGAGGGCGATTCCCGGAATCGGCCTCAGGGCGATTCCCAGAATCGGCCTCCCGACGTGGGAGGGCGATTCCCGGAATCGGCCTCAGGACGATTTCCCGAATCAACCTCAGGGCGATTCCCGGAATCGGCCTCAAGGCGACTCCCGGAATCGGCCTCCCGCCGCGGGAGCGGGATTCTCGGAATCAGCCTCCCGCCCAACGGCCGGCCTCTGTCGCCACCTGGGTGGGAGGTCGATTGGCGGCGCCACCACGATCAAAAAATTCTTTTTTTTTATTTTTTTAATTAATTTTTTTTGTTTTTTGTAATTTGATTTTTTTTTTTTTTTTAATTCAAAAAATTCGACTTTTTTCTTTTTAACTTAATTTTTATATTTGAAATTTAATTTGTTTTAATTTTTTTGTTTTTTTTAATTTGTTTTTAATTTTATTTATTTTTTTTGTTTTTAATTTTTTTTTTCTAAATTTTGTATTTTTTTTATTTAATTGATTTATTTTTTTATTTTTTTTTATGTTTTTTTTATTATTAAATTTTATGTTTAGTTTTTCATTTAATTTTTTAAAATTTAGTAAATTTTTTATTTTTTTTTAATTTATTTGAATTTAATACTTATTTTTAAATTTTTTATTTTTTTATTATTATTTTTTTAATTACATAAAATTTTTATATTTTTTTTATTTCAACTAAGATAGTGTATTTAAAATTATATATATATATATATTTTTAATTAAACGTAATATTTTCAAATTAATTTGTTTTTTATTTTATTTTTTATTTAATATATTTTATTTAATTTATTTTTTTCAATTTTTCAATTTTAGTTGATTTTTAAAGTTTTTTAACTTTTTATTTTAACAATGTTTTTTTTTTTTTTTCTTTATATTTAAAATTTATTTTTTATTTCAAAATTTATTTGTTTATTCATTTATTTATTAAACTTTGATATATTTTTTTTAAATTTAATTTGTTATTTTAATATTAACATTTTTTTTTAATTTAATAAAATCTAATATAAATATTTTTAATTTAAGTTCATATATAGATATATATATATATATATATATATATATATATATATATATATATATATATATATATTATAATTTAAATTTAATTTATTTTTTAAAATCTAATTTTTTTTTAATATCTATTTTTTTAAATTTAATATTTTTATCGTATTTTATTTTTCATTTTTTATTTTTAATTAATTTTTTATTTTTTTACTTTTAATTTCAATAATGTTTTTTCTTTTAATTTTTATTTTAAAGTTTTAAATTTATTAAAATTTAATATATTTCTTTAAATTTAATTTTTTATTTTAAAATTTAATTTTTTTTTCTAATTTAATAGACATTTTCTTTTTCTTTTTTAAATTTAATTTCTACATTTTATTTTTTATAATTTGTTTCCTTTTTTAACTTTTTTTTTTTTATTTTTTTTTTAATATTTTTATTTTGTTTTCATTTTTATTTTTTTATTTCTATATATTTTGAAATTTTAATCTTTAAATTTTTTTATTTTTTTATTTTTATTTTTTTTCTTAAATTTTAGGTTTTTTTAAATGTTTGAATTAAAATTTTTATTTTGTTTTTATTTTTATTTTTTTATTCCTATATGTTTTTAAATTTTAAGCTTTAAAATGTTTTATTTTTAAAATTTTTTTTTTTTCTTAAATTTTTTTTTTTTAATGTTTGAATTTTAAAAATTAAAAAATGTTATTTCTATTTTTAAAAATGTCAAAAATATGACAGAATTTTTTCTTTTTGTTATTCCAGCATCAACTGGTTTTGTTTTGAGGGTGTTCTTTCAATCCTTTTTTCAAGAAACAATTTTGTTTTTAGCATAATTTTATAAAATGTTTAAATTTGACCTTAAAAAAAAACCAAGTGCGTTCTGAGATACACTTTTTTTGTTTTTAGGGTGTTTTTTCATTTTTTTTGAGTATTTTTGGGTTAGAGTTCCCATTTTGAGGTCAGGTTACCTATTTCATTGGTAACAGTGTTCAGAGTGTTGGGCCCATTCTTCTAATCAGGTGGTGCGCTTTCCCTTTTTCTTGCAGTGTTGTGTTTTAGTGTGATTTCTTTACTGTTGTTATAGTTTATTCTTAATTGATGTGAATGCCCTTTAATTTCTGTAGTTTATTTAATTGTTGTTACAGTGTTCTCTGTGTTGTGGAATTAAACCTGTGATCTACAACAGGTCATGTACTTGTATCTGCATATACTTTGGCGTTAGTCTTGAAATAACTAACTCCCTCGGGTTGATCATTTATGTGGAGAAAGGTTTGAATTATGTTCATATCCGGACACCAACATTTTGGCATTGTTGCCAGGGAAGGCTAACAGGTGCAAGAACAGGATCTGTAACAGATCTGAGGGTCAATCTCTCGTCTTGGGGAGGGGATTTATTGCCCTACTCCAAGTCCTGAGCCTAAGTGCTTTGTGTTTTTCTTTTCTGCTTTTTATTCTTTTTTTGTAGAATTGATCTCCGGTCTTGGTGAAGGCATTTATTACCTTGCTCCAAGTCTTGTTTTTCTAATTTAATAAACATTTTCTTTTTCTTTTTTAAATTTAATTGCTACATTTAATTTTTTATAATTTCTTTCCTTTTTAACTTTTTTTTTTTAATTTAATATTTTTATTTTGTTTTCATTTTTTTTAATATATATTTTTTTTAAAAAAAAATTTTTTATTTTTTATTTTTTATTTTTTTCTTAAATTTTAGGGTATTTTTAATGTTTGAATTAAAATTTTTATTTTGTTTTTATTTTTATTTTTTTATTCCTATATATTTTTAAATTTTAAGCTTTAAAATGTTTTTATTTTTTAAATTTATTTTTTTTCTTAAATTTAAGTTTTTTTTTAATGTTTGAATTTGAAAAATTAAAAAATGTTATTTCTATTTTTAAAAATGTCAAAAATATGACACAATTTTTTCTTTTTGTTATTCCAGCATCAACTGGTTTTGTTTTGAGGGTGTTTTTTCAATCCTTTTTTCAAGAAACAATTTTGTTTTTAGCATAATTTTATAAAATGTTGAAATTAGACCTTAAAACAAAACCAAGTGCGTTCTGGAATACACTTTTTTTGTTTTTTAGGGTGTTTTTTCATGTTTTTTGAGTCTTTTTGGGTTAGAGTTCCCGTTTTGAGGTCAGGTTACCTATTTCATCGGTAACAGTGTTCAGAGTGTTGGGCCCATTCTTCTGATCAGGTGGTGCACTTTCCCTTTTTCTTGCAGTGTTGTGTTTTAGTGTGATTTCTTTACTGTTGTTATAGTTTATTCTTAATTGATGTGAATGCCCTTTAATTTCTATAGTTTATTTAATTGTTGTTACAATGTTCTCTGTGTTGTGGAATTAAACCTGTGATCTACAACAGGTCATGTACTTGTATCTGCATATACTTTGTCGTTAGTCTTGAAATAACTAACTCCCTCGGGTTGATAATTTATGTGGAGAAAGGTTTGAATTATGTTCATATCCGGACACCAACATTTTGGCATTGTTTCCAGGGAAGGCTAACAGGTGCAAGAATAGGATCTGTAACAGATCTCAGGGTCAATCTCTCGTCTTGGGGAGGGGATTTATTGCCCTACTTCAAGTCCTGAGCCTAAGTGCTTTGTGTTTTTCTTTTCTGCTTTTTATTGTTTTTTTGTAGAATTGATCTCCGGTCTTGGGGAAGGCATTTATTACCTTGCTCCAAGTCCTGAGCATAGCATGTTGTTTTTATTTCTTCTTTTTTCTGTTTTTTTATTAAACTTAATCCCTCGTCTTGGGGAGGGTATCTTGTAACCCTGCCCTATGTTACAAGATACCCTCCCTATTAAAATGGCGTTGAGTCAAATTTTCATTTCTATTTTCTAACCCAATTTGAATCACTTGATTTCGAGTTGAAACGAAAATTTATGACCAAAACAATGACATGATGTCTAGCAGGCAGCTAAGTAACAGGGTTGGGAAAGTATGTTTTTGGAGGCTTAAATGACTAGATTTTGGAAAAATATTACTATGGTATGTTCTCTTATTAATATAGTTTACAACGCAATATTAATCACTTTATTCTGATATCGTATGATGAAGTTATGAGAAAAATATTGACTGCTTATCGTAAATCAACACCCTTGAAACTTTGTTTTCTTGGCTGTTTACTAGCGTATTTGACCCATAAATTATCCATGCCTTCAAAACATGTTTCTATTGGAGATAAATAAATGAATATAATTTAATCTCCAATTTCAATCGGTTCAATCTGTCATCAAATGAAAAATTTATGCTTGAAATATCAACTATTGGTCTGAGCTGGAAAATCGAAAATGACTCTATTATGTAGGTTGTTCTAAGAAAATTTAACATACCATTAGATGGAATTTTTAAAACATATTTTTATTGGAGACGTCTCTCTGAATTCAATTTCATTTGGCTTTGGAATCACTCAAATTGGATGAAAAACAAAAAAGTTATCATTGAAACGATGTTGGTTATTATGGTCGACCACTTCTCTCTCGCAGGTGACAAATAAATTTTGTTTTATTTTTCTATGGATTTGTTTTGTAGAGTAGCTACTTCTTATTTTTTTGCATATGTTTTTGATTTTGAGAGACTGATCACCTCTCTTCTTCCATGATTTGATGTTTTATTACAGGTAGACATTCATTTTTTGCAGGTCGTGGGAGAGTAAATGAGGTCAATTTATGAACAAGGGATTCTTGAAGATAATGATAATGAAATATTTTCAAAAAAATTTCCTCACACGGAGAAAAAAGCATGAATATTTTTCATCAATTAATGGATTTATAACATGAGAAATGGGGAATTGATTTCTATTTGAAGATCCAAGTCATTTCTGGCAAAAAAAAAAAAAACATTTTTCCATTTATTAACCATTCACAAACAACATTGCTACAACAAAAATCATAACCATTATAACTTAAGATTTTTATTTATTTATTGGTTTTCAATAAAAGAGTCATTTCTTTTCTGATTTTTTTTATTCTTCAGGTATTGCTTACTTCAAAGTCACGGTTTCTTTGTTTTGTTCTTAAAATAAAAGTAGCAAGTTCTTAAGTTTCACGATGTTGTTACTCCTTGGATCCTACTACTCCATGAAGCTCTTACTCTAGATGCTGCTACTCGCGATGTTCTTACTCTTTGGATGCTACTACTCGTGATGTTGTTGCTCCTTGGATGCTGCTACTCATGATGTTGTTTCTCTGGATGCTGCTACTCATGATGTTGTTACTCCTTGGATGATGCTACTCATGATGCAGTTACTCCGAATGCTGCTACTCATGATGTTGTTACTCCTTGGATGTTGCTACTCATGATGCTGTTACTCCAAATGCTGCTACTCGTGATGTTGTTATTCCTTGGATGCTGCTACTCATGATGTTGTTACTCCTTGGATGCTACTACTCGTGATGTTGTTACTCCATAATGTTGTCACTCCTTGGTTGTTGTTACTCCACATGCTGCTACTAAGGATGTTGTTACTCCTTGATGCTGTTACTCCTTGGTTTCTATTACTCTAGATGTTGATACTCAGGAAGCTGTTACTCCTCAGATTCTACTACTCCACGATGTTGTTACTCCGTATGTTGTTACTCGCACTGTTGTTACTCCGGATGTTGTTACTCGCACTGCTATTACTCTGAATGTTGTTACTCACATTTTTATTACTTGCATTGTTGTTACTCCAGATGCTGTTACTACAGATGCTCGCACTGATGTTACTCCAGATGTTTTTACTCGCACTACTGTTACTCCAGATGTTGTTACTCACACTGTTTTTACTCTGGATGTTGTTACTCGCACTGTTGTAACTCACACTGCTATTACTCCGAATGTTGTTACTCACACTTTTGTTACTCTGGATGTTGTTACTCACACTATTATTACTTGCAATTTTGTTACTCTAGATGCTATTACTCGTACTGTTGTTACTCCAGATGCTCGCACTGCTATTACTCTGGATATTTTTATTCGCACTGTTGTTACTCACATGGTTGTTACTCTAGATGCTATTACTCATAGTGTTGTTACTCCGTCGTTGTTGTGAATCTGTCACTGTTATTACTCCGTCGGTGCTATGAATCTATCACTGTTGTTACTCTGGAAAAATTTTCTAAGTGTTGGATGCTGTTACTCCTTCTAAAATTCTCTAAGTGTCCGGTGGTATTTCTTCTCTGATGTTGTTACTCCTCCGTTGATGTTACTCCTGGTGATATTTTTCTAAGTACTTGGTGCTATTACTCCTCCACTATTTTTACTCTGCCAAGGCAAGTCGCCAGGTACGTCCTCGACCAACTGCATGGATTTATTTGGTATTTTACTTATGACATGATCAACTATGACTGATGACAGACATACTTTACCTGGGGGAAGTTCTTGTATTTAAAGAATGATTATTATGGTAAGTATTGTCAGGAATGATTTACTCTTAATTCCTCATTATTTTGCAAAGTGAATAATCCTCCTTTATGTCAACCTCCTAACATCATTCTTTTTCCCCTTTCCTTGTTTTTAACTAAGTCATGGTTGTTGTTATCTCAGTAACAACTATTGTTGCTGGCCGATTTTCACATTGAATTCAACATATATAGGTCTTTCTAATTTGTTTTTCTCTTCACTGAATGGGAAATACTTTTAATGGTCTAGGCCCACTTTGAAATAATTATTGGGTAGTCAATTTATCCTTGTTTATCTATAAACACAATCTTATTTTTAAGAAATAATTATGCAAAGATGATTTCATCATGTCAAATTTCAACTTTTCTAATAGGTCAAGTCCCTGATCTTGTAAAATTTATGATGATGACCACAAAATTGTATTTAAATCTTTCTGCCATTATCTAATGAGTTGTTCCTCAAACCCAATATAAACAGTGAAAAATATATTTATCAGCAGTCATTTGAAGGTTATTATTTTTTGAGAAGAAAAACTATCAAAGTTGAAAATAGTTACATCACAACTTTTACGCCATCCCTAGCTCTTAAGGAGCTGACCTGCCATGCCATCTATTAAGTAATATTTATTGATTAAAAATAACCATATTTTAATTTTAAACATAAATGTTCAACTGGAGCATAGGAGGTGTCATCATGAGCCAACCTACCATGATCATAGGTCCTAATAAAGTGACATTACCACTGCTGGTCACCAAGCCACGGTAATGGCCTTCGGTCATAAGTTTGAAGGACAAGAGGTCTCATCACTAGCCGACTTTTTCACTTTTCTTAGCTCCCGTGAATGGAATTGTTATTAACTAGTTGCCACGCTAGAATAATGATCTTCAGTTGAAATCTAAGTAAATTGAAAAATATTTTTGCAACTATGTACTTATTTCTAATTGATGGGACATTGGCATCTCAATGGGTTAAAAAGGTATCCCCGTCGAGGCTATGGATGCCCGCTAGCAGCAGTGGATATGCCTATGGTATAGAAGATAATTTAATACTATAGTGAAAATATGCGAAAATAATGAATGATTTCGTGGCAATTTATATTGCTGCGAAATATTTTTTTGGAGGGGCTCGGCGGTACTTTTCGGCCGACGGAAAGTTAGGTGAAAGTTCGGCCGAACTTTTTATAAATAGTTTGGCTGAAATTTTATGTCGTTGGACTTTACAAGCTGTCAACACAAAAAAAAGTGCAACCGAACTTTGTTTAAGAGTTTAGCCGAACTAATGCGTCACAAGTTACACAGAACCAAGCTCTGAGAATGTATCTACAACTTTAGACTGATTAAACTCCATGAAACATTCTGAATTAACTGTTGGAACCAACACAAGTAGTTTCAAAATTGAATCTACTTTCAGGAAATATAATTTTGATGGAATTTCATAAATATTTACTAATTTTAATTTATTTTGTAATAAAACTGGTGCAAACAATTTCTGAAGGTCATTGTGATTCAATGAAATCAAAATTCTATATCTTCCAAAATACATTATAAAAAAATTTGAAAAAATTATGGTACATTACATTGGTCCATCACCTCTAATGGGTAGCTTTTAGATTTTCATTTTAGAACTTTTATCTTAAGAAATTTCTTGCGTCGCGAAATATATTCAAAATATGCAGTTTTTTCATATTGGACCAGTTCAAAAAATTCTAGTAATTATGATATGCATCCATTGGCTTTGTAAATATGAAGAAACCAAAGTAGACCCTGTCTAGATTGTTGTAACACATTTTGTTTCTCAAAAACACAAATTTTCAAAGAATACAACATCGCGTATTAACATGAATTCTTATGAATTCGTTGATTGTTAAAAAAACACACACTCAAAGAAATGCTAAGTTGAAATATCAAATGTGTATAAAAAAATTCCAAAAAATAATTAATAGAAAGCTAAAAAAATTTCTAAGAACTTTTATTTTTATAACAAAATGAAATTCTAAACAGAAAAATTGTTTTAGCTTGCAGAAAGTTGAAGAACCGAAAAAAATGAAAGTTTTTTCTCAAAAAAGGGAAAAAAGTGTAACCCAACTTCACATTTTCACCCTATAATCTAATTTGTTACCTTGTTTTCTCAAATCTAATTTCCGATAAAGCTGGATGTTGCATATACAAGCTTTTGCAGAACTCATGGTTCATGTGGTAATATTTAATCATTTCTTAGATGATGGTGGTTATTTTTTATATCTATTATTGAGTTACAAATCTTTACTTTACATGTCAGGGATGAAACTTTTAGGATATTTGATATTTGACATTTGTATCATCTAATATATAATTCCTTTATTCTACAAGTATCATACATTTAACCAAAGATAGTTTATTGCCCAATCAATCCCCATTTATTCATATCTTAACAACACCACTGAGAGGTCTGATTCTGATGTAATTGGACAGAACATGAGAAGAAAAGACTGAGATAACTAATTCTTTTAATTTCTGTGATCATAACAACCAAAGCTTATAGGTATAGGGAATGCATCTTTTCCCTTCTTATCCATTATTATTCCATGTCATTCACAATATGATTATGTCACATTTATATGTAATGAGGTAATTGAGGTGATGAATTACTAATTAAGGATACTCATCATATATATATTTTTATAGATGACAGGGAAACTAATCAGTTTGGTGGAAGGAAACCCTTTTACACTTTCTGATTACTTTTTCAGCTTGCATGGCTTCCACCTTCCGCATCACTTTCAGCAACAGCTCAACCTACATGAGCTCCAAGAAATTTCAATCCATACATGCCATTCCACATTTTTTTATGGAGGTAAAACTGGAGGTAAAATAGCATAATATTTGATTTATTAAAATTTTAGGAGAATGTCATGAAAAACCATTGAGCATTATTCACTCATATTTTTCAACCATTATTTCTCTTTCTTTACCACTTCCCATTTTTCAGAGACAAAATCTTTCAGTTTGGGGAGTGTTACTTTCATTATCATGAACATGCCATTAACATTCCTTATCATCCATTGATCTCATTACTCATTCTCAAAATCTCCCTTATTCCATGTTGATATACACCAAACAAAGATTTCAGCCATGATTGTAGAAACCACCCCAATTTCTTTTCTAGTGTAGCATGAGGGCATGCTAATTATATAGTTTGGAGGAAGGGTTGCTATGCATGATGAATGATTTCTCATTTCTTCCTCATTTAAGGTATACAATCCTAAAATTTATTTGTGTATATCCTTAAAACTATCGACTAGATTCTTCGGATTTTTGGACAACAAAGATGTATCATGAAACCCATAAATTTTCAAGATAAACCAATTTGTTAATTAAAAAAAAATCATGCATTATTACATAAAACCATTTTTCTGATATATTGAAATCCGTTTGTTGCATTGATTTGATTTTCGGATCGGAGAAGCTTTGATATAGAATAAATTTTCTTACAAAATTTCAGCAAAATTTGGTTTGTAATGAAGTTTGTATTTACTTGTATCATACTTTTTTGCAACTTCATATACATATGGTTAAAAGTATACATGAAAATTATTTTAAGGAATCATTTGAGGAAGAAACCTTTTCTCCCATCAGTATCATGTGCTGGGGTGTGCATTTTGATTACTTTATTACAACTTGGTTAATAATAAGGCATTGGGCTGCATGAGGACATGCAACATGTACAGTTTGGGGGAGATGTTGGGCCTCTAATTTTTATTATTATTATCACTTATTAACATTCATTTCATCCATTTCTAATGTTATTTTATCCCATTATTTATCATAATTTGTTATATAATTCCATTTCATAATTATTTATGCTATTTTGGATAAAGAATATTTGTTCTCCTTCATTTTAATAAATTAATGATTATTATGCATTATTTTTCCAATGATGGTTTATTAATGAATTCATTATAATATAACTCACTATTCCAACTCAAAAATTCACTGGAATAACAAGAGACAGTTTTGCGTTGAACATTTCTGGCAAATGGAGAAGAATCCTGAAAATTTGAAACATGGGTTTTGTGCAAAACGGACCAAATTAGTTTTACAATGAGTTTTTTTTTCGAAAATTCGATCTTTATTGAGAGAAAAGAAGGCTTCTTCGAAGGACAAATTTTCATATTTTCTGTTCTGGCCGTTTTCCAAAATTGCCACAATTGTAATTGCCAGATTCGACTTGTGCCAGCTGAATCATGATGGAAAGATATTTTAGATCTAATATTGGCTATCGATATTTTGTAATCAGTTTATTTCCCCTTTTTTGTTTGTATATTGAAAGGGGAAGAAATCAGAATGCAGGGGAGAATGCATAGGAGAAGGCATAGAGGGTTAAGCCCTTTGAGATACAGATTTTGTAATCAATATTTTTATCATTAATTGAATGTATAGTAGCTTGTTGTTTCTCCTGTATTTCATGATTTTTCGCAGCCCTGATCAGAGAGTTGGGCCCACTCTTTTGATCAGGTGTCGCGCTTTCCCTTTTTATTGCAGTGTTGCGTTTTAGTGTGATTTCTTTACTGTTGTTACAGTTTATTCTTAATTGTCATGAATGCCCTTAATTTTTGCAGTTTATTTAATTATCATTATAGTGGTATGTGTGTTGTGGAATTAAACCTGTGATATACAACAGGTCATGTACTTGTATCTGCATATACTTTGTCGTTAGTCTTGAAATAACTAACGCCCTCGAGTTGATAATTTATGTGGAGAAAGGTTTGAATTCTGTTCATATCCAGACACCAACAGTGTTTTACTGGTGATTCTTTTCCTGATTCAAGTTTAATTTTTTCCCACTGTAATCCTTCCGTGTGTTACATTTATAATTCTATTTGTAAAGCAGGAAGGTTAGATTAAGATTTGTTGTTTTAGAGTACCTTAATTCTGATTGTATTTTCAATTTCAATGTTTTCTTCTGATGTATTGTTTAAGAATTCTTAGTTGCTCTTCAGTCATTACTGAAAGTACTTTTCTCCAGCCTATAATTCCACTTGGCTATAAACACTAGTATTCGTAGTTAGCTTTTGTTGCATTTTATCTAAAATATGATATGTACACCCAGCCTATTTTGACTCCATAGCCCAATGGAAATTGTTTCGAGAAACCCCCCTCAAATCCAACAACAAACAGTGAAACAAAAACAACTCCCACGCTCAATTTAACTAGCCTAATATCAATAAACTCAAACAAATCCAAATCTTATAGAGAGATCCCTCTCTGATTTTACGAGGGCTAGATCTCAGGCTTCAAGTGGTTTTGATGTTGTTCTTTATAATTTAGTCTTGCCAATGTTATAAATTATAGAGTGATAATGGATCCCACACCTCACCAAGCATCGTGTAGCTACTGAGCTAGGTGGCTGAAATAGATCACACTCCCTTGTCATATGGCATGCGCCACCACTATCTAGATACCAACCACCTCTGGAAATCTTCTCTAGATCTAGGAGTGATACATACTCTTTCTCTAACAATGCGGAGATTTTCTTAGTGATTTTTAGCTCTTTCTTAACTGTAGCCTGTTTCACAACCAAGATTTTTCTCTCATTCTTGGCTTGAAATAGTGAGATAGTGTAATGTGAAATAGTGAAATAGATTTTCCTTGTACATGACTCATATTATATGCATATGGGATGATTATTCTCACTATGTGCCCTAGTTTCCTCCTAAATACATTGCTCCAAAATATGGAGAAATCCTAAGAGAATATTCTAATGAATGAGGTTCTAAAAGAGATTTGGGAAGAATCATTGTAAACTAAGGGTTGAAATTATATCTATTCAAAAGAAAATATATACTAAAATATTATTACTCTTCTATATCCTAAGATTATTATTATAATCATGCATGAATTCTGAAAGATTAGCAAGAAGACTAAGATTTAAATGTTCACACTAACAACACAAATAAACTAGAATGAAAATGATGTAAAATTCAATAAATAGTTAATCGAATCAACTACATTAACATGATTCACATATGTATCATTCAGATAATAATTCTAATAATTAAATGAAATAACTAGTCAAAAAAAACTAATCAATTATACAGGATATTGATTATATTAGGGAAAAGTATTGATATTTCGATTTCACTAAAATATAAGAAGAAAAATTATTGTAGAATACCATATTTAGTTGATAAAAAACAACTTGAAAATATGAAGTGGTCCAAGGTATTCTTCCAAAATAAAATTCACGACTGTTCAAAGTGTCTACTTCTTCCAAAAAATTAGAACTCATAATAAAATCTATGACTATTCTTTAAATAAGCTTCTTAAATTCAAGTGTCTATCCTAGTTTTGTTACAACAAAATTAAAAATAGAAAACTAAAAGATAAAAAGGGAAAATTCGTTCCACTTAAAATTGGATTGAAGAAATAATTTAGAATAAAGTATGTTCTATAGTATTAATCGTAAGTTTATATGGTTAATACATCACGTAATAAAGTTACATGTTATTGGGACGTTTAATAAACATCTTGCAACTATGAAGGGCCAAGATCTAATGCACTCAGATCAACAACGTGCATGCAAGCTGTCACCCCTCAGTGGTTCTGAACTTTCTCTGCTCGGGTAGGTGGTCTGGGTAAAGTCGAAATTCAAAACCTCCTTCGCTAGGTGTCATATTAACATGGAGACTAAATGCTCCCCACCTCCCCACCTTCAATTCTACTCACAATTTGTCCCATCCTCTAGGTAGTGTCCAAAACTGCCCTTTGACCATTTGACCAATTTTTCCATCTCATCACCATTCACACGTCATTCCATTTATCTAATTATAAAATGCCATGTGTCTCCCAATTACAAGTTACCATATACTCGTTAACTGTAATGTCTTCGCATTAAACCTCTCGCACTTATGAACGTTCCTTATTATCTAACTTAAACTCTGCACTTTCACTCTAAGTCAAAATCTTTCGTTGTTCTATTTTCATCACCTTTTCCCACCTACTCAAAAATGTAAGAAAAGCACAGAGGTGGCATGTAGACTGGATCACTTGTCTTCTGAGTACATGTACTTCCTTATCGAATTATTTTTTAACAGGTATTTACAAACATCCACTTCCCTTTCATTTAAATGGCTCCTAAAGGAAAATCTACTTCCAAGAATACTTTAATATCACCTCCAGTTGTCGATTTAGATCATCAACCATTGGTATATCATTTATAGAAGATATCTGAGATCAATTGTGAATTTTCTCTTCATGAAATTCATAATTGGATCCTGCAAAAATACCTCAACAACAATGACGAAGTCGACCTTTGGAATTCAATATTACCCTAGTATATTTTCCCTCAGGTGCCATATTTTCCTAAATTTGTTACCTCTTGTCAACTTGATTACATACCCAGTCAAATAGTTTTAGCTACGTAGAATGGAGATACCCTCTTCTACAGTAATACCCATGCAATTTCTTAAATGATTTGACTAAAGGATGACCCCCTCGTCAGACCCTTCTACCCTGATTTTCTTATGGAAATGTACAACAACTTGGAACTTACACAAAGAGAAATGATTTTTGAAACCTTTCTATCAAATAATCTCCCAATAGCTAAAACCAATTTTCCATATTCAGTCTCCATTTTCCCTTAAATGATCAAAGAAATTGTCTCCATTATGTCTTATATTCTGGGCTATAATTCAGACCAGTGGTTTGATGAGCATATCCTTGCTTTTCTTTCCATTTTTTCAAGTGAAAAAAAGTCACCAATTATATTTTTTTAAGGTGAATTTATAGCAGACGGGATCCAGGAGAAATTTGTTAATTTATCAAAAGAATGAGTTTTTATATATGCCTATGTCCTTGTGTATATATTTATTTATTATCAATTAGATAAATTCCATTTTCAGCTACAGAATATGGATGATCAGGGAAATCCTTTATTAGTAATTCATTGGATGCCTTTTGCCAGGAAGGACAACACATAATTCTCTTTCGGTTAGTTTAATGTGGAAGTAATCTTACTGAACATCAATACAGAGCCAAGGATAGATTTAGAGATAAAGAGTATTTTACACCTTAGTGAGAAAACAAAGAAGGGTGACTAGTACCTGTATCAAAGTCACTCGAAAATCAGAATTTATGGTTGCGAATTAGCCCCCTACAAGCTTCCTAAGTATGTGCCCATCATGATATTTTCCTTGGAGTTCACTAGAGAAATGATAAACATGGATCAAATACATTTTCAGGAAGCCAAGAAGAAATCCAATTTCAAATTAAAAACACAGGTTGGCCCTTCATTTGAAATACAAGGGCATCAAGACAAGATGTAAATGCTATCCTAAGTAGTATGAATTTTAAACACAGTTTTACTTGGTCTTATGACCCTTTTGGAATTGTTTCAAAGATGAGGATAGAGCAGAAATATACCCCTTATATTCATAGATCCAGAATATATTTAGAACAATTCAATAAGTAGGAGAAATGGCAACAAAATACTCTTAAAGAGGTCCAAGAGAAAAAACTATCCTCTTCACAAATTCCATTACCACAACAAAAGGGAGAGAAAAGGCCAAGGGAAACTAGTTCCCCTATAGCATTAGAAGTTCTAGTGAGATATTTCATTGTATATAACAAGAAACAAAGGAAGAAAAATGAGGAAAACAATCAACATGGAAATAATAAACAAATGCACCCAATTATTCTTTCTCAAGCATGAACTCCATGAGTTTTGGGAAGACAAGATAGTATGCCACCATCTCCAGCAACTCCAGGGACCCAATGACTGCATTTACACCTATTTCATCATGAAAAATTGAATTGGGGTAGAGTAGTAAAAAACAGCCCAACATTTTTGTTTCTTATCAATAAATCAAAAGAAGTAATATAGCCCTTAAAGTTTCTACATTTTCTCAATTCTAGAAACATTCAAAAAGCATAGGCTTTTATTAGCCTTTGACATCAAGAGAGGAAAAATGCATATTTCTTTTCTAGACCCTAAGGTTCATCAACCTCAGACAACACATGACTACAAATAGTCAATATTTTCTTTTGAAACAAAAACTATTCATCCTATACATCGGATAGACCTTCAGAAGAAATCAGGTGAAATGATTGTCATTACTTTAACTACTTCTATTATGATAACTACTAAGGTCCAAACCACAATGAGAAATATTTAGACTTGGCTGAAGTTAGAGAATCCTTATTCTCTAGCTAAAGATACCAAGATTAAATCTTTAGAGGATCTAGTGATAAAATTGGGACATGGTCCGAAAGACATCAAAGATGTAGAATAAATAATTAAATCAAATATTGTAGATATAACATCCCTGATAAAGCAACTGAAACTCCCAACAACAGAAGATCCAGAGGCTAAAGATTTGGGAGAGAAGGAGAAAAAAAAGGAGTATTTGTTGAAATTTATCATTGATGAAAATGACAAAATCTCCATGATGAAAAAGGAGATTGAAAATCTTCTTAAAGAGAAAGAGGAGGTTGCTCCAGTACAAGCCACTCCATTATCCACAATTCCAGCAATGGATACAACAAACTGCAAGGGATCTTCTTCAGCAAGAGTAGTTTCAAAGTCTACTACAGCAACAAAAAAATTAACCAAAGCCATGGATGATCTAGCCATCAAAGGTAAACAAATTGAAAATCTTACAACAAACTGTGATAAATTGCAGGAACAAAAAATCAAATCAGATGGTGCTTATTTATCAGAATTGTAGAAAACTCATAAGCTTGAACAACGAGTTCAATATTTACATAATCAAAATATCATTGCTAACACCATTGATCAGACTAAATAAAGTATTTGTATTTAGATAAATGATGAAATATCTCACATATGTCCATATGTTCAAATAATATTCGAACAAGGTGAACTCCTTGCTAGATATAACATTTTGATTGCAAAGGTAAATATATAAATTGATACTAAGTCTAGTGATGCAGTAACTATTATCAAAATCTAGAATTCAAAGACTAAAGATGAATTTTAAGAACTAGATATTAAATACATAACTGATAGTATTATGGAAGTAAGGAAAGTTCTTACTAAGAAAAATATGATGTTACAATTCAAGAACACGTGTAAAAAATTACGGAATATTGTGCAAATATTTCACAAAAAGTTTAATGTGCTACATCAAAAAGGTATTTATGTATTACAAGGTATTGGAGATGAATTAGTTCAATTTGAATATTATCAAACAAAGTTGTGTGAAATTTCTATAGACAGATCAAAATTTTCAAAGGTTACAGGAAGCATTACAGGCAAGGCATTCATGGAAGGACTCAGCCTGGATTTAGCAATCATACATGAAATTCCTCATCTGTTTTTAGCTAAATCAACTTTTTAAAGATACACATAAGTTGATGAAATTTACTGAAAGATAAGTAAATTTTCATTACAAGATCAAATTAAATGTGAAAAGTTATGTGGATGGTTCGAATGACAATATCACGTACCCAGAACAATTTCAGCCAGTGAGGAATCCTATTTCTGCAGCCTCATCACCAGAAATCCTAAAATGTAGAGCCAACAGCTTAATTCAGTTTTGAATTTACTATATTTTTCCAATTTTGTTCAGTAAACAATTTGACATATTTCCACAAAGATCTACATAGTTGAATTGGATCTTTTTGAGAAAATTTGTATAAATACTTCCATAAAAAAATTGTTAAGGGTTGAATCGTTGGATGAGTACCTGCAAAGCATAATTGTAAAATCTAAGATCATTTATAGTTAATGAATAGATTATGGATTTCATTCAAACAACTTATCTCCTTGTGATTCTTTCCAGTTTAAATTTAATTTCGTTTTTCCATATATATTTAAGTTTTATGGAGATAAATAGGTAAGAGAAAGCTGAATATCAATCTATCTTAAATCCTTTGAATTTATAATTTATTTTAGCGATTGATTTATTAGACTATTTGTCTCTATAAGTCCCTCTACATCTATTAATTATCTGTCATATTAAGGTTAAATATACATTGTTAAGTTGTAAACATTAATTTCCATCATTTCTTTCTATGCTAAAAAAAGGTTCAATTTGAATACTTAGTAGATCATAGTTTCTTACATTTTCTGTCTTTCACATATTATAAAATCAAATCACTATTTTGAAGTAAAATAAAAACCCTTTCTTAATATTCAATACTATCGATAGTTTAAAACATCTTCCTATAAATTTCTCATAGCATTGGTCATCGAAAAACCACATTAAACACAAAAAAAAAAAATTTGATGCTCTGGAATTGTTAATTAACATATAATTATCTCAGAGGAAAACAATGGATGTTGTCTCTTTTACCATGACACAGTTGCTACATGGTTTGACAAAGAAAATTGAAATTACTTCAAAGTTAGATCTTTCTAAATTTTCAATATCATTTTTGTTAGTATGAATATTAATCGCAAGCGTACGAAAAAGACTCGCTTTAGCGGTGCATAATAAATAGCCCTAACAGCAAATATGGCTGCCAATTTATTTAGATATGAAATTATTTGACCAAGATAAATGCTGCAAAATATAGATCTATGTAGTAAATGAAATTAGGCAGTAAATAAAAGCAAGAGGTTCTCCATGCATCCAATAGACAAGATAAGAATGTTTTAAATAATTTTTGTATTTTTTGACACCTGGGAAGGGAGCATAGAAATATGTTACCAGTCCCTATCAATGGGATGGGTTCTTGTAAGTCTGCAGCACTTCAGATCTAAAATCTCTCTCTCTCTTGATGGTGTAGACAACCCAGACAAAAATGGAACTCAAAGGGATCTCACAAGAAAAATGGTAGCAAAATATGACAATGATGGAGGATCAAAGTCAGACCAAAAGTATAGATCCAGAGTGATATTTAGGTAACAAAAGGTAGTGAATGAATGGAAAAAACCTTCTATTTATAACAAAATATTGAGTTAGTCTAGATATTCGTGCATAATTAAAATATTATTAACCAAATCAAGATCGAACTTGTATGGAATATTTTATTATATTTGTTGGAGGGAAATTTTTTTTGACTTTGGTCAAATCCCTTTATTTGTAAATAATAAATAAATAAATGATTTATTTATTATTTTAAGGATGTGGTTGAGTAATAATCAAATAAATAATTATTTATTTAATTATTTATAAATTATTTAGTCACATTTAACAAGGAATATTATTTAAATAAGGTTTAAATAATTATTCCAATAAAATAATAAGATAAATAATGATTTATCTAATTAATTTTCTTGTTTTGGGTTAAATATGACCAGGAATATTAATTAAACCGTTGTTTAACAAATCATTCCTTGAGGAAAATCCAACAAATGTGGATTTATTCAATATTTCCTCATGGTGTTTCCTGTTTAGACAATAAAAAACTTAATAAATGTGGTTTACTATGTTATTTTTCATAGTGAAAGAAATTTTAATTAGGGTAAACTTTGTCTTACATGGTGTAATTTGGTCCATCTAATAGTAATAGGTTAGATGACCAAAAAATGGTGTAATAGATTTCCCCCTAGCGTGCGAGCATTAGGAGCTAATCCTTGGACCGAAGTATGTTGTAAGAACTCAATCACTAGACGCCGAAATGGAGGTTAGAGAGAGAGAAATATAAGGTATACCAAAGTGCTAGAGTACTAGACCCTAAGGAGGCGAGACTTCAAGTGTGAAAAGTATATTTTATGAGTGAGTACCTATGCTATAGGTAGTGGGGGAGCCATACCTATGCCCACCGAGACAAAGTACAAAGAATATGCATCTAGAAAACAAGGGACTGAACTATATAGTACATGTTGGAATAAACATGAGCCAGATAAAAAAATGATAATGAATCCCACATACATATTGTTCTTGGGATAACAGCCAGGACTTATACAATAATATCTGAGTACATGAGATATAAGTACAACCAAAGTGCCCCTGTAAATAGGAAAGGGCTCTGAAAATATGACTGATACATGCAAACTAAAAGGTGCTACAAACGGCTGAGGCCGACATCATGAAATCTATGGAGCTGCATCAAAGTTTGTATTGAAGAGGTCATTTGGGCATGTGGGGGACTACCTGAAGGGCCACCCCCTCATGAGGTCTGAAACATCTCACACACATGAGAGAATCACTGGTACAATCTGCTGCATCACTGAACCATCAAGTATACGGATCTCGATATGCTGTAAGGAGCTGGAGCTGAGAAACAATCAAGTCAAAGGGCAATAGGGAGTCTCTTTGCCTGATCCAAGGCACCGAACAAGAGTGGAAGTTGGAACCAAGGTACACCTCCCTCTAGAATTGTATTTTGGAATGAATAATCTGATGTTGACAGAAGGAGGTCCACCATAGGTGAGGAAATAATGGATCCTCAACTAAGGCATGAGATAAAATAGTAGAGTGACTAACAAATTGATACCAGGGATGATGATGAAATGGTGGGTACTGAGTAGCAGACGGACGACTTCCCTTGTTAGAGCATAACGGGCATGGATGACCTGGTAGCAACTGACAGAATATCAAATGGGACAGGGGACAGTAGGACTAAAGGCCATGATGTGTGACATGAGAGAGGAACCAAGAAATGAAGGATGGAGGACTATAGTGGGATACAAAGGGACTCGGGATATACTCCATGGATGCGATGATGACTCAACTTGGATGCTCTAAACAAGGGAAACTTGATGATGCTTCCACACAGAAAAGGTCCAATGGGGACCATAAAAACATGAGTACAACGTGGTTACTCATGATGAAATTTGATACGTGCATGGAAAAGTATGGAGGGAAAGTGGTGCCTCAAGTACAAGTGTTGCAAGTGAAAAAATTCGATTGAGGAGTGGTGAAGTGACCCTTCTTGGAAAAATGTGTCATGGTGAAGTATCAAATGACAAAAAACTAGCAGATACCCATTTGAGAGCTCAGTGAGATATTTCCAATGATATAGACAATTTTTCAAACTGAGCTACGATTTGGCCACAACAGGCGAAAGAAAAATCTGGGGTTTCTCTTTGAATAAGGCATTTTCCCTTCAAATTCACTCATTTGCAAATGTAGCTATGGTGAATGTAGAGAGGAGAGAAATCCCTAAATCTTGAAGTGATCGTAGCAGACAAACCAATCATTGGAATTGAGATCTGTTAGTTGTAGCTTAGAGGCCTAACCCTACTCTTTCATTTAAGGGGATCAAAATTTTAGTTTAGGCACCCAGAGCTCATGAACAGGCTAGGTCGCACTTTTTGGGGTCTGTTCTACGACCTAGGTAGCACTTAATCGACAGAAAACTGTGACCTGTCTAAGGAAATGACCTGAAAAGTGCGATCTATCAGAGAAAGGGGGTTTCAGTGTTGTTTTGGCTGAGAGCTAGGATTTTTATGGTTGACGTGCATATGTCCCCCCAGGCATGTTATGGTCATGCCAAAATGTATTTAGAAAGGGGGAATATAAATAAATGTTTATGATGTGGTGGGCCATTTGTTTTCGTTATGGTTATTCAGTCCGAGAAAGGGAATGGAGGATTACCAATCTCTTTTGGTACTCTATATATGAAGCAAATGGAGTCAATTTTTGGGTTGGCATACATGGTGTTGCTATCCCCAAAAATGGATTTGGAGATAATGAACTGGTGCTCTCCTAAAAAACTCACAGGTTGGTCAACAACATGTCTAGGGGACTGAGTTTCTCATGTAAGATGAAGGAATGATGAAGGGTATCATTCCTAGAGTGATCTGAACTGATATGGGACTCTAGAGGTTCTTCTAAATGTGGAAGAATAATGGTACTAGAGTCAACATGATCGGATACACTAGAAGAGTTGTGGAGAATTGCTTCTCCTCACCTCTCCAATATGGGTGCACCCTTACCCAAACATTGGGTGTCAATGTAATGGCCACAAGGTGTATGTGGTTTGAATGCTTGGTTTCGATGTAACGGGGGATACATAAAGTCAGGGGTGGTGACTGCTTCCATAATGTCGTCATCGCAATAGAATATGGGGTGATTGGTGGAAGAAAGACCACGTGGTGCAGCAAAGCTACCTGACTAATAATCATGACAACTGTAGTTCACATGCACATCGTCACAAGGGGTGAAGAAAACAAAGTAGATGAAGGATCCACCGATGTTGAGCCCAAGGCGATCACTGAAGGGAGGTCAGACGAAACAAAATGGGAAGTCCTAGGGGGTTCTTCCACTAAGGATCTCATAGATGATGACAGGTATTGGACAGTGGCCGAAGACTCTGTCATTTCGACATCCGGAGGGGGAATGTCTATGGGAGTGGATGTGTCCTATGGTTCTGCTGAAGAAAATCAGATAAATAAAGGAGTTGTGGACTCATTGCACTTGGCCTCGAATTGGCGAATTTCTTCCAAAGAGAAGCGGTACTACTCAAGGCGGGGACAGAGGTAAGTATATTGGCCATGGAAATCACACAAAGCACAAGGGTAATTTTTATGCAAATACTTGAGTTTTGGGATGATATTGGGTATAGTGACATAGACCTCTAGGATATCAGAATCCAGAAATGCTTCGTTAACCATGGGCTTGAGACGGGGAAATTCAGGAAAATTATGGGTGGCATGAACGACAACATCACACAAATCATACAAAGGTGTACACTTTGGAGGCTTAGGAGGAGCAGGTTTTACATGGGAGCCTTGTCTTTAGGTGCCTTCTTGAGAGATTTTCCTCTTTTACCCAAAGTTGCCGCAATAGGAGAGGGTTCCTATTGAGGTGGCTAAGCCACGATAGCCGAGGGAGGGGTCATGGGGATCAGTTGAATAGGGGTCAAATAAAGATAATTTTTTGGCTGACTAGGCGGGGTAGTGGCTGGGGGATTGATGTACCATATGGGAATCCCCAAGGTCAAGTTAGGAAGGGATAAGGTATCCATGACATGTACTGAGAACACTATAGGAGGGAGAGCTAGGAATGGTATTTGATCGGAGGGGTAATGTCCAGGCGGGACGACTCTGAGATGGTTAAGGCAAGGAGGAACTATTCCAGGAGAGTAGAGAGGCTCATGGATACTAGCTGTAGGTGAAGGGCGAGGAGGAGGGGGTCCATAAGGCTGATTCGAAGTGCTAGGAGTAGTTTGCAGAGGGCGGGGCTGTTGAGTAGCGGAAGTGGGCCTCTCCAGGGAAGCCCGAAACGATTCCATCATGCAAACATTCGATGAGATGGGATCAGAGATAGGAGGAGGAAGACCAGGGAATGAACCAAGCAAAGAGGAGTCTTTTTAGACTCCGGGTGAGACATTGGTCAAGGGGTCGATGGTTTTCTCATTGGCCACCAAAGATATGATGGACTCAGGGAGGTTTGAGACTTTGGTTCGTAATATGTCAATTGGTCAATGGTGACTATCATTCCATTATGGGGAAAGGACATCTTGCGGTGAACCGCAGATGGTACAATATACATCGCATAGGTGTAGCTACGACCCAATAGAATGTTGTAATCTAAGATGGCGTCAATCACTTCTACGTCGATGCAAGAAGTCTTGTCCACAAGAGTAATAGGACAATTGAGGAACATGCCAATGGGATTGGAGAAGTAGTCGTCCCATGCTCGGAGGGTGATAGTGAAAGTGTCCAACTCAGGTGATCCGAGTTGCTTCCAAACTGAATCAGAAATCACACAGGTGGATGCCCCCTCAGCAATGATACAATGGGAAACGTTGGCATTCCAGATCCTGACAAGGATTTGGAAGGCAACGGAAGCAGGAAGGGGAGGATGTTCTAACTAGTGAACATCGAAGATGATCAAATGATTATCTGAAGGAGATAAAACGCCCATGGAAGATAGTAGATATTTTCATTGTGAAGGGCATGACTGGAGGAGTCCCATTGTTGAGATGGCAGAAGGAGATTCCACCAAATCATCTACTATACTATATGAATGGGCAGCTTTGCGAGAAGAAAAATTTTGGTGTAATGGTCCCTTAGGGATCTTGGTATGAACCTCTGCCTTAGGCTGATGGATCTGCAAATTACCATTGGTTGTCGAAAGTGGCTTTGTATAACCTGAAGTAGGGGACTCGAGGTAGACGTAGCAGGAGGCTTGTTGTACTGATGAGATCGAGTTTGAAGGTTGAGATCAACGATAATAGGTTGGTTAGAGTTTATCATGAGAATATGGTAATCAGAGGTACCAGACGGAGGACGTTGAGTGACCGCCTAACCTTCAGGTGGTTGGCTAGCCAAAAATCCTTGCTGAGGGAAAGGATTAGTAAACATAGTTGGCTGATTAGGTACAGCTATTGGAGGGACAAAGGGAAGGCTTGTTGTCCTCGCGATGCTACTTGAGTCTGCCACATCCTTTTTTGTACGCTTGTGATTAGTTGAACAAGATAAATGCTACAAAATCTATATCTATGTAGTAAAAGACATTAAGCAGTAAATAAAAGAAAGACTTGCTCCATGCATCCATTAGACAAGACAAGAATGTTTTAAATTTTTTTCGTATTTTTTGACACTTTGGAAGGGAACATAGAATGATGTTACCAGTCCCCCTCAATGTAATGGGTTCTTGTAAGTCCTCAACACTTCAGAGCTAAAATATCTCTCTCTTGATGGTGTATAAAACCCAAACAAAAATGGAACTCAAAGGGAGCTCACAAGAAAAATGGTAGCATAATATGACAATGATGGAGGATCAAAGTCACACCAAAAGTATAGATCCAGAGTGATCTTTAGGCAAAAAAAGGTATTGAATGAATGGAAAAACCCTTATATTTATAACAAAATACTGAGTTATTGTAGATATTCATGCATAATTAAAATATTATTAACCAAATCAAGATCCAAATTTTATGGAATATTTTATTATATTTGTTGGAGGGAAAAATAATTTGGCTTTGGTCAAATGCCTTTATTTCTAAATAATAAATAAATAAATAATTTATTTATTATTTTAAGGATGTGGTTGAGTAATAATGAAATAAATTATGATTTATTTAATTATTTATAAATTATTTAGTCACATTTAACAAGGAATATTATTTAAATAAGGTTTAAATAATTATTCCTAAAAAAATAATAAGATAAATAATGATTTATCTAATTAATTTTCTTGTTTTGGGTTAAATATGACCAGGAATATTAATTAAACTATTATTTAACTAATTATTCCTCGGGTAAAATCAAACAAATGTGGATTTATTGAATATTTCCTCATGAGGTTTCTTGTTTAGACCATAAACAACTTAATAAATGTAGTTTACTAAGTTATTTTTCATAGTGAAAGCAATTTTACTTAGGGTAAAGTTGGTATTACATGGTGTACATTCTTCCATATAATAGTGACAGGTTAGATGACCAAAATATGGTGTAACAATTTTGTATACCACTACTATGACTTAACACATCATTGATGAAAAAGTTTTCTTTGTTGGAATACTCTGGGAATGGTACATTAGACATGTAAAATTCTCTTATAATTTGGACCAATGAATCAATGAAATGATAACAGTATTACTCAATTTCCTTAATCATATATTTAGATTGTTGTAAATTCATTTTACATTTTTTGTAGGGAAGTTTTTCTTTTTATTATATTGGCATATGATGCCTTGGGGATTCTTGATGTAGATGTTTTAGCTGTGGCCTGCTAAGAGATTAAGTGTAATAAACATTCTTTAACCCTTATCCTTTCAAACAATTTATCTATTACCTCATCCAAGAGTTATTAATTATGTCATGTTGGGCTTGTATCATGTTTAAATGTTCAAAAAATATAACTTGTTCATTTAAGAGTTGGTCATTTCCCTATTCAACTTCATTGAATATTTCTAGATTTATTAGACTGTTGCTCAAGATTTTAATTTTCATTTTCAGTTCTACAATTTGGGCATTGTTTCTATCTAGGCTTTTTTTCTTTCTTTTCTTTTTGCCTCATTGTATTAGTTGTAGAAGCAGGTGTTGTGAGTAGGTACCTATGCGAAAAAATGATATAAATAAGAAAAATTGAGAAACCTAATGTAATATTTTAGTTAGTAAATGTGCTTCTATGAAGCTACACAGTTATATTATGAATCCTTAACTAAAATTATATGACAAATATTGCTTATGCTTCGTAGTATGCAACATTTACACTGTGAAAAGAATGACATTCAAATGTGAGATTCGCAGGAGAGCTGTTTAATTACCTTATTGATCATGATTATTTTTTTAATTAGGTTTAAGTTAATAAAATTAGGGGTTATCATTAATCACTTGCCTCAGAACCCTAAAATTTTTGTGAAATTCAATTACAAAATGGCTTGGGAACTTAGGGATTGAGACGAAAATATTGCTGGTAGTTGATCACGAAAATTCAATACAATTGACAACATCATCATAACCCTGGGAACATGGATCTTCAATGTTTTTCGATGTTCATTTAATGAAATCACCTAGGAGTTTGGGTCCGGGATAAAATAATAATAATAATGACAACCGATTTATGTAAAAAGGCTTTATTAAGGCACGTGATTGGGGATAGTCTATTGGGCTTGAAAATTTGTAGCACAAGGAGAACCACACAAAGTATAGGATCCCAACATTATATAAAAATGTGTGTGTGTGTGTGTGTGTGTGTGTGTGTGTGTGTGTATGAAAATTAAATCATTATAAAGGTTTTGACACTAAAATAAATAGCTGTGAGAAAAATTAAATACAGGGCTTTAGACATGAAATTTTTAAAAAATATGAGGGTACCCATTATTTTATTTTTATAAATACATAAATGGTGGGGTTCTTGTCATTACATTTATATTCACATAAAAAATGACTTTCAAGACCCCTCACATGTGAACTTTTTTAAAAATTTAAATTTCACAGACCTTATTCAAACCTAATTGACCCAACTTAATTAACTTAAGGCAAACCTAGACTAACCTAATTGTTATCATGGATAACAAGAGGAAAATTCCTACCCAAGGATTATTAGTTGAGCCTTTACAAATAGATGAAAAACCTTATATAAACGTTGCTGACTGTGAGAGAGTATACAAAAGCATTTTGTAAGGTTAACTTGAGAGCAAGTTATATAGAAGATAACATTGAAAAGACAACTAGGTACATCAATGGATTAAGGATGGAAATTCAAAAGGAGATTAGCATGTTATCTCATCACACCATGGATGGGGCCTATTGGTATGCTTTAAGATAAGAAGAGAATATAGTCAGGAAACAAACCTTTGGTAGAGGAAAAGGATTTGCCAAAGGAATAGGGAAAATAGCTGGAAGAGGGAAGGCTTGAACTTATAAGGATAAAGCTGGTGGTTCTAACTAGAAAGAAGAAGTAGGGATGGGATATGAGCCTAGTGGTGGAAGACCCTACCAGGGAGGTAGAGGTAGAGGTAGAGGTAGAGACTCAGTCTACAGATGTTACAAATGTAACAAAATAGTCCATCAATCCTATCAGTGTCATGATAATGAGAATGCAGGGCAAAGAGGAAGCTATGCTGCACAAGGAGAGCAGGTAGAAGTACAAGCTCTTGTAGTGGAGAGTGTATGTGAGGTTGGAGAAGTTCTTCTCACAAACAAGGTGCTATTGAAACCATAGAATGAAATTGCAAAGTATTCACAAATGAAATATTTGTTTCAAACTACATCCAAAGTCCAATGTAAATTTTTCAAAGTAGTTATTTCCTGTGGAAGCACCGACAATTTGTTGTCCATTGAAATGGTGGAAAAGTTAAACCTTAATAAGTTCAAGAATCCAACACCCTACAAGGTGTCATGGTTGCATAAAGGACACCAATTATTGGTTACTGATCGTAGTGAATTGGCTTTCCAAATAAGTAGATATCAAGACAAAGTGACTTGTGATATCATTCCTATCGACGTGTGTCATGTGTTGCTGGGAATACCTTGCCAATTTTACAGGAATGTAGTCCATGATGGAAGAAAGAACTATTATAAGTCCAAGATGGGTGGTATTCAACATACTTTTATGCCTTTGTAAGAAGAAAATGGAGCTACAAAGAGTTAGCCAAAATATCTATTTCTTTGTGGTAAAGAGGTCTTACAGCATATGACAGAAGAAGAGGTGAGTTATGTAATTGTTTGTAAGCCAAAAAGTGAATATGCTAATACTATCATTTGAGATATGCCAATAGAAATTAAAAATATGTTTTAACAGTAACACATAAGCATGGAATTTTTGTTGTAATTTCCATGCAGTTAGTCTAAATAAGTAATGAAACTTACCATTGCTGCTATTAAAATATAGAGTGGGGTCTGATGATGTGGCAAGTCCTTTTATGAGTGGCCAGATGAAGCACCATCACCTATACATGAAGAACAATAATTTTCACTTGTGAATGAATCATAGTCACCATCTGTGCTGAGTCCTCTGCTAAGTAAGTGTTTGCAATGCATCGATACTAAGTGAGTGGGGTTACGATGGGGTATTTGTGTTGAGTGCATGGAGATGAGGCCGATGCACATGATGAGTTAATAGGTTGAGGGGAAGGGTGTGGGGCTGGGAAGAATTCATAGTGCGTGGGAATAATTAGAAGTAGTTTTGGTTTTTTGAATTCTTTTTAGATGTTTTTATTTTATATTTTATTCTTTCATATTTGTTATTTAATATATAGAGTTATATTTGTGTTTAATTTTGTATATGGTTATATTTTATATATAGTTTAATTTTTTCATTCACTAGTTCTCCCATTGCATTTTTTCCTCTCATCTCTATCTCGATGAGTTTCGATATGAAGATCAAGTTAAAATAAATTCCCATCATAATATCTTAGAGAAAGTTCATTACTATTGAAGGTAAATGGAAGAGAAAAAAAAAATGAAAACATATAAATACATACCTCATATATTTGAATGCTTTTATATCATTAATTTTCTTATTCATCCAACTCATCATTCATATCATCATGTTCATAATTCATGTTAAAAGGATTTTCTATGTCAGCATCATGGTCATCATCATCTATAACATCATAAGAACATTCTCTCCCACATTTGGTTCGACCTCTTCAAGTTCTCCATCTGATGTATTGTCAATATCATCTAGTTCATCCAGAACATTGTCTCAGTTAACATATCCGTAAAATTCTTCGATTTATTCATCTGATGCATGAGACCCTTTCTCCTCTACATCATATTATTCTTGAATATCATCTTCTTCCACTACATTATACTTACCAGCCTTCCTCTTGGATCATATCTAACATCATAGGACCAACCGTCTTTACATGGATCTGCTGAGTAAAATACTTGTTCACATTGGTTTGGAAGAACATAGGGCTCTGAGCCTAGTTGAATATTCCTTATATTAACAATGGTAATTATGTTAGCATGTTGAATAACAATTCTATCTAGATCACGTTGATTGATTCGTAGCCTTTACCTTTTAAAATGGAACACAGCTAATTTGAAGGATTTAAAGTCACACTGAAGTATATAATATAGATACCCATAGTATCAAATTGAAGATACTTTTGAATGTTTGTCACCTCTATATGAAACATTCTCTACATGAAATACTGCAGTTATCCCACTATCTGAAGTTGTCCTCTTTTCATCCAACCTTTTGATGCGAAATGTGTGGCGATTGCACCACATTTCTTTGCAGCGTTTCAACTATAATATGCAGAAAACATAAAAAATACATTTCCATTATTTGATAAACATATTTATACTTGGAAATTTTGCAAATTAATAAAAAATCATTTCATATGCATCAATATAATTGTAAAAAAAAAAGTAGTATAGGTGAATTATATGCATGCCTAGTAATGTACCAAACCATGTGCAAAATCAATTTCCCTATGTGTAAGATTGGTATCTCCACTATGTTCAGATTCTTTGACCGATGTAGAGACGCCATAACATGATAACCTACCATTATTAACTCATTTGCATCGTTCAATCCATACCTTCATCCAATAAACATTGTTTGCAATGTATAAATGTATCGCATCCCACTCTTGACTGGCTGACACATTATACCACTATAATATTGGATTGTGCATGAATACTAAAAGCTAAATAAGTACGATATAGGTAAAAAAAAAAAATCAAATGAACTATAAATCTCCACTTTATACTTACATCTCACTTTCCTCATTGTACCTTTTCCCGATAGGTGCTCCTCTTCAAATTTGTTCATGGAGTTTACATAAAAAATGTGATCCAATACATTGATATTTTTTCCTATTGTCAGACTATATTGACTAATATAGACCATGGTCTGATATACCATATATCCCTCTACCATATAATCCTCACGACGTGCTCTTGTTCTAACAAAACCCTTCAATGATTGCAAGTGCCTCTCAAACATCCACATTGATCTTGTGTGTACAGGTCCACACTTTTCAATCTCCTCAACTTGGTGTATAAGGTAGTGTTCTTGTGCATTGAAAAATGTTGTAGGCAGATAGTTTTGAATTTTAAACATTAGACAAGTAATTTTTTTCCTCCAATACTTTATATCTTCTTTATCAATTTCATTAGATGAAAACCATCTACATATGAAACAAGAAAATAAAAAGTTTCAACAATAAGATATATAGTAAATTACGAGTAAAACACACGCAGTCAAATATAGGTTAATGCACAACAAATTATTAAACAAGTTACACTTTGCATATATATAGAAACTTACCTCATTTATTTTCCAAGGTCTATATAACTTGTTTGACATTGCTCTCAAAATTTTCTGGGAGAGACAGTGGTAGAACACACTGTAACAAAAACAATAATCAATGATTATTTAGTTTGAAGTGAGTATAAAACAAAAATACTAACAATATGTTTTAGCATTAATGTACATATCTATACACCAAAATGATTACCTTAATGAATATATGGAAATCATGAGTCTCTACCCCACCTAATTCACCTTTATTTGTTAGGATATTCTTTATCTTTGAACAAAATCTAGTGGGAAATTTAATTTTTTCAATAACCTCATTAACATCATTCCTCTGTTTCTTTGTAAATAACTGTTACACTATTTTTTGGTCATCTAATCCATTGTTATTAGATGGACCCAAGTACACCAAGTAAGACCAATTTTACCCCAATTAAAATCGCATTCACTATGAAAATTAACTTATTAAACCACCTTTATTAAGTTGTTTATGGTATAAACATGAAACCCCATGGGGAAACATTAAATAAATCCATATTTATTTGATTTTTCCTCAAGGAATAATTAGTTAAGCAACAATTTCATTAATAATCCTAGTTATATTTAACCCAAAACAAAGAATTTAATTAGATAAATCATTATTTAACTAATTAAGAATTTGACTTCTGTGATCCATAAATTATGTATCAAATCTTTCGGTAAAAATCACATTGGAGAAATTTGTGTCGACGCGTTTCGAACTAGCCAGTGTGGTGATGAACCACACCGGTTGGTTTGAAATGCGTCGACACAAATTTCTCCAATGTGATTTTTACCGAAAGATTTGATACATCATTATTTACCTTATTATTTTCTAAGAATAACTATTTAAACATTACTTAAATAATATTCCTTGTTAAATATGACTACATCACCCTTAAATAATTAAATAAATCATTATTTATTTGATTATTACTCAACCATATCCTTAAAATGATAAATAAATCATTTATTTATTTATTCTTACTTAATCACATCCTTAAAATGATAAATAAATCAATTATTTATTTATTATTTACAAATAAGGGAATTTTACTCAAGTCAAATTCCTTTTCCCTCCAACAAATATAATAAAATATTACATAAAAGTTGGATCTTGATTTGGTTAATAATATTTTAATTATGCACCAATATCTAGACTAACTCAATATTTTGCTATAAATAGAATGGTTTTCCCATTCATTTGTCACCTTTTGTTGCCTAAAGATCACTCTGGATCTTAAATCTTGGTCTGGCTATTGATCCACCATCATAACCATATTTTTCTGTTTTTGTCTCGGTTTTCTACACCATCAAGAGAGAGGAATTCTAAATCTAAAGTGCCGAGGACTTACAAGAACCCATCCCATTGAGGAGAACATGGAACACCCTCTTGTTTTTTCCTCCCACGTGCCATTAATAAAAATTTCATTAGATATATTCTTTTCTTGTCTATTAGATCTATGGAGTAAATCTTATTTTTCTACTATTTAATGTTTTCTAATGCATAGATCTAGATTTTTGCAGCATTTGTATTGACCATCTAACTACAGATTTGAAGATATTAGTAGTCATTTCTGTCGTTAGGGATGTTTTTTATGCGCAGGTAAAGTGGTCTTTTTTCATACGCTTCGAATGAAGAATCATAATAACAACTAGCGAATCCACACGGGTTTACAATTATGACCGTTGTCATTTTTTTTATCCTTCCATATCTAGCTGCTTCAAACCCTATGATTTCTCTTCAACCCCTTGTTTTTTCTTTTCTTGATCTTGTTTTTAACCCATAAAACCCTAAAAGGATAGAAATTATAACTTCCATGTGTTTTCGGACCTATTGCGCAGGTGACAGACATCAGCCGCAGATGAGACGACAACCCTTTCTGAAATCTTCCACTGAGAATGCCAGAAGTGCAGGTCACACTTTTCAGCCCAAAACCTGCGACCTGGACCTCGAGGGTGCACTTTACTGCCAAACAGTGTGACCTCTTCTGAAAATAGGTCAGAAACTGCGACCTGGACTTTTTGGAGGGATTTTTTTGAAAGTTTTATGGGTTTGTATGAGCCTCTGTTCAGGGTTTTCTGACGTCTATCTCTGCCCATTTTGGAGTTGTAATTTTTCTGTTTGGCTCAACTAAGCGGGAACCTAGCCCCCTAGGGCTTCAATACCCTCCACTTTTTGTGGAATAGTTTTTGCTATTGCAAGTTGTCTGAAATTTCAAAGTCTTCAACCATTTTTTTAGATCTAATACCTCACCTTCAGATCCGCTTCAGATCATCTTTTTATGCATCCAAATCTCCTCATTTAGATTTTTTTGGGTTTCCCTTTAAGGTGCACTCTGTTTCCCTCCTGGAGATAGCCTTTTGCCACCCCTTTTAACAACAATTCTTCCTCTGATTTGTTGTTGCTTCTGCACCACTTTCTAGTAGATTTTATCCTTTAGATCCTTATCCCTTCTGACCTTAGATCTATTAGCTGTTTTCGTGTGTTTTCATTAGCTTTTCACTCACCTATAGACTAGTTTTTGAGAGGCCCACCTCCTTGGTTTTAGATTATTTCATTATTAGCTATTTATTTTCTATTTTCCAAGCTTATATACTGTCATTTGTAGGTCAATTATAGGTATACAACACACTCTTTTCTTTTTCTCTACAAATGTCTCGATTTAAAAATTAAAATTTACACACTTCACACACACACCCTAAGTGAAAAAGGGCCTGGTTAACACCGCCAATCAAATACGCTAAAACATTGAAATCAATTTATCTTGCACCTCTCTGCCCTTGTGTCGACATTGTAATCAGTTGATCTTGCACCTCCCTGCCCTTTTTGGTCTCTTCTTCCTTTGTTCCATGTGTGTGTCGTCATTGCTCAACCTCCCATGGGCTCCGATTTTCCTCGGGGGGGCAAACACCTCCTGCATATCTTCCCCTCCTGGTAGCATGTATTCAAGATACAACATGCCTCCTCTCTTTGTCCAGCCTCTTGTTTACCTCACTGTTACCCAACCTCTTTCATCTGATACCCTTGATGACTAGATTTTCATGATGAAATCTGATCAACCTTCAACTGTAGACATAAATCTCCAGACTCGGTCCCGTCAGTACAACAAGCCTCTCGCTATGTCTGTCTGTGAGCCGCCTTCTTTAGTCTCTACAGAGCCTCTTTCAACACCTAAGGGTTACTTACAGATCCCTCAGCCTATGGCGGAGGTTCATATCAAGATCCCTAAGGGACCACTGCGTTGAAATGCTACTTCTAGCAAAGCTACCCATTCGTATAGCATAGTCGATGATTTGGCACAATCCCCTGCTGCCATTTCAATGCTGGAACTCCTCCAGTCATGCCCTTTTTTAAGAATTGGAAAAGGTATGAATTCACCATGTATTTATTTATCTTTTTCCCTTAAACATAAATCTTTTTATTCTAGAAAGATGATATATTGAGGGATTATGATAGAATTGCAAAGATTAATGTTTATTGTGAAAATTGGCTAAAGATTTTCTTTTATTCTCAACAGGAAAAAAATGAAGTGGGAAACCACCATTCAAAAGGAAAAGCTAAAATAGGAGTAACTATTGTTCCTCCAGCAAATGGCTGTATCCAGAAAAAAGGGATGAAATCAGAACACACATCTAAAGTAAGGCAGGGAACAACACGGCTACAGCCTAAGAAGACCAAGCATTAGCTAAAAGAGGAAAAGGGAGTGAATCCCTTAGGATATTTCGATCCTAAGGGATCGTTGTTCAAAGTCTATTGTTGTTTCTTGTATTGTCCGATGAATTGTTATAAAAGGTAGTGCCTGTAGAAGTCGGAAAATAGAACAATTATTATTGAAACTCCTTTTGTAACTCTGTAATTTCTCATCAACTCTTGTGATCAGAGAGCGACTGTTGTAAAAAAAATTATTCTTGATTAATACATCATCTAGTTGTCGTTCCATTTCTTGACTCTGGAGTAGCACAACGGTGTTTCACTAGTGGCTAAGGGCCCTTACCTGGTGGATCCATCTGTTTTTTGTATTATTATATTTCAATTATCATTGTCTGACGGTTTGCATTTGTTTGCATTACAACTTTCAAGCTTAATGGTTTATTGCTTAATTGCTTCATAATATTGGTGTGTTACATCGGTGAATTACGTTGCCATTACTTTATAATTTAATAATAATCTTAATCTCTGTGTAACTTGTCTTGTTATGCTTTAATAGAGCTACGTTGTTCAGCTATTTCTATTCTATTTCAGTCGTTGTTCCAATCCATTTTTTGTTCCGTTCAGTTTGTTGTTCAATAGGATTTGCTGTTTAATAGATTTTTTTTGTTCAATCCCATTAGATAGAAGTGTTGTTCAATTCCATTAGTTAGATTTTACTGTTCATTTATATTGCTGTTCAATTCCAGATTTGATGTTCATTTCAGTTAATTAGTTTACAGTCTATTTCATTCCTGCAAATATTTGGTTTTTCTTTTGAGAACTTGCTTAGTTTACTTTCATCAGCAACATTAGTGGTTTAGTTCAATTTCCATTTCCATTTAATTATTTTAATGCGAGATCATCAACTGTAAAGGACATTTGGTTATTTCTACCTTAGCTCTCAGATTTATTATCTTGTTTTCATTTGATTTCAATTACATCAGTTGCTAAAGGAAAGAGATAGCATTACTGCATCCTTGACTGATGATTGATGGGTGAATGAATAGATTTCAGAGCATTTAATTTCATGTCATTGTAGTTATATTTCATTTCCAAGCATCCGTTTACTCTTGTATTTACAACATTGTACTACATATTGAAAAGAATTACTCTTAGATTGAATTGTAGCCTTAGATAGAGTACACTCTTGAAATAAAAAATCATACCTGGATTGATAATTAATGTAGGATAATAGGTGTTAAAAAGACACCTTTTATACCTCAACACCCTTCACAACAAAAAGCTCTTCTATCTGTCATGGGCGTTGTAGATCCTTCTGACGATCGACTGATTTTCTTTGATGTTGACCGGTCAGAACATCCTCCTCTCCCTGCTTTCATCTCTTTCCAAATCCCAGTCAAGATTCGGAACACCAACATTTCTCGGTACATTATTGATGAGGGGGCATCCACCTATGTGATGTCTGCTTCGGTTTGGAAACAACTCAGATCTCCTGAGTTGGCTCCTTCCATGATCACTCTCTGAGTGTGGGACAGCCATGCCTCCAAGCCCATTGGCTTATTCCGCAACTGTCCTATCACTCTTGCGGGCAAGACTGTTTTCGTTGATGTAGAAGTTATAGATGCCCCCTTAGATAACAACATTATATTGGGTCGTAGCTACACTTATGTGATGTCTGTTGTCCCTTTCGCAGTCAACCGCAAGATGTCCTTCCCCCGTAATGTAAATATAGTCACCATTGACCAGTTGACATATTACGAACCGAAGTCTCATACCTCCCCTAAGTCCACTATTTCGTCGATGGCCAATAAGAAAACCGTCGACCCTTTGACCAGTGTCTCACCCAGCATCTACACGGACTCCTCCTTGCTTGGTACATTCCCTAGTCTTCCTCCTCCAAACTCATCGAATGTTTGCATGATGCAATCATCTCGGGATTCTCTTAGGAGGCCCGCCTCGGCTAGTCAGTAGCCTCCTCGCCCTTTGTAGCCATCTCCTAGCCCTTCGATGCAGCCTTTCAAACATCCTCCTCCTGGCCCTTCAGCTGGCACTCATGAGCCTCTTTATCCTCCTGGATCGGTTCCTCTAGGCCTTAACCATTTAGGAGCCGTCCCACCTGGCCATTACCCCTTCGGTCAGATACCGTTCCTAGTCCCTCCACCAGGAATCTATACGAAACCTGTCATGGCCACCCTCTCTCTTCCTAACTTGACCATTAGGCTTCTGGTTTGGTACCTTGATCCTCCAACCGCCACCCCGCCAAGTCAACCTAAACCTTATCTTGCTTTGACCCCGGTTCAACTAGTCGCCCTGACTTCCCCCATTGTCACAGTGCCTGAGCCACCTCAACAGGAACCACCTGCTGTTGTGAGTGCTTTGAGTAATAAGGGAAGAGCTCGCAAAAGGGCCTCAAAGGACAAAGCTTCCCTGACTAAACCTGCACCTCCTCTGCTTCCAAAGCCCTACACTTTGTGTGATGTGGTGAGTCATGCCACCCATACTTGTCCCGAGTTGCCCCGCATCAAGCCCATGGTTAATGTCGCATTCCCTGAGTCTATGGTCCCTAAAGCCTCTGCTTCGTCATTGACCGCAACCAAGAACACCAAGAATATTAACAAAAAACACCCTTTTGATTTGTGTGGTCTCCATGGCCATTAATCTCATCATTGTCCCCACCTTACGCACTACTGTGCCTCTTTAGAGGTAGTTCCGGAGTATGAGATTGAACAGAACCAATCCGCTTCTCTTGTACTTGCACAGTATCCTGCAGGCCAGAATGAGGATTTACCCGCTCCTATTGACATTCCCCTCCCTGATGTCAAAATGATAGAGCATGTGGCCACCATCCTCTACCTTTCATCATCCTTGAGACCCTCAGCAGAAGCTCCCTCTAAATCTTCTCATGTTGTTTCATTTGACCTCCTTTCATCGATCGCCTTGGGCTCAACATAAGTGGATCCTTTATCTACTTTTTCTTACGTCATCCCCCATGGCGATGCACATGTGAGCCTTTCTTCTCATGATGATGAGTTAGGTATCCTCGCCGCATCATGTGGTCCCCCTTCCTCATGTCCTTCCACCTCCTCTTGTGACGATGACATCATGGAAGCCATGTCCACCCCTAACTTCATCTTTCCCTCCCATAAATGGGATGCCATCATCCATACCCTTGGTGACTTATGCAGCCTAAGCTCAAGCTACGCCTCTAGTCGCTCCCACACTCCCCCTCCCCGGCGGCATGTGGGAAGTAGACATCCTAGCCAGATCACTCCCTTCCGCAGAGTGCATTCGATTTCTACTGTGCGCCCATGTTGCCAACATTGTTCTTTATCCTCCCATTTATTGTCTTATGACACCTTTTAGAGGTACCCCCCATCTACACCTTATATCGGTTTTGCCGATGGTGCAAGTCACTACTCCCAGAATTTAGCCTCGGCAGGTTGGGCCATTTCTACCCCTTTGCATGCGCTTGTTATTTCGAATGGTGTATGCATTGGTACTGCTACCAATAATCAGGCTGAATATGATGCATTACGAGGTTTATTATCCTATGCCCTTTCACATCGCATCCTTCACCTTCATGTTCGTTTAGATTCCCTACATCTTGTCATGCAATTGAATGGTGTATATCATGTGCATAATCCTATCCTTTTCAAAAGATATTTACGAGTGAAGCTTTTGATGCGTGAAATTGAAATAATTACTTTCATTCATGTACCTAGAGCACAAAATCACTATGTAGATAGCATTGCAAACCATATTCTGGATTGACATTTAACACAAGAAAATAACATAAAAATATCAAAATGAAGCACATCCATAGTATGTGTCGTATAAAATGTTTTAGAGTTCATCAACTTTGATACATATGGCATGCCCATAGCATGTTACAAAAACCCAAAACTGGGGGCACCACATACCCCTACACAATCACTATCTGGAGGATCCCGAGCCAATGGCTTTTCCCTGCAGCTTGTAGATCACGCATGCCCTGTCCGGCCATCGCCGTGCGCCACATGACCCCTCGCCATTCTGAGGGTAATCCAATACATGGTTCTATGTACTGGTCATCTAAGTCTTGCCATCCGCATTCTGAAACACCAGTCAAAAGCCTCTCAAATATATGACGGATATCCTCCAGAAGGGCCGCTACATCCTCATTGTGCTGCGCCCTTGATCCACTAGATCTTGCAACCCTCGATACTTCAGGTCGTCCCATGTACCCGACCGATTTTACGAGTTCTTTACCTGCATACGAAAAGTAAAAGAATCAATCCCACATATAATATTCTAGAAACCTTACATGCACATAAAAGATTATCAAATTTTCACTTACCATTGGGTCCCCATATACGACCAAGCAGCAATGGCAGATCTGGGTCCCCACAATAACTCATCCCACTATAGGGATATTCATCTATATACAGCGACATCTAATCCCAATTAACAAAGAAATAAGGACGGACCACCCGTCCAACTGCTCCACCTCCTCCTCTGCACAGTAGTCAGCCCCACTGGTGCATCCTAGGCTCTCTCGGGCGCCCATCTAGGTGTTGTATGCGAGGTCGAAGTTTTGGGATCTTCTCAAAGAAGAAAGAGCACAAAATTGTACCATATTCATAGTCATGGTTCACTTGCCACTTACATAGGGAAAATTGTCGCTTCAATGATGACAACATCATCTAGGCCCACCCATAGTAGGTCCCACTCAAAACACTCTCCACAAGAATCATTTCCCCCCATGTGATGTGATGGTGTGCTTGGTTGCCCAGGATTTGTAGAACTATTGCGGCCACATCACAGGTCTCTAACCTCTCCAAATCCCCGATGGGTATCTGAGTCCCCTTGACTTGGAGACCTAGCCGAGAATGGCGCTCTACAAACTCTATGATATTCCACCCATGCGGTAATACTGGTTGAGTATTCCCTACCATCCCATGTGGTGGGAGACCAGTCAGGAAATATATATCCTGGATCGTCAAGTCGATCCGGTGCCCCTGCACTATAGATACATCATGTTCTGGGTCCCAATAGCTAACAATCTAGGCCAATAAGGGCTACCTAGCTCTCATCAAAGGGTTCTCCACAAACTTCAGAACCCCAAACCTAGCCAAAGCACTGCGGACACCCTGATCCTCCTGAATCTCTGACTGTAATGTGCCCAGGTCTCTCTCTCTCTAGTTAATCCATAACTCTACCATATCTGCACAAAAGAATCATATTTTTCAGTATACATATAGGCAAGACTTATTGTCATCATAAAATCCTAGTGCTAAGAAAAAAAAAAACACAGAAACACCCCTCCCTACCAAGCCGCACTTTTCAGGCCCAAATCTAAGACAGGTTGCACTTTTCTGCCCAAAACCTACTACCCAGTCGTACTTTTTGCCCCAAAAAGTGCGACCCGATTGTGAGGAGGAGTGCGGGGTTGTTATTGAGCCCTAGGGACCTAATCTAAACTTTTAATCCATTAAAAAGAAGGAGTAGGTTTAGGCCTCTTACCTACAACTCACGGATCTCGATTCCAACGGTCAGTTTGTCCACTACGATCACCACAAGATTTAGGACCTTCTCTCCTCTCAACATTCACCACAGCTCCACATGCAAATGAATGAATTTGGAGGGAAAATACCTTATGAAAAGAGAAACCCCTATTTTTTCACTCACCTATTGCGATCCAACCATAGCTTCGTTTACCAAACCGCCTACATCGTTGGAAATCTCTCACCGAGCCCTAAAATGGGTATCTGTTAGTTTTTATTGATTTGATACTTCACCAAGACACATTTTCCCACTAAGAACGACTTCACTCTTTCTAAAAAATGAATTTCTTCACTTGCAACACTCATACTGAGGTCACCATGTTGCCTCCATAATTTTCCATGTTCGTGTCAACTTTTGTCGTGAGTTACCATCTTTTACTCATGCTTTTATGGTCCCCATTGGACCCTTTTCCTGGATTGCAGCACCATCGAGTCACCCTTGTTTAGAGCATTCAAGTTGAGTCATCATTTCTTTCATGGATTCTATCCTGAGTCCCTTCGCACCTCGCTATAGTCCTCCATCCTTCATTGTTTGGTCCCTCTCTTGTGTCGCTCATTATAGCCTTTAGTCCCACTGTCCCCTATACCTCATGATACTGTGTCAGTCACTGCTAGGTCATTCATGCTATTTATGCTCTAACAAGGGAATCCGTTTGTTCGCTACTTAGTTCCCCCCATTTCATCATCATCATTGGTGTCAGTCTGTCAGTCACTCTACTATCTTCTCTCATGCCTTAGTTGAGGATCCCTTATTGCCTCACCTATGGCAGGCCTCCTTCTGTCGACATCAACTCATTCATTCCACTCTTGTTCGGTGCCTCGGATCAGGAAAAGGGACTCCTCTTGGCCCTTTAACTTGATTTTTTCTCAGCTCCAGCTCCTTTTCATCATGATCGAGATCGGTATACTAGATGGTCCAGTGATGCAGCAGCTGACATCGTGATTCCTAGGTGTGTGTGAGATGTCTCAGCCTTCATGAGGGGGTGGCCCTACAGGTAGCCCCCCACACACTTGGATGACCTATTCATTATAGCCTTTGATGCAGCTCCATACATTTGATGATGTTAGCCTCAGTCGCTTGTAGCGTATTTTTGTTTGCATGTATCAGTCATATTTTCAGATCCCTTTCCTATTTTCAGGGGCATCTGGCTTGTATTTATATCTCATGTACTCAAATATCATTTTACAAGTCCTGGCTGTTATCACAGGCACAATATGTATGTGCGATTCATTATCGTGCTATTTATTTGGTTTATGTTTATGCCAGCATTACATCTTGTGGTTTTCTGGACGTCTTATTTTTTGTCCTATTACCTCGGCAGGCATAGGTATGCCTCCCCCACCCCCTATAGCAAGTACTCACTTATCAAAATGAATTGTCTCACCTGCAAGTCACCTCCTCAGGGTCTAGTTCTTTCAGCACTTTGATCTACCTTACAATCCTCTCTCTTTGACTTCCCCGTTGTTGTCTAGTGATTGAGTTCTTACAACGTACTTCAGTCCAACGATAGCTCCTAATGCTCGTAGGCTGGGGGGAAATTTGTTACACCATTTTTTGTTCATCTAATCCATTGTTATTAGATGGAACCAAGTACACCAAGTAAGGCCAATTTTACCCCAAGTAAAATCGCATTCACTATGAAAAATCACTTAGTAAACCACCTTTATTAAGTTGTTTATGGTCTAAATAGGAAACTCCATGGGGAAACATTAAATAAATCCATATTTATTTGATTTTTCCTCAAGGAATAATTACTTAAACAACAATTTAATTAATATTCATGGTTATATTTAACCCAAAACAAGGAAATTAATTAGATAAATCATTATTTACCTTATTATTTTCTAAGAATAACTATTTAAACATTACTTAAATAATATTCTTTGTTAAATATGACTACATCTCCCTTAAATAATTAAATAAATCATTATTTATTTGATTATTACTCAACCATATCCTTAAAATGATAAATAAATCATTTATTTATTTATTATTACTCAATCACATCCTTAAAATGATAAATAAATCATCTATTTATTTATTATTTACAAATAACGGGATTTGACTCAAGTCAAATTCCTTTTCCCTCCAATAAATATAATAAAATATTCCATAAAGGTTGGATCTTGATTTGATTAATAATATTTTAACTATGCACCAATATTTAGACTAACTCAATATTTTGTTATAAATAGAAGGGTTTTCCCATTCATTTGTCACCTTTTGTTGCCTAAAGGCCACTCTGGATCTCAACTCTTGGTCTGGCTATTGATCCACCATCATAGCCATATTTTTCCATTTTTGTCTGGGTTTTTTACACCATCAAGAGAGAGGAATTCTAAATCTGAAGTGCTGAGGACTTACAAGAACCCATCCCATTGAGGAGAACAGGGAACACCCTCTTGTGTTTTCTTCGTAGGGGCCATTAATAAAAAATTCATTGGATATATTCTTGTCTTGTCTATTGGATATATGGAGTAAATCTTATTTTTCTACTGTTTAATGTCTTCTAATGAATAGATCTAGATTTCTGCAACATTTGTCTTGATCATCTAACTGCAGATCTGAAGATATTAGCAGTCATTTCTACTGTTAGGCCTATTTTTTATGCGCAGCTAAAGTGGTATTTTTTTCATACGCTTCGAATCAAGATTCATACTAACAATAACCATGGAAGGGCACTTAGATTTTTTCCATCTCTATCTCTATTTGAATGAAACACACTTTGCATTGCATGATTGGCCTCCTTAATGTCAATATAAATCTTGACATTTTTTTATTTATCTCTCCTTCTCTCTAAGATTCATGATAAGGTCTATGTTACATTATTCCCAATATGAATTGTATCAAAAAAATTAATAATCTCTAGGTGCTCAAAGTAGGGGAGCCTATTGAATTTCTTAGGATAGCTTTTCATTCCTTGTGGTAGTGCCCCGTTATTAATGAATTGCCGACTTGCAAAGTGAATCATAGTTGAAGATATTCTAACAACAATAATTTTAAAATATTAAAATGATTAAAATGAAATAAAAATATAAAATAATCCAAATATTTTTTGTATAATGCAAAATATATGATTTAATCGACACCTTGAGAGATTATATCATATTGCAACTTCCATAGATCAGGTGTCATTCTCAGTGCTCTTAATCCAGTCTCCTCTTTCCCATTAAAAATATGTTTCTCGGTTCTTCGGTACCTATGGTTCTTAGAGAGGAAGTGCCTACACTCATAAAACACCTCCTTTCCTAAGCTTCTTGAGTGATGATATTCAATTTAGGCTGAGAAAATGGACAAGAAAATTTACCCTTTTTTTTAATACATGTAAGAGATGGGTTAATTTTTATTTCAATTATTAATTGAAGTATGTATAATGAATGGAATATTTACAAAACAATGCATGAAATGAACTTAATAAAACTAGTAAACAATATTAAAGTGCATGGTAATGTTATAATCTACCACATAAATGTGTTAACCCTATGGCATCATGAATTTTCCATACACACATTGCATGGAATTCAAGGTATCTTTGTGGATCTGTTGGTCTGGATATATCATACATAGTGATGCCCTTCCATAAGTCTAGTAACTCATCGATAAGAGGCTCGATATATACATTCATATCTTTGACCTGATACCTACCTAATTGATTGAACATATAGTACATAATTCCAAAATATATGAGTAACACAAAAATAAGACATAATTGAAAGACATGATTGAACATATATGAGTAAACAAAAAAATATAAGACATAAGTATGAAACAAACAAGACAAATCATGATATGTTATTGTGTAAACGAATATATTTATTCTAAACAAAATAATACCTGCAAAAATCATTTTCAACATTATGTGCTCCCTCTTTATTGACATCGAAAGAGGAATGTTATTGTTAATAAAAAAAATGGGTCACACTGAGTAAATAGATCTTAGCTCTCCAAATGGTTTGACTCTGTTAGCTGCTAATGAAAGCTTAATATTACGAGGTTCTTCTTTAAATTTAGATCCAACTACAAGCATTCTAAGAACACCATCTTCACTTATTTTTGTTGCATGGTAATACATAAATTGTGTTATTCTTTTGCACCTGAGCAATTGTCACAAACGTGGAATGGTGGGAATATAATGAAGAACCTTGCGAGGCACCTTTTTTGTTACTTTTTCAGTTTGATATCTACTCTCATCATAGTTTGGGAATTTCTCTTTCGACGCATGTTCTTTATAATAAATAATATCATCACTAGGACATGCATGAATAAATTGATACTCCATTCCAATATCTTACATAATGGCATGTAAATCTCACTACATGCGAGGTAAAACATTTGATGGTGGTAATAGAAATTCACCTAACAATCTACAACATTAGAAATTGGTAGTGTTGATTAATGTAAACAACATACATATTGTATGAAAATACTATTACAAATTGTGATCGACATACTAACATTGAAAACAAAAGAAAAAATAATTCCTTTATCATGATGTACTGAATGCCACAAAATGTATTCCATACCATAGGTGTTGTTCCACACATGTGTTTGAAAAACCATTCACCACCTTTAAGTTGACCAGAAGCAATACAATAGAGAGAAGAGGTGTTTTTGAGCTTTCATAAAGAGGTCAAGTTCCCCTCTCAAGTACAAGTATATCATAACCACCAACATATGGTTCGTCATCATCATCCCTTCCTGCAACATTATTAAATGTCTCCTGGATCAATCTATTCATCCCATATTTATCCAATGTGTTACCAACATCATTATCTTATTCCATAGGATCATTAGCTTGATCCATCTCAATATTCACTTCATGTTATTTAACAGGTGCTTGTACTAAAACGACCTCTTCCTCGTCGAGGAATGCCCTAGGAGCACCATACTAGACAATTACAATCAATAAAATAATATTAGTTAGCTATCAAAAATATTTAAATGATATAAATGTTTACAAATATAATATAGGAAAACAACGATAACAAATATCTATACAATGACAACTTAGATAGTTAACTTATCATGATTTTCATATGGCTCAACTTAAAATTTACACGTTCATGATAATCAAAGTAAAAATACCCTTAATGGGAATGATTCCATTCAATATATAAAAAAATAAATCTAACTGCATAGATTTAATGAGTTTAATAATATGAACATGTAATAGTGAAGATAAATTGAAACCATTATAGACCTATCTAACTCTGGTCCAACAAAGCATCGAGAGGGATCGAATCCCTTGAGCTGCAAACCCATTTTTTTAGTAAAAAAGTGAGGAGAGGTTTGCACCTCAAGGGATTTGACCCCTCTCGAGGCTTCGTAGAATCGGAGTTAGACCGTTCGATTGTACCTTGGGATACAATCTCTGGCTGAAGGATATCAGTGCCCAATACATTTATCAATAAACATGATGAGAATATTTTAGTGTCCCATTGTTCTTAAAACCCTAGAGATTTAATCCTTATCAGCATCCAGTGTGAGAAAAATATTTGAAGTCGCATTCTAGTGATGAATACAAATGGAAAAGATAAGACATGAGGAAGTGATAATGGAAAGTCTTTGACAATAGGCTCCGTGTGTAGAATATCATGTTCCAAACTTTAGAAGAAAAATGGTAGAATTAGAACATGTAAAAAATAGAATAGAGGAGTTCATCATTAAGGATTATAGATTCAACTTAAAAAACCGTAAAATTAAAGACCAACATCTTTGTTACTCAATTCTAAATAAGAAAGACATAAAAAATATGATGCAACATAGAAAGTTGAATCATATTCAACAAATTCTGGAATCACTCTGAAAGGTTTATTCATAAACACATGGATATCCAAACTTAGTACAAAATTTCTGCCTCTGAAACCATAAATTTGGAACCTCTAAAATTCCTTTATTTTCCATTTTTATTTCCCCCATCATCCTAACTGACTAAGTGTCCTAGAATTGGTTACAGAACTAGCTCATGCACAATTTGCTAACTATATTTATTCATTAATAATAACTCCTTTTAAATTCATGAGATCTTGTTTTGGAATACTTTTATAAACTTAATAATATAGATATATATATATATATATATAACATAATATACATAATAGTAATGTATATCCTCTATGTGTTAAAAGTAAAAAAAGAAAATCCCTCCTTTTATCATGATTTTGTAGATTATAATTTAAACATATATGGGAGTTTTAAATCATATGAAATGATATTTGGATCATAATGAAAGATATGTGGTTCATATAGAAAACCACAAATGGTTTTCTAAAATCTCAAACCCTCTGTGAGATCACCTCTTAGAGGTTTCTGGAAATAAGAAATGTGATGCCGCAATAATTAATAGGCGGTGATCTTGGATTAAGTGGTTTTGATTAATCCACCTGCGGGGCCACTCATTGGCATACCTTTTTTCTAACTTGTGCCCCCGTGACTCTATTGGATCTGGGTGTGAATGATCTATATTTTTTATTTATTTCATACCTACAAGCTCTCTGATAAACACATATTTTCAATCATCTAATATGCGATAAAAATAATGCCCTCCTTGGAAATAAACTCAAGTACTCTGCAGCACGATTTGCACTGTGTTATCTGAATATTTTCCTCTACAAATTCTTTGTAGTGAATAAGAAAAATATGCTCATAAGACTTATAGACCATCCAATAGATTTTGTGCTGGAAATTTTTGGGTTATCTTCCCCATGTGCATAATTACAATGCAGAGTATCCACATTGCTGACCTTCAACTGTTCATGTGCTTCAGAGCTTTGATTAGCCGCTACTGATGAACCTAAAGTACAATAATAATGCTCTTTAGTAGAAGATGGACCAATGGGAAGCTTATTATTTATCCAGAATTACCATTGTATATTCAAGAATCTTCCATGCTAAATCGAGATCAAAATCCTGCTCATCTTCACCTTCTAGATCAACATCCTCACCAACATCTTCCTCATCACTTTCTTCTCTTTCAATACCTTCTTATTTTTTTATTTCCCTTCCATCCAATGAGAAAGTCCAACAAAATGATCCACTTATTTAAATTTAGAAATTTTAATCCTGTGCTAAAATTAAATTGTTTTTAATATTTTTAATATTTTAGTTGTGTCAGACTAAGCTACAACAGGGTCTATGGTCTTTTTTTTTTTTTATTCTATATTTTCATTTGAATATTATTTTTTAATGTTCTAAGGAATCTTTGCCTTTGTAACCAATTCAAGAGAAAAGGGATGAAGGAAAATATAGAAAAAGGTCAAAAGGAGGAAAATTTCAAAACCTAACACTTGAAAAAGGAACAAATATGAAATTTATCAATGTAGTTATAAGGACTTCTAGCACAGGAAAAGAGTACAATTGCAAAATCAATGTTACTAGAAAATAGCTGAATTGCAAATCCTACTGCTAGAAAGAAGTCTAATTGACAAACTCAATACTAGAATAAAGAGAAATTAGGAAGCCTAGCACTACAAAAGGGCACATTTGGAATTCCTAGCACTAGAAAAGGAAACAAGGAGGAATCTTAGCACTATAAAACTAGATATATGAGAAACAATATAGCTCTAGAAAGTTTAAAAAGTGAAAAAGCTAGTGTTATGAAAAGGAAAATTTAAAAATATAGTGCTAGTAATGAAGGAGAGGAGCTTATTTTTGGAGCGAGAGAGAGAGAGAGAGAGAGAGAGAGAGAGAGAGAGAGAGAGAGATCGTCGATGAATCCCAAAACTATCTAGCATAAATATTAATTGCAAACTACCATAAATATTAATTCAAAACTACCTAGTGTAAATATTAATTGAAAACTACCTAGCATAAATATTCATGAACAAACATAAATATTAATTTCAAATTAACTACCTAGAACTCATCATGATATTTTTTCTCAATGCATAAAACACAAACTGAATATTTTGGAAGATTTTCATGTGTGCAATTGACTATATATTTGAACTAAGTAAGGACAAATTCTATTATCGCCTATATACGAAATATAAATAGCAATTCTATTATTTTATAATGGATGATAATGAATAAGTACGTACTAATGGATGCTATTCAACTCCACCTTCATCGTGTCCATAAGTTCTATAATGGTTTTTAGCTATTCTTATTAAAAGTCTCCTTACTTTCAAGTCCTTCGACTTTTTTACAAGGGAAACAAGATTTTCTATCCTCCAAATCCCCTGATGTCGATACCACGTCTCCTTGGCCCAGTCCTTGAGGAGTTTTATCTGACATATTTCCTAACCAAATAGATTTTAGTGATGATTATCAATCAAAATTAACCACAAAATATGCCTATAAAATTTCAAAAGCATGAGATGTATAAAAAGAATGTGGAACTTGTAAATAGGTATTTAGACCTACATATATATAAATAAATTTCCCATCGGATATTCGATGTTAGTGTGTTGGATAAACATTGCATAACAGTAAAACGCCATTAATGTCGAAATTTGACCAATCAAATTCCATTAATGTTGATTGTCTAATATCCAACTCTATGTAACTTACATTGCATATTCGATGATCTTCGGGCTTTAAAAAAAAAAACAAAAAAAATACATTAAACCTTCGGTGATGGTTCCGATTTTATCCATTTGTCGAATTCCGCTATCAAATTTTAACCTGAAATGTGGTAGTGCCCCTCTTGAAGATTTTGTTATCCAAATATGAATGACTTGAAAGTATTAATGATCTTGCATCATATAGCCCAGAAAAAGAAATAGATCCAACCAAAGGCATGTATTTTGATACCTCTTGATTTTTGTACTATTATAGCAACAATATATATTTTATTTAGATCTTGAAATTATATGCCAATTCCACCATAGTAGTTGGTTAATCTATTGGGAAATTGTGAGGAGAAAGATGAAAGGTTTTTTTTGTATTAGTTCATGCCTCATGGAACTCTTCATGGTCATTTGAATGAATGTTTTCCTCCTCTTAGTCGATATTTTAGAGTGAAAGTCTCCACAAAAGTAGTATGGGGCATCAACTACCTTCATAAGGATGGATCATGTGAAATCATCAAAAAAATATTATAGCCTTTATTATATTTTTGGATGTAAAATAGGGAGCCAAGGTTATATATTTCGGTTAATTGTATATAGAGAAAGTGGTCCACCTTCTCATATATATAAAATCAATCTCTATATTGATCTGTATGACCATAAGCCTCAACTTTATTGAGGAGGTTGACATGTGTATATTTGGTGTGGATTCTAGTGTTGAGATGGCAGCAGGAGATTCCGCTAAATCATCAACTATATTATAAGAATGGGCAGCTTTTCCAGAAGCAACATTTCATCGTAATGGTCCCTTAGGGATATTGGAATGGAAATTTGCCTTAGGCTGAGAGATCTGCAAAGGACCATTGGTTGTCAAAAGTGGCTTTGTAGAACGTAAAGAAGGGGGCTCGGGGGCAGACATAGTGGGAGGCTTGTTGTACTGACGGGATCGAGTCTGAAGGTTGAGGTCAACGGTAATGGGTTGGTCAGATTTCATCATGAGAATATGGTAATCGGAGGTACCATATGGAGGAGGTTGAGTGGCCGCCTGACCTTCATGTGGTTGGGTAGCCACAATTCCTTACCAAGGGAAACGATTAGTAAACATAGCCAGCTGAATAGGTAGAGCTTTGGGAGGGACGAAAGGGGAGGCTTGTTGTCCTCGTGATGCTGCTTTAGTCTCCCACATCCTTTTTTGTATTCTTGTGATTATTTGACCAAGATAAATGCTAAAAAATATAGATCTATGCAGTAAAAGACATTAAGCAGTAAATAAAAGCAAAAGTTTCTCCTTGCATCCATTACACAAGACAAGAATGTTTTAAAGATTTTTTGTATTTTTTGACACCCGGCAAGGGAACATAGAAAGATGTTACTAGTCCCACTCAATGGGATGCGTTCTTGTAAGTGCTCAACACTTGAGATCTAAAATATCTCTCTCTTGATGGTGTAGAAAACCCAGACAAAAATGGAACTCAAAGGGAGCTCACAAGAAAAATGGTAGCAAAATATGACAATGATGGAGGATCAAAGTCACACCAAAAGTATAGATCCAGAGTGATCTTTAGGCAACAAAAGGTAGTGAATGAATGGAAAAACCCTGATATTTATAACAAAATATTGAGTTAGTCTATATATTGGTGCATAATTAAAATATTATTAACCAAATCAAGATCCAACTTTTATGGAATATTTTATTATATTTGTTGGAGGGAAAAAGAATTTCACTTTGGTCAAATCCCTTTATTTGTAAATAATAAATAAATAAATAAATAATAAATAAATAATAATAAATAAATAAATACCAATATTTACTTAGGGTAATATTGGTATTACATGGTGTAATTTCATCCATATAATAGTAACAGGTTAGATGACCAAAAAATGGTGTAACAATTTTGTATACCGCTCCTATGACTTAACACATCATTGATGAAAAAATATGCTTTGTTGGAATACTTTGGGAATGGTACATTAGACATGTAAAATTATCTTTTAATTTGGACCAATGAATCAATGAAATGATAACAATATTACTCAATTTCCTTAATCATATATTTAGATTGTTCTAAATTCCTTTAAAAAAATTTGTAGGGAAGTTTTTATTTTTATTACCTTGGAATATGATGCTTTGGGGATTCTTGATGTAGATGTTTTAGTTGTGGCCTGCTATGACATTAAGTGTAATAAACATTCTTTCACCCTTATCCTTTCAAAAAATTTATCTATTACCTGATCCAAGAGTTATTAATTATGTCTTGTTGGGCTTGTACCATGCGTAAATGTTCAAAAAATCTAACTTGTTCATTTAAGAGTTGGTCATTTCCCTGTTCAACTTCCTTGAATATTTCTACATTTATTAGACTGTTGCTCAGGATTTTAATTTTCATTTTCAATTTTACAATTCGGGCATCGTTTCTACCTAGGCTTTTGTACTTTATTTTATTTTTTCCTCATTGTATTAATTGTAAAAGCAGGTGTTGTGTGTAGGTACCTATGATAAAAAATGATATAAATAAGTGAAATGGAGAAAATTAATGTAATATTTTAGTTAGTAAATGTGCTTCGATGAAGCTACACAATTATATTATGAATACTTAACTAAAATTACATAAGATAAAAGATTTCTTATGCTTCCTAGTATGGAACATTTACACTATGAAAAGACTGACATTCAAATGCAAGATTCGTAGGGGAGTTGTTTAATTACCTTATCGATCATGATTATTTTTTTAATTAAGGTTTAAGTTAATAAAATTGGGGATTATTGTTAATCACTAGCCTAAAAACCCTAAAATGTATGTGAAATTCAATTACAAAAATGGCTTGGGGACCTAGGGATTGAGAGGAAAATATTGTTGGTAGTTGATTGTGAAAATTCACTACAATTGACAACATCATCATAACCCTAGGAACATTTACCTTGAATGGTTTTCGATGTTCATTTAATGAAATCACCTAGGATTTTGGGTCCGGGATAAAAAAATAATAATAACGACGGTCTATTTATGTAAAAAGGCTTTATTAGGGCATGTGATTGGGGATAGTCTATTGGGATTGACAATTTGTAGCACAAGAAGAACCACACAAAGTATAGGATCCCAATATTATAAAAAAATGTGTGTGTGTGTGTGTTTGTATATGAAAATTAAATCATTATAAAGGTTTTGACACTAAAATAAATAGTTGTGAGAAAAATTAAATACAAGGCTTTAGAAATGATTTTTTTTTTAAATATGAGGATACCCATTAGTTTGTTGCTATAAATACATAAGTGGGGGGGTTGTTGTCATTACATTTCTATTCACATAAAAAATGACTTTCAAGACCCCTCACATGTGAACTTTTTTGAAAATTTAAATTTCAAAGACGTTATTCAAACCTAATTGACCAAACCTAATTAACTTAAGACAAACCTAGACTAACCTTATTGTTATCACGGATAACAAGAGGAAAATTCCTACCCAAGGATTATCACTTGAGTCTTTACAAATAGATGCAAAACCTTAGACAGATGTTGCTGACTATGAGAGAGTATACAAAGGAGTTCTATAAGGTTAACTTGAGAGAAATTTATATATAATATAACATTGAACGGACAACTAGGTACATGAATGGATTAAGGGTGGAAATTCAAGAGGAGATTAGCATGTTATCTTGTACCACCATGGATGGGGCCTATCAGTATGCTTTAAGAGAAGAAGAGAATATAGTCAGGAAACAAACCTTTGGTAGAGGAAAAGGATTTGCCAAAGGAATAGGGAAAATAGATGGAAGAGGGAAGGCTCCAAATTATAAGGATGAAGTTGGTGGTTCTAACCAACGAGAACAAGCATGGACGGGACATGAGTCTAGAGGTGGAAGACCCTACCAGCGAGGTAGAGGTAGAGGTAGAGGCAAAGAGTCAGTCTACAGATGTTACAAATGTAACAAACTGGGCCATCAATCCTATTAGTGTCCTCAAAATGAGAATGCAGGGCAAAGAGGAAGCTATGTTACAAAAGGAGAGCGGGCAGAAGCACAAGCTTTTGTAGTGGAGAACGTATATGAGGTTGGAGAATTTATTCTCATGAACAAGGTGCCATTGAAACCAAATAATGAAATTTCAGAGTCTTCACAAAGGAATTATTTGATTCAAACTACATCCAAAGTCCAAGGTAAATGTTGCAAAGTAGTTATTGATTGTGGAATCAACGAAAATTTGGTGTCCATTGAAATGATGGAAAATTTAAACCTTAAGAAGGTCAAGAATCCAACACCCTACAAGGTGTCATGGTTGCATAAAGGACACCAATTGTTGGTTACTGATCAAAGTCAGGTGGCTTTCCAAATAGGCAGATATCAAGAAAAATTTACCTGTGATATCATTCCTATCAATGTGTGTCATGCGCTGCTGGGAAGACCTTGGAAATTTGATAGGAAAGTAGTGCATGATGGAAGAAAGAACTATTATAAGTTTGAGATGGGTGGTATTCAACATACTTTGCTGCCATTTCAAGAAGGAAATGGAGCTACAAAGAGTGAGCCCAAATATCCATTTCTTTGTGGAAAAGAGGTCTTACAGCATATGACAAAAGAACAGGTGAGTTATGAAATTGTCTGTATGCCAAAAAGTGAATCTGCTAATACTGTCATTTGAGATATGCCAATAGAAATTAAAAATATGTTTTAACAGTAATACATAAGCATGGAAATTTTGTTGTAGTTGCCACGCAGTTAGTTTAAATAACTAATGAAACTTACCATTGCTACTGGTCAAATATAGAGTGGGGTCTGATGATGCAGCAACTCCTTTGCTGAGTGGCCGGATGAAGCACCATCACCTATACATGAAGAACAATCATTTTCACTTGTGAATGAATCATAATCACCGTCTATGGCGAGTCCTCTACTAAGTAAGTGTTTGCAATGCACCGGTACTGAGTGAGTGGGGTTATGGTGTGGTATTTATGTTGAGTGCAGGGAGACGAGGCCGACGCACATGATGAGTTAATTGGGTGAGGGGAAGGGTGTGGGGTTGGCAAGAATTCATAGTGCATGGGAATAATTAGAAGTAGTTTTGGGTTTTTGAATTTTTTTTAGATATTTTTTTGTTTTATATTTTTATTTTATATTTTATTCTTTAATATTGGTTATTTAATATATAAAGTTATATTTGTGTTTAATTTAATATATAGTTATATTTTATATATAGTTTAATTTTTTAATTCACTAGTTCTTCCATTGCATGTTTTCCTCACATCTCTATCTTGATGAGTTTCGATATGAAGATCAAGTTAAAATAAATTTCCATCAGAATATCTTGGAGAAAGTTCTTTACTATTGAAGGTAAATGGAAGAGAACAAAAAAATGAAAACATATAAATACATACCTCGTACATTTCAACACTTTTATATCATTAATTTTATTATTCATCCAACTCATCGTTCGTATCATCGTGTTCATAATTCATGTTCAAAGGATTGTCTATGTCATCATCATGGACATCATCATCTATATCATCATCGAAACATTCTCTCCCACATTTGGTTCGACCTCTTCAAGTTCTTCGTCTGATGTATTGTCAATATCATCTAGTTCATCCAGAACATTGTGTGGGTTAACATATCCGTAAAATTCTTCGATTTATTCATCTGACGTATGAGACCCTTGCTCCTCTACATCATATTATTCTTGAATATCATATTCTTCCTCTACATTATACTTTACCAGTCTTCCTCTTGGATCATATCTAACATCATAGGACCAACCTTCTTTACATGGAGCCTCTGAGTAAAATACTTGTTCACATTGGCTTGGAAGAACATAGGGCTCTGAGCCCGGCTGAACATTACTTGTATTAACAATGTTAAATCTGTTAGCATGTTGAATAACGGTTCTATCGGGATCACGTTGATTGATTCGTATCATGTGCCATTTAAAATGGAACACAACTAATTTGAATGATTTAAAGTCACACTGAAGTATATAATCTAGATACCCATAGTATCAATTTGAAGATACTTTTGGATGTTTTTCACCTCTATATGCAACGTTCTCTACTTGAAATACTGCAGTTATCCCACTATCTGAAGTTTCCATCTTTTCATCCAACCTTTTGATGGGAAATGTGTGGCCATTGCACAACATTTCTTTGCGGCGTTTCAACTGTAATATGCAAAAAACATAAAAAATACATTTTCATTATTTGATAAACATATTTATACTTGGAAAATTTTCCAATTAATAAAAAACAATTCCATATGCATCAATATAATTGTAAAAAAAAATTAGTATAGGTGAATTATATGCATGCCTAGTAATGTACTAAACCATGTGCAAAATAAATTTCTCTATGTGTAAGATTGGTATCTCCACTATGTTTAGCTTATTTGACCAATGTAGAGACACCATACCATGATATCCTACCATTGTTAGCTCATTTGAATCATTCAATCCATACCTTCATCCAATAAACATTGTTTGCAATGTATAAATGTATTGTATCCCACTCTCGACTGGCTGTATTAAAATAAAAAAGTTCACATGCATATATATAATTATTTGACACATTATACCACTATAATATTGGATTGTGCATGAATAATAAAAACTAAATAAGTACGATATAGATAAAAAATAATAAGTCAAATGAACTATAAATATCCACTTTATACTTACATCTCACTTTCCTCGTTGTACCTTTCCCCGATAGGTTCTCCCCGTCAAGTTTTTTCGTGGAGTTGACATCCAAAATGTGATCCAATAGATTGATATTTTTTCCTATTGTCAGACTATATTGACTAATATAAACCGTGGCTTGACATACCATACTCCATCTACCATATAATCCTCATGACGTGCTCATTTTCTGACAAAACCCTTCAATGATTGCAAGTGCCTCTCAACCATCCACATTGATCTTGTGTGTACAACTCTACACTTTTCAATCTCCTAAACTTGGTGTATAAGGTAGTGTTCTTGTGCATTGAAAAATGTTGGAGGTAGATACCTTTGCATTTTAAACATTAGACGAGGAATTTGTTTCCTCCAATACTTTATATCTTCTTTATCAATTTCATTTGTTGACAACCGTCTACAAATGAAACAATAAAATAAAAAGTGTCAACAATAAGATATATATTAATTTACATGTAAAACAAACGTAGTCAAATATAAGTTAATGCACAACAAATTATTAAACAAGTTACACTTAGCATATAAATCGTAACTTACCTCATTTATTTTCCAAGATCATATATAACTTCTTTGACATTGCTCTCAAAATTTTCTGGGAGAGATAGAGGTAGAACATACTGTAACAAAAAAAAAAATCAATGATTATTTATTTTGAAATGAGTATAAAACAAAAGTACTAACAATATGTTTCAGCATTAATGTACATAGATACACACCAAAATGATTACCTTAATGAATGCATGGAAATCATGAGTCTTTACCCCACCTAATTCAACTTTCTTTGTTAGGATATTCTTTATATTTGAAAAAAATCCAGTGGGAAACTTAATTTTTTCAATAACCTCTTTAACATCCTTCCTTTTTTGCTTTGTAAATAACCATGGAAGGGCACTTAGATTTTTTCCATCTCTATCTCTATTTGAATGAAATGTACTATGCATTGCATGATTGGCCTCCTTAATGTCAATATAAATCTTGATATTTTTTTCTTTATCTCTCCTTCCATATAAGATTCTAAATAAGGTCTATGTTACATTATTCCCAATGTGCATTGTATCAAACAAATTAATAACCTCTAGGTACTCAAAGTAGGGGAGCCTATTTGATTTCTAAGGATAGATTTTCATTACTTCTGGTAGTGCCCCATTATTAATTCCTTGCCAACCTACAAAGTGAATCATAGTTGAAGATATTATAACAACAATAATTATAAAATATTACAATGATGAAAATGCAATAAAAATATAAAATAATCCAAATATTTCATTTATAATGAAAAATTTATGATTTAATCGATTCCTTAAGATATTCTATTATATTGCAACTTCCATAGATCAGGTGTCATTCTCCGTTCTCTTAATCCAGTCTCCTATTTCCCATTAAAAATATGATTTTTAGTTCTTCGGTACCTATGGTTCTTAGAGAGGAAGTGCCTATACTCATAAAACATGAAAGTGCCTATACTCATAAAACACCTCCTTTCCTAAGCTTCTTGAGTGATGATATTCATTTTAGGACGACAAACTAGACAGGGAAAATTACCCTTTGTTTGAATAACTGCAAGAGATGGGTTAATTTTTATTTCAATTATTAATTGAAGTATGTATAATGAATGTACTATTTACAAAACAATGCATGAAATGGACTTAATAAAACTAGTAAACACTATTAAAGTGCATGGTAATATTATAATCTACCATAGAAATGTGTTAGCCCTATGGCATCATGAATTGTCCATACAAGCATTGCATGGAGTTCAAATTATCTTTGTGCATCTGCTGGTCTGGAGATATCATATATAGTGATTCCCTTTCATAAGTCCAGTAACTCATCAATAATAGGCTCGATATATACAATCATATCTTTCACCTGGTGCCTACCTAATTGATTGAACATATAGTACATAATTCCAGAATATATAAGTAAAAAACAAAAAAAAAGACATAATTATAAGACATGATTGAACATATATGAGTAAACAAAAAAATATAAGACATAAGTATGAAACATATAAGAAAAATCATGATATGTTATTGTGTAAACGAATATATTTATTCTAAACAAAATAATACCTGCAAAATCATTTTTAGCATTTATGTGCTCCCTCTTTATTAACATCCAAAGAGGAATATTATTGTTAATAACAAAAATCGGCCACACTGAGTAAATAGATCTTAGCTCTCCAAATGGACTGACTCTGTCAGCTACTAATGAAAGCTTAAGATTACAAGGTTCTTCTTTAAAATTAGATCCATCTGCAAGCATTCGGAGAACACCACGTTGACTTCTTTTCGTTGCATGGTAATCCATAAACTGTGTTATTCTTTTGCCATTGAACAATTGTCATAAACGTGGAATGGTGGAAATATAACGAAGAACCTTGTGAGGCACCTTTTTTTGTTATTTTTTCAGTTTGGTATCTAATCTCATCATAGTTTGGGCATTGTTCTTTCGACACATGTTCTTTATAATAGATAATATCATCAATAGGAAATGCATAAATAACTTGATACTCCATTCCAATATCTTTCATAATGGCATGTAAATCTCGGTACATGCGAGGTAAAATATTTGATGGTGGTAATAGAAATTCACCTAACAATCTACAACATCAGAAATCAGTAGTGTTGATTAATGTAAATGATATACATATTGCATTCAAGTACTGTTACAAATGGTGATCGACATACTAACATTGAAAACAAAGGAGAAAATAATTCCTTTATCATGATGTACTAAATGTCATGAAATATATTCCATACCACAGGATTTGTGCCACACATGTGTTTGACAAACCATTCACCACCTTTAAGTTGACCAAAATAAATACAACAAAGAGAAGAGATGTTTTTGAGCCTTCATAAAGAGGTCGATTTCCCCTCTCAAGTACAAGTATATCATAACCACCAACATATGGTTCGTCATCATCATCCCTTCCTGCAACATTATTAAATGTATCCTGTATCAATCTATTTGTCCCATCTTCATCCAATGCATTACCAACATCGTTATCTTCTTCCATAGGATCATTAGCTTGCTCCAACTCAATATTCACTTCATGTTATTTAATAGGCTCTTGTACTAAAACGACCTCTTCCTCGTCGAGGAATTCCCTAGGAGCTCCATACTATACAATTACAATCCATAAAATAATATTAGTTAATAATTGAAAATATAATATAGGAAAAAAAAGATAAGGAAGATCTATATAATGACAACTTAGCTAGTTAACTTATCATGATTTTCATATGGCTCAAAATAATTGCAAATATAATGTAGGAAAAAAAAGATAACAAAGATCTATACAATGACAACTTAGCTAGTTAACTTATCAACTTAAAATTTACAGATTCATAATAATCAAAGTAAAAATACCATTAATGGGAATGATTCCATTCAATATATAAACAAATCAATCTAACTGCATAGATTTAATGAGTTTGATAATATGAACATGTAATAGTGAAATAAATAGAACCCATTATAGACCTATTTAACTCGGGTTCAATGAAGCATCGAGAGAAATCACATCCCTTGAGGTGCAAACCCATTTTTTTAGTAAAAAAAAGTGAGGAGAGGTTTGCACCTCAAGAGTTTTGACCCCTCTCGAGGATTCGTAGAATTAGAGTTAGACCGTCCGATTTTACCTTGGGAGACAATCTATGGCTGAAGGATATCAGTGCCTAAGAAATTTATCAATAAACATGATGACAATATTTTAGTGTCCCATTTTTCTCAAAACCCACGAGATCTAATCCTTATTAGTATCCAGTGTGAGAAAAATATTTCAAGTGGCCTTATAGTGATGAATACAAATGGAAAAGATAAGACATGAGAAGTGATAATGGAAAGTCTTTGACAATAAGCTCCGTGTGCAGAATATCATGTTCCAAACTTTAGAAGAAAAATCATAGATTTAGGACATGTGAAAAATAGAATAGAGGGGTGCATCATTAAGGATTATAAATTCAACTTACACAACTGTAAAATTAAATACCAACAGCTTTATAATCATTGTGAAATGTTTATTCATAAACACATGGATATCCAAAATTAGTACAAAATGTTTTCCTCTCAGTCCATAAATTTGGAACCTCTACAATTCCTTGATTTTCCATTTTTATTTCCCCCGACATCCTAATTGACTAAGTGTCCCAGAATTGGTTATGCAAGTAGCTCATGGACAATTTCATAAGTATCTCTATTCACTAACAGTAACTCCTTTTAAATACATGAGATATTGTTTTGGAATACTTCTATAAACTGACTATATATATATATATATATATCTATATATATATATATATATATGTATGTATGTATATAACATAATATATATAATATTAATTTATATCCTGTATGTGTTAAAATTACAAAACGAATATTCCTCCTTTTATCACAATTTTGTAGATTATAATTTAAACATATATGGGAGTTTTAAATCATATGAAATGATATTTGGATCATAAAGAATGATATGTGATTCATTTATAAAACCACAAATGGTTATCTAAAAGCTCAATCCTCCTACAGGATCACCTCTTAGAGGGTTCTAGATATAAGAACAGTGATGCCGCAATAATTAATAGCCGGTGATCTTGGACTAAGTGGTTTTGATTAATCCACCTGTGGGACCACTCATTCGCGTAAGTTTTGTCTACCTTGTGTGTTGGTTTTAACCCTGAAAAAAAATTATCTACGCACGAATCTTATAACAGAAAATAAACAATACCGAGAGCATAAAACATAAAACAGATAAATACGGAGATTTTCCCCTGGATCCCAATTCCGGATGACCAACTTGATTTTCATTATATTCCTTTTAGTGTTACAACATCTATATACATGCCTAAGCATACATAAAACCTAATCCATTAACCCTGGATTAGATCATAATCGTAGTTCCCTTGACCAGATCTACAAAATACCAGGGGCCGAAAGCCATCATACCCCAAAACCATGTGCAAAACCATGCACAAAACCATGGGCGCAGACCACCCACCGGAAATTAAGGACGAAAATTTTTTGTTGGGGCACTACCCTAGACACCGACAGGGGGGGCTACCACCCCCCCTGTGACCCCCCCATTATGCCCAGCACAAAGGGGGGGCTATCGCCCCCCCTGTTACTGAATATAACACATACCCAACATTTTACCACTTGTTTTTTTCTTTCCGCAGGGGGCCACAGGAGAGCTTATTCATTGGCCCAATTATTTAACACCCATTTTTTCACTACACCAAGAGAACTTCTGAGTGCTCATAAACTTCGTCAATGCATCTGCAACATTCTTCAAAGTGTCCACCTTTACCAGCAACACCCTTTTAGCCTCAACCATATCTCTAACAAAGTGATATTGAACATCAATTTCCTTTGTATTTGAATGATAAGCAGGGTTCTTAGCCAAGAAAATTTCACTTTGGCTATCACAATCTATCCTTATAGCTTGTTGTACCAACCCCCTACTTGAACACAATCTCTGCAACCAAACTGCTTCCTTGCTTGCATGAGTGGCTGCCATGTATTCTGCCTCTATAGTTGAAAGAGACACTACAGACTGTATTTTACTCATCCAACTGACTGCGCCTCCAAATAGGCTAAACATATACCCACTTGTATATCTTCTTTGTTCTAGATCTCTAGCCCATTCTGCATCAACAAAACCACGAATGTCCAACATTATTTCTAATCCTGTTCCTTTTCTTCTTCAGAACATGTACATATGCATCACATAAAAATACCCTTAGATGTGAAAGAGAGGGTTTATTACCAGTCCATACCTCATGTGGAATCTTATCCTCCAACAATGATGAAGGTGATATGTTAACCAGATAGCATGCCGTCTTTATTACCTCTGCCCAGAATTCTTGTCCTAACCCGGTACCACTGAGCATGCTTCTTGCCTTTTCCATCAGTGTTATGTTCATTATTTATGCAACTCCATTTTTCTGAGGTGTGTATGGAGTAGTATTATACCGTGCTATACCACACTTCTTACAAAACTCTTCAAATTCCTTATTGTAGAACTCCCCACCATTATCTGTCCTCAGCGCCTTTAACTTCTTCTCTTTCTGGTTTTCCACCAAAGCCTTAAATTATTTAAATCTATCAAAAGCTTCAGATTTCTTCCTCAAGAAACATATCCATGTATTCCTTGAGAAGTCATCTATGAATGAAACATAGTACACAGACTTTCCTAGTGATGGAACTGACACAGGTCCAAACACATCATTGTGCACAAGTTCTAATATCTTGTTCGCCCTCTTAGCACCAGAAGGAAAAATCACCCAATTATGATTCCCATATACACAATGTTCACAGAAATAAAAATCCAAAGAGAAGCTAGACATACCTTCTACCATACCATTTCTATGCAGTATCCGAAGGCCCTTCTCTCCAATATGTCCAAGCCTTTGATGCCATAGCATGGTCTTTTCTCCAGAGATAGCTAGGTTTTCTGCTCCACTTTTAGGAATCACAGAACTATTACACCCATCAATAATAGTGCTACCTTATAGCTTGTGCATAGTTCTAGTCTGAACTCCCCGCATTAATACCAGTGCTCCCCGAACCATCTTGTAGGCATATTTCTCGAACACTGTTTTTACACCTGCATCATACATCTTGCTAACAGAAATCAGATTTCCGGCCATTATAGGAATATGCAGAACACCGGGAAGTGTTATAATCCTTCCAGCTTTAGCTTCACCTTTCCACGCTCAACGATTTTGGCCTTCTTATCATCCCCTAGGAAGACATCACCGCCATCATATTTCTCATACTCGCAGAACCACTCCCGATGGGGAGTGAATTGAAAGGATGCACCTAAGTCAATCAACCATGACTCATGATCTACATGTGTATTTGAAGAAGAAGCCAAATACACATCCCCACCTTCATCCGAGGTGGTTTTTGCCTCTACAGAAGGAGCATCATTAGATCCCTTTCCTTTCTCAGGAGCTTTAGATCTGCACTCCCTTTTGTAGTGCCCTTCCTTTCCGCATTTCCAACATACCTTTACAAACTTTCCAAGAGATTTAAATATCCCTCTAGATTTGGATCTCCCACTCGAAACCTTATTCTTGTTTCTATTTTGGGACCTTCCTTGTATAGATATGGCATCTCCATTCTGGCCCTCCATATTTCTCCGTCTCATTTCCTTCGACAATAAGGATGAGAGAATGTCATCAAAACTCAAGGTAGTTGTATTTCTACCAATTGCAATAAGCAGACTGTCCCACGAGTCTGGTAGAGAAAAAAACAAACTTATGCACTTATCTTCATCTAAGATTTTGATATCAATAGATGATAGCTGACTTACCACAGTATTGAAGGCGTTCAGATGCTCTGTCACTGAGTCTCCATCCTTCATCCTCAGGTTATACAGCTTTTTCTGCAGGAACAAATTGTTCACCAGAGACTTATATTGGTACAAATTCCCAAGTGTTTCCCACAAATTCTTTGTCGTAGCTTCCCCAGATACATTCAAAAATATTGAATCTGAGACACACAACCATATTTTTCTCTTAGCCTTCCGATCTAGTTTCTTCCAGTCTTCATCTGACATTGCTGTTGGTTTAGTACCTAGATCTACCACGATCCACTGATCTTTATCCACCAGCAGATCCTCCATCTTGAGCTTCCACAACTCAAAATTTTGACCATTAAATTTCTCGATCTCTATCTTTTCGCTGCTCGTCGTCTTCTTTCACCGCAGGAATCGATCCCACAGATCTCCCACTGAACAAGTTCTACCTTAGGCCTGAGCAAAAAATATCCCTCAGCGGAAAAGGCGTCCCCTTGAAGCTGAAACAGATATGATAAAAAATGTAGATTTTAACCCTGAACAAAAATTATCTACACAAGAAGCTTATAACAGAAAACAAAAAATAGCGAGAGCATAAAAAATAAAACAGATAAACACAGATATTTTCCCCTGGATCCCAATTCGGGACAAACAACTTGATTTTCATTATATTCATTTTAGTGTTACAACACATATATATACATGCCGAAGCATTAATAAACCCTAATCCATTTACCCTAGATTAGATCATAACCATAGTTTCCTTGACCGGATCTACAAAAAACCAGGAGCCAAAAACCATCATACCCCAAAACCATGTGCAAAACCATGCACAAAACCATGGGCGCGGACCACCCACCGGAAATTAAGAACCAAAAATTTTCGTCGGGGTGCTACCCCAGACCCTGACAGGCGGGGGGCTATTGCCCCACTTGTGACCCCCCTGTTGTGCCCAACGTAAAGGGGGGGCTATCATCCCCCCTCTAACCCCCCACGCGTGATTAGTCATGGAAATAATATAACACATACCCAAAATTGTTCCCTCGCGACTCTATTGGATCTGGGCGTGAATGATCTAGATTTTCGATTTATTTCATACCTACAAGCTCTCTAATAAACACATATTTGCGATCATCTAATATGTCATACAAATCACACCCTCCTTAGAAATAAACTTAAGTACTCTACAGCACGATGTGCACTGTGTTATCTGAATCTTTTCCTCTATAACTTCTTTGTAATGAACAAGAACAATATGCTCACAAGAGTTATCAACCATCCAATAGATTTTGCGCTAGAATTTTTTGGGTTATCTTTCCCATGTACATAATTACAATGCATATCATCCACATTGTTGACCTTCAACTGTTCATGTGCTTCAGAGCTTTGATTAGCTACTACTAATGACCCTAATGTACAATAATAATTCTACACAGTAGAATATGGATCAATGGGAAGCTTATTATTTATCCAAAATTACTCTTTCATATTCAAGAATCTTCCAGGCTAAATCGAGATCAAAATCTTGGTCATATGCACCTTCTAGATCAAAATCCTCACTAGCATCTTCCTCATCACTTTCTTCTCTTTCAATACCTTCTTATTTTTTCATTTCCCTTCCATCCAATCAGAAATTCCAAAAAAATTACACACTTCTTGAAATTTATAAATTTTAATCTTGTGCTAAAATTAAATTATTTTTACTATTTTTAATATTTTAGTTGTGTCAGACTGAGCTACAAGAGGGTCTATTGTCTTGTCTTATTTTTATTCTATGTTTTCATTTTAATATTAATTTTTAATGTCCTAAGGAAACTTTCCCTTTTTAGCCAATTCAGGAGAAAAGGGATGAAAGAAAATATAGAAAAAGGTCAAAAGGAGGACAATTTCATAACCTGACACTCGAAAAAGGAACAAATATGAAATTGATCAATGTAGGAATGAGGACTTCTAGCACAGGAAAGGAGTATAATTGCAAAATCAACGTTACTATAAAATAGCCGAATTACAAATCCTACAAACTCAATGCTAGAATAAAGAGAAATTAGGAAGCCTAGCACTACAAAAGGGCACATTTGGAATTCCTAGCACTGGAAAAGGAAACAAGGAGGAATATTAGCACTATAAAACTAGATATATGAGAAACAATATAGCACTACAAAGTTTAAAAAGTGAAAAAAATAGTGTTATGAAAAGGATAATTTAAAAAGGTAGTGCTAGTAATGAAGGAAATTGGAAAACCTAGTGCTACGAGGGAGGGAAAAATGAAATACTAGCAGTAGAAACTTGAACAAATGAGAAACATGGCACACCAATTAGGAGAGGAGCTTATTTTTGGAGAGAGATAGGGAGGCAAATGAGGAGAGCAGGTTAGTTTTGGAGAGAGAGAGAGAGAGAGAGAGAGAGAGAGAGAGATCATCGATGAATGCAAAAAATACGTAGCATAAATATTAATTCCAAACTACCATAAATATTAATTCCAACTACCTAGCGTAAATATTAGTTGAAAACTACCTAGCATAAATATTCACGAAAAAACGTAAATATTAATTTCAAATTAACTACCTAGAACTCATCATGGTATTTTTTTCTCAATGCATAAAACACAAACTGAGTATTTTCGAAGATTGTCACATGTAAAATTGACTATATATTTGAACTAAGTAAGGAACAATTCTCTTATCACCTATATACGAAATATAAAGAACAAGTCTCTTATTATCTAATGGATGATAATGAATAAGTACGTACTAATGGATGATATTCATCTCCACCTTCATCATTTCCATAAGTTCTGCAATGGATTTTAGCTATTCTTATTAAAGGTCTCCTTGCTTTCAATCCCTTGCACTTTTACAAGGGAAAAAATATTTTCTATCCTCTAAAGCCCCTGATGTCGATCCCACGTCCCCTTGGCCCAGTCCTTGAGTAATGTTATCTCCCATTTTTCATAACCAAATAGATTTTAGTGATGATTATCAATCAAAATTAACTACAAAATATGCCTATAACATTTCAAAAGCACGGGATGTATAACAAGAATGTGGAACTTGTAAATATTTATTTCGACCTACATATATGTAAATAAATTTCTCATCGGATATTCGACGTTATTGTGTCGGATAAACATTGCACAACAGTAAAATGTCGTTAATGTCGAAACTTGGCTCGTAAAATTCCATTAGTGTTGATTGTCTAATATCCAACTCTATGTAATTTACGTCACATATTCGATGATCTTTGGGCTTTAAAAAAAAAAAATACATTGAATGTCCGACGATGGTTCCGATTTTATCCATTTGTTGGATTCTACTGTCAAATTTTAACCTGAAATGTTGTAGTGCCTCTCTTGAAGATTTTTTTATCCAAATATGAATGACTTGAAAGTCTTAATGCTCCTGCATCATAGACCAGAAATAGAAATAGATCCAACCAAAGACGCGTATTTTAATACCCCTTGATTGTTGTACTATTGTAACAACAATATATATTTTATCTAGAACTTGAAATTATATGGCAACTCCAACATAGTAGTTGGTTAATCTATTCGGCCATTGTGAGGAGACAGGTGAAAGGGTTTTTGTGTATTATTTCATGCCTCATGGAACTCTTCATGGTCATTTGAATGAATTTTTTCCTCCTCTTAGTCGGTCTTTGAGATTGAAAATATCCATGAAATTAGTATGGGGCATCGACTACCTTCACAAGGATGGATCATGTGCAATCATCAAAAAAATATTATAGCCTTTGTTATCCTTTTGGATGTAAAATAGGGCACCAAGGTTATATATTTTGGTTAATTGTATATAGAGAAAGAGGTCCACCTTCTCATATCTATAAAAGAAATCTCTCTATTGATCTATACTACCATAAGCCTCAACTTTTATTGAGGAGGTTGACATGTGTATTTTTGGTGTGGATGGAAATTTCAAGTGGAATAAAATCATATGATATAGATTTTTATCCACCTAAATTTGTTAATTGGTCAATCATTCTATACCATAATGTGGATTTATCATGAAATTTAGAGCCTTTTGTAAGAATGGATGATATTGTAGAGCTTTGTATTAGGCATAACGCAAATGAAAGACCAACCATGTCAGATGTTACTGAATGGTTGGAGTGACTTGTCAAAACTATCTCCATAATTATGATCATTATTGACAAATTGAATATTCTCACCTAAAAATCGGTTTGCCTCAAAAGAAAATCCAACTAAGATTGATTTTCCCAATAATAAATTTCAAGAAAAATATCATCCACCCAGTTTTTACATATTTCATTTTACTCTTTGGAACATTGTATCCAAAAATTGCATTCTTGTGTTTTTCCTATTTTTTACAATTTGCATGTTTGTGTTCATTATTCTTCATAAATAAAAGAATTGCACTAGTTTTAAAGAAAAAGTACAATAAGATATTGATTGTAACATTTATTTTGAATCTACTGTTAATTTTCTTAATAAGAAAGAACTCATAGTATGTGTTTTTTTCTGTCTCTGAGATCAACCAAATCCCATGACCCAGCCCAAGGCCCTCCTTTGATGGGGATTTTGTTGAGAAACTAAATGTGGAGAGAATTTATAATATTTCTAAGATTTAGTTAATTACAAGTGAGGTTGTTAGGGCATCTTGTATAATTTATTCATCTCCAATATTAAATTCACTTCAGAAATCAATCAATAACAGTAAGAAGAAAACATAGATCACATAAGACAATAAGAGACACAGATATATAGGCTAGAAACCAAGAAAAAACCCACAAGGAGGGGGAACCCAAAACAAGGACTCCTTTATTAGAGATATCTTCAAGGATTCCTTTCCTCAGTCACTGCCTTGATCATGTTCAGTAAGAGCTTACCCTTTTCATCATATGCAAAAGATAAGAATACACCAAACAAATGGGTTGTGATGGAATCATATACCTCGATCATGTGACAGAATCTTACATCTTAGACACCTTCACAGACATGCCTTGAATCACAGTTTAGAGTAAGTCTCAGCCAAGTTGTTTCTCCCAACAAACATATTGATCTATAAAGACTAATATTGAAGCATCTCTAGGTCTCATCCTAGACTCAAAATCATATAGAGTGCCCTAGCATCAAGATAATATATCTTCGAATATTTTCTAGGTCTCGACTTAGACTTATTAGAATGAGTAACATAGCTCTATATCTCTTCCAGGACTTAGTATAGAAGGACTCAATGGTGGATATATATTGGAGCTTCACTGCTCCTTTATGCATCCAGTCACAAAAGTAGTGACACTTGATGCCAGTATGCGTTATCTTGTCACAGAGCACTAGATTATCTTCTAAAAAAAACCAAATATAAAGTGCTTCATAAGTCCCTGTAAATGCTACCATACACCCTTCCTTAGTAGAACTAGGTGCCACAAAATACTGATTTCTACTCATCATAGGAGAGCTAAAACTAACCATTGGTTGTTCCTTTTATATCATTAGTACTTATGAGTTAATCAAAGAATACTTGCAACCCAATTTGTTGCATGCACATGATGATCATAGGCTCACAATAGAATATTGATATCATTCTTCTCTTTCCGACAAGAAACTTTAGACTTCCAGTTCCAAATAGGGAACTAACCCAAGATTATTCTTATCCAATTCAACAACCAACCCCCTCTTTCACTATCGAGTCAATCACATAAGGAGAATATTCCCAGGTTCATCCATCATAACCTTGATATGGAGGTTGGAATTATTTTTACTGAACCTTGATAGGTATGCATCAAATGTGCCAACTAGAAGGTATCATCAATTTAGTAGTGGAGAATTTTTAAAGAATATATCCATGGACATACACTCCATGATGCCAAATCTCAACTAGGTTGATTGAAATGAATCAACACCATTAATTAGAAGATACAATGGTCTTTAATTTTTTAGTCTTACTAAACTTTCCTGCTCCCTCGAAGACTAATGCTCATAGCACACATGTAATCTTGTTATCATGTTCTTCTGTTAGGAATCTCTTATAATTTTCCTACAATTTATATTAGGAGGGAAAAGAGGAACGAAATAATTTACCAAAATAAGAGACTGAAAATAAAATCAATGAAAGTAATAATTAGGAAAGTACAAAACATGTTAGTTTTTTCTTCCATTAACATTATCCTTGTTAACATCATGGAACTAGGGTTTTCAAAACCATTTTACCCTAGGGCTTAACCCATAACCTCTAAACCTAATCCTTATGGTTTTCACTAATTAGCTAGGGTTTTATATCGAAATCCTATATCCATACATGCCTTGGAATCATAGTCCTTGGTTTTATCGATAAACCCTATATTTTTCTTCTTTTGACATACATAGGGTTTATAAACACTAGATATTCAACCTAGGTATTCAATATTGATTATATAAAACCCTAGATCCTCCCAAGCACAATATACATTAAAAAAAAATCAATATTGTAACTTTATCACACGAAGTAGTTTAATAAAGAGTTGAAATGTCATAAAAAGTTGTACCAATGAGAGCATTAGTGAGGAAAAAACTCTTGAACAATCATTAAGAAAACAACATCACTATGTAAAGGAGTTAAATACCATTGGTTCTTTCATTATTCTACCAGCAATAATAGTTCCTTGATCCTTTTACTTAAAAGATAAAAATAAAAGCTCAACCTGGTATCTTCAATTTAATCCAATAACTATAAACCCTAAACATTAGAAATATTCACTATTTACTTTCTTCCTCTATCCTAGGATTTATTGTATAAACCCTATAAATTTCTTCAAACCTTTAGATTGGTTAGGGTTTTGATTCCAAACCCTATACTTACATCACTTAGCTCTTGTGTTCCAAACCTTGATATGCTCAATCTTGCACAAATTTCTCATTCTTAGGGTTTAATCCCGAATTCCTTCACGTCCTTGCTAGGTTTACAAATCCTAAATGCTCACAACCCTAGGAATGGCTCAAGGCTTGCTACCAAAACTAGGTACAAATATCAATCTACTTCATTTAATAATAGATATCGTATCAACTAGGAGTTTCCATCATGGATAAGGAGTGACATCATCAACAGATTTTATTTTTTGTTGTTCATGATGATTTACTTACCAAGATATTTTGCTTAGCTATCCAAAGCACTCAAAACATTAGTGGCTTATATATTTTTAAATGAAGTGGGAAGAAATGCTAGTTCACTCAAAATTAACAGATTTTTTTCCAAGTCCAAGTAAAAAACCTACTTTATAAAGCCACATAACATCTTACATTAGGAGATAAACTAGGTTTGAATATTTTAGTGCTGTTAGAATCACAATGTCACCTTCAACTAGTTTAATGTTGTTGGTATTTTAGACTATATAAAGTTATTTACAGAGATCATTTGGCATAATATAATTGTGAATGAAAATAAAACTAAATGAAGGAGGAAAAAGAGAGGGAGGTACTTGTGCTAATAAGATATGATGATGAGAGCTAAAAATATGGGGGAGGATTGAGGAAAAAATAATTTAATTCATTCTAGACCACATAAGTCTTGTGGCTTGTGAGAGTTTTCACTTACATAATCAAGAAATTTTGTGTTTATGTTTCTCTATAGGTCATATTCATTGTTTTTACACCAACTCTTATGTTTTCCACCCTGGAACAGTTGGTGACATTTAATGATCTCATTCCTTGGTATGTAATATTTTTAATTTCTAGTGCAATTATTTGAAGGAGGGCTTTATTTAATTTTTAATTTATTTTTTATATTAATAAAATTGGTTTTTCAATGAGCATGGAATTGTATCATATAAAATATTTTTATATGAGATTTTACTAAGAGATAGTGGCACCATTAATATTTCTTATTAGATGAAAATGGTGAAAATGAAATCTACAAGACTCTACCATAGACTTTTTTTATATTAAATTTTAATAAAAGATGGTAACATTGTTAAAAAAAATTATTAAACAAAATTCAAATAAATAGAAACTATGAGAACATCAAGATGTGAGAAATAATTGGGAAATGGGGTTGTCTACAATATAGTTATAACTATAATACATACAAACGTATTTCTCAATTATTTTTAACACTGCGAACCTCATTGAGAAATCATACAATACCCATTCTATCTCTACAAATTAAAATTTTAGACATTCCCAAAAGCTTAGCATAATATTAACAACAATATCAATAATCTCTTCTTTATTTTCCATCAAGGCTTCTCTTATGGTTCTTCATTTCGCCCTTTTTCATGGGTGGCTTCTCTTTGCTTGGTCTAACAACTAAAACTAAATTTGGGTTCTTCATTGTGGCCTTCATCCTTGAAGTTTCTGCTCCTTCCTTTAGCACTTGCAAAAACTGATTTTTGATGATCATATAAAAAGAAATTTGTCTAGTAGGATACATGGCTTGGAAACTATTGTACCTGCCAATTGTCTGGGAAATCATTTGACCTAAGGAGTTCATCAACATGTTATTCTCCCCCTTACTCATAACTTGGTCCCAAAAACTCTAATATTTATATACTCTTCCCAATTAATTTTAAAGTTCATCTACTCTGATTATCATATGGGTAAACCTAACCACATTAATACTTACCATGGTAGTATATTATATATATTGAAATAACATCCTCTCTGTGCATGAGAGGGAATCACAACTTGTGATTAGATAATCCATCATGTTGCAACATTCCTACTTGGAAAATAAGGCTTCCAACTAACAGGAGTAATCCAATCTAGTAATCTACCTATCACTAAGATTTACAACTTCAACCAATTAAAGAATAATTTTTAACATGTAAGGCCTCTAAAGAATGTTAACCTAACATTCTCTATAATCACAAAAGCGGAATAACACAATAAAATATTGTCACTCATGAGGAGAAAGGATTGAGAGGAACTCCATATTGTATTTTCAAAAACGTAGTGTGATGGTTAGGTTAAAGCACCATACTACAACAATAGGATGTAGAGAGTGGAATCAACTCTCAATTTAAGTGGAAATATAAGACATTGTAGCAGTTGAAGAGAAAATGGAAAGAGGAAGTAAAGACACTAGATTACTTATGGTTTTAAGGTTTATTATAAAATATATGGATATAGATTAAATTAAGGAATTTATAGTTCATAAGAAACTAAAAATGTGAGAGAAAACTAACTAGGTTTAATTTACTAGTCTCCTTTGATAAGTTAATTAACCTAATTGTTATATCCCAGAAAAAGGAGGGAATGGAGGAGTTCACTTGAAAAATCATTTTGTAGATCCTGGATTTGCTTGCGATAAAGACAAATTATGTAGAAGGGTTTTAATAGATCTTTCCTTAAGAATAAAAACCTTACACATGTTGCTACATCTTCTTGCAAAATATACATGATCATAATCTCTAATACAATGTAATAAAACACCATGCTGATTGCATATCAAATGCTAAAAAAAAAAAAAAAAAAAAAAAAACATTAGGTGATGTACGTCGACCTAAATATCCTTTAATAAGCTGATAGCTCCCTTACCTAAGTTATGTTGGAAAATCCCTTAAAATAGAAAATTTGAATTTTCAAAGGCATTATATTGGGTAAAGGAAATGGAAACATCGTAGGAAATGTAAAAAATACTTTAAGGAGGAAATAAAACTAGAAGTGAGAGATACATGTAGAGGAACTGAAGACAATATGGTGAATTCACCTAGAATATGGAGCACCAAGAGAGATACCTCAAAACATAATGAAAATCCATAAGTCATAATGTAATATATGTTTTCAAAAAGAGATGATTGGAATAGGTTTTACAGCAAGGATAGGAGAAATATGAATAATTGAAGAAATTCTCGAGGTATTAGTGAAATTTTTTCTACCCTTTGGGTGAATAAATCCATAAAAAGGAAGATATTTTAGGTTCTTATGAGGAATCATGGGTTCCAAGGCTTATATTGCATGTATTTTCTTAAATATGTATGCATTGTTCCATAAACTACCACGTATATATTCGATACATGCCATGAAAGTCATTGTTTACTTTATTATAGTAATTTGGAATGGTTAATAAATCCTTATTAAATGGACTCCCAAATAAACATGCCCAAATGTATCTAAACCACTGAGACCATAGATGAATCATCGTAACCAATTCTGGACCAAACAACGAAACTATTATAAATTATAATAAAATTTCTAATCATAGTAAATTATAAAAATGGATGAAACTATTATAAAATTATTAATGCAAAACAAACACATGAATGATTCTATACATGAGCCATAAGAGGTATAAAGGATCCTAGAAGGCCTCACCATGGGGTTTTCCCAAATGAGGATGGATGATATTCTATAACACCTTCAGTGCCACATGGTGGTTGTTTCTAACTATTCAAAAAAACTCTTGACATGGGTAGCTCATACCATCATGTGCTACCATAATAATTGGGCACTTGAAGATGACAAGATAATAATATGAACCTCATTTTTGTAAAATTATAGCACTATATGTTGAGGCTTCTACAATATTATTGTGTGGGCCTAAGAAACCCATTTTTTTCACTACACCTTTTGTATATGATGTAAGAATCAACAATGGCACTCACTGGTTCTGTTTAAATATACTGGAAGGATTCCCTCTTCCATTTTAATACCCTACAATTGCAATCACAATGACATAGATCATGGAATTTTTTTAACAATCTTAATGACAGAGATCACCAGAATAGGAAATTTGATTGGAGATTTGATGAATTATTTTTCCAAGATATTGTAAGTTAATCTCAAACTCTTATTGGTATTCATGAAATCATATTAAAATATGTCTCTCATATTAAAATATTTGCTAAAAGAGGAATTTTGATGTTATTTTGTGACATTTTGACAATGTTTTAGCAAGTGGTAAAAATCTATATATTTTCAGTTACTTCCTTTTAAAAAATTTCATGTGATCTCCTCAAGAAAACATAATATTATATCTAGGATATTATATATTTTGTTTTCTATATACATTCTTACGATGAATTGTTTGAATTTTTAGTACCAAGCCAACTGGAGGTATAGGTGCACCACAATGAGTACATGAAATCACAACAAATGGTTTCATTCAAGGATGTGATAAACGTGTGAATGTTGCAACTAACTAGAGGTGCATTGTCTGTGGTTGTGTCAACTTTTCTCATCACACATAATTTTTTGAGGTTATTTTTCAATTTTGTATGTTTATAATTCTTATCTTTATTAAATTTTTATGGTATATTTCTTGTATATTAATGTCTCAGGTTTCATTTCTTTTTCTAGAGTGCAATTGAGGGCGAACTGGGGATGCTCCTGCTACTGATGTACGTGCTTCTAATCCAGCACCAACTCAAAACAAAATATCAGAAGTTGATGAGACATATTTTCTTCTCATTAGAGGCATATAGTATGAAGTTGAGGCATTGCGTTTATGAACTACATGATAGGTATTCCAAGCTTTTCCTCTTCTAGGACCAACACACCTTCTAGTTGTTTGTGGGTTAGATGAGAATGATGATGAAGAGATGCTACATTATGAATTTTCCAAGCAAGCTCCTATAAAGGTAACAATGATAGATTTTATTACTTTGCTTCATGTGATTAATGAATAAGTTACCTTTTCCATATGATAAGTGTTAATAACTACATTCTTTTAGGACCTTTGACTTGTTTTTAGCACCTTTCAATGAGATTTTCATTTTTACCTTTACATTTCGTATTTCCTTTCATACATTTATTTATGAAATATCCAAATTTTATTCCCATTCATTGCTGATAATTTTCATTTTTCATATGCATAGTTTGTTTTCATATGAATGAGTATCCTTATAGGATAAAAAAGAAACAAAGGAATTGGAGGTAAGTAATGGACACAATTTGGAAAGGAATGATCACATCTCAAATAGTATTCATGATCAAGGCTCCTATGATGGTACTTCTCATTCCAAAAACTGTTTTTTTGGTGTGATTGAAGTTGTAGCCTTTGCGCAACAAGTTTCTATTATATGATCTTATTTTCTGAACATCATTTAAGCTTGCAAGGAAAAAAATATTATTTTTTATGTGTTGTAGAATTTTGTTGCACTAACTTTCAAGACAACAAATTAATTCTATTTTAAATGTGCATATATAAGTTGATAGGTGCTACTTCTTGACACAATACATTTCTAAATAAGAAGCTAGTTAATAGGAAATTGTTCCAGATTCTACCTCCATTGTCCTAAGTATCATTTTTTTACATTATTCATTTATTTCTTTTTGCAGTATGACTCTATTGGATGGGAACCTAAAGAGTAAAACTTGGATGATAAACACACTAAAGGAAAATTGATGGGAACAAATGTTGAACCTTATCAAGGAGGCACATTTCCCTAGTCTATGTTTTTCTGGATGAATCATTTGTATTTTTCTATGATGGCCACACTCATATCCATTTATTTTGTCTCATATTACCCTTATTTTTCTAGGTTTATTTCATGATTCCATGGCCTTCTAATGTTACATATTATCATTGAGCACTATTTTTATAGTTTGGAAAATGCTTATTGTGGATTAAACTTGCAATTTGCAACACAAAACAGTAGCACTGTTTTTCTTACCTTAATTATTTGGAAAATCATGTAGGGATCTATTATGATGCTAAAAATGGTACATAGTATTCCTATGAAAAAGATACACAACATTATATTCAATATGTGGATCTAGATAGTAACACAAATAAGGCATCAAGCAAGTCTACATAGGGGGAAATCATTGAGAAGTGGTCATTTAATATTTGGCTACAAAAATCACAGGTAACAATGAAGCTTTAGATAAGAAATTCTCTTTACCAGATACTATCCAGGATGTTATATTTGTTGCACAAGAAACTGCAAAGAAAGAGAAGGAAAAATTAGAAGAAACTAAGTTGGCCTCTAAAGGAAATATATTGTCTAGTAAGAAGAAAATCAACATTGTATTAAAATTGTGGAAGCAACTTATTCATGAAGCGCAGGCTGATCCTATTTTCCTAGATGATGATTCCTCTCCAACAACATTACCTACCTCTTCAAATGAGAATCATAATAATACTAATATCACAAATTTGTCCTAGATGATGATTCCTCTCTAGAAAAATTTCCTACCTTTTGAGATGAGAAGCATAATAATACTAATAATGCAAATTGTCTGGTAAAGGTGAAAGTTCTCCAAAATTTAAGTCTAACATGGTAAATGCCAAAGAAGCTAATCAGGGATTGTAATCTCTATGAATTGGAGTAGGAAATCTTTTTGCTGGTAATTATACTCCATCTGATGCTGTAAAGCCAAAGCATCTGTCTATTCGTAATAATTTCGAATGTATAATAAGGGATGTGATTAGAGAATCAGAAAGAGGACTAGTGAGAAAAGATGTAATATTTACAGGATCGATTGGAGCAACAATATCTGGATCATAAATTGTTGGACCAAGTGTCGATCCTGAGGCTAGTATAGTTTCAACTCCATTCAAGACATATGCATATCCATTAGACTCCTATGGACTAGTGGCCATAACAAAATTTTTTTTTATGAAACTCCTCAATCAGGTTATAGAGATAGAGCAGCAGAGAGGCATACTCTTTATGGGTCATCATCTGCTACAAATAGTCTATTAGACTTACATCCTCTTGATAAAGGTAATATTTAAATTCTTGTACTTTGATATTTTATTATTTTTTCTTAGCGTTAGTATTTATTTTAGAAATTATCTTTTCTTAGGTTTATAATACAAGGTCAAGAAGAAATTTTTCATGTTATATTACTGTATTTTCACGTCTAACTCACTAGAAATGCAATATGCAGATCTTTCATTATATCATCCACTGAGAGTTAGTTGTGCTTTCACACATAGAAATGTGCTTGTATATATACTAAAAATTATATTACCATATTGTAACTTTTAACTCACTAGAAATTCATTTTACAGTTTTATCATTGTATTATTCCTTGCGAGTTAGTTTTGTTGCTACATAGAAATGTGACTGTAACATATGGCTTATAAAATTTTCCATACCGAGAAATTCCATCATTTTCAGGTCTCAAAAGTAGAGGAAAAGTCTATGACATGCTGCCATTTCCCCAGGTTTTGGTGGAGTGACATTTGGGTCAATGATACCAGGAGGTGAAGCTCAAATTTATGAGGTCATCACCTCTGATATTGATGGAAGTGATGTGCGGAATTTCATGTTGAGAAACATGGGATGGCAAGAAGACTTGGTATGTGAGGCTGATTTTTGAGTGCATGACATGCATTAATTTATTTTTTAACCTTAGTTGGTTGTCTCCTAAATCTTGATCCTGTAATTATATGGACTGGTTCAGGCCCCAACTATTTTGATTTGTGATATGAACTAAACACATAGGTGATGTGCATTAATTTCAAAGTTATTAAATTAATAGTGTGTATTTATTTCAATGCACATGCATAAAGTAATTATTCATGTCAAACATTTATTTATGTGTTAAAATTATCTTCAACCTAGATCCATATTAAATAGTAATGAATAACTTAAAGTGAGTCAACAGAAAAAATAATAAGAAGTGGTAGCTATTGAAGAGTGTTAATGACAAACGGAGAATTAAAGAAAAAAATCAAACAAGATAGTCACAACGAATGACAATTTAACAACAATGAGAACAAATGAAGAAGGATTTTGAATGAAAAAAAGCATATCAAAGATAAAATCAAAAATCTAAATTTAAAAAAAAAAAAAAAAAAAAAAAAAAAACATAAAAAACATAAACATCAAATGACAATTGAATAGTGTCCAGAGTAAAGAATAAAAGGAAATTCACAATGGATACAAAATCAATAAAAAAAAGATAAAATAATGATGATTGAATAGCATGAAAAATAAACGAAGCAATAAGATGAAGAATAAAGCATAATTAAAGATAATTAAAGATATATGTTTAAAGTATATCTATTCCTAATTTCAAGCTATAAATCTCGCTTATATGAATATTCCACGTCGAAAATTTCATTTATCGATTAGTTGAAGTTCATTTGTGTGAGGAGCCATATGTTGGAATTCAGGTGTTAAATATAAAAAAAGAATATTATGATTTACATGTAAAAGAGAAAGAATTCATTATATTAATCTTAGACATATTTAACATATTTAGAATGATTAGATTAGTTATATGTTACACAAATTTTATGTTGTTTCACACGACTAAAACCAGTCTGGATTCATCTCAATTTCTTATTTATCAAACACCAAGAAGATCAAATTTTTTAGATGCAAACATTTCCTCATGTTTTCCACTAAAACCAGGTTTTCACCCCCGGATATTTTATCTGTATCAATGCTTCATAAATATTGTGGTAAGATGGATCTAAGTTGGTAATTAAATAAATAATTTAGTATTGTAATAAGTGATCTTCAATTTTTTCTTTAGGTAGATATAGAATTTATCAACCATTATTGCATCTATTTAGATAATGTATGGCTTTTTAGAATTTAAATTAATAATAATAATAATTATAGTAAAATCTCTTTTTATAATTAAATAATTTATAATTTATTGCAATTTAGCATAATAATATTTTTTTTAAAATATACATAATTAGATAAAATATAGCATATTATAATTCAAAATAATTTGATTATTAAGAAACTATTATTTAAATATAACATATTAGGATTATAAGATTATGATATATATATATATATATATATATATATATATATATAATTTGAATGTTTTTTTCTATTTGTTTTGTAAGTTTAAATTTTGTATTTATAAAATAGAAAAAAATACATAATTTTTCATCATGGTTCTTTTTTTTGGCATAATTCTCCCTATACTAACAGTAACAAAGTTAAGATTAATGGTATATAGAATAGAAAAATAAAGGTGAAGGGATAAAAGACACAACTAGAGAGGAGAATCACCCAAAATGGGGTTGAACGTCAAGGAAACCTTTCTTTCATTTGTTTTTCGAAACCTTGACCCAACCCTCCAAAGGTGGTTTGATAAATGTGTTGTACAAACTATCATTACACAGTAAAATAGATTCGTTGTCATACTGCAACTAATGAGCTTGTTTCAAAATACCTAGAGAAGCATTATTATTCTATATATTTTTGTTTTCCAGAGGAGTAAGGTCCACACCAAGAGTCACAAGATATGATTGATGCCTTGAGTCCTGCACCTTGTCCCCTGTATGGATTACATCATCAACTTCTTCATCATCCTTGTTTGAAATAGAGGCATTTCCCTCCATAGGAGGAGGGTTACAATGCTTCCATATTTTAGATCAATAATTGTGGATGTTTTGCTTCTATTGAGAATTAAACACTCGGAAAGAGTTATGTAGGGCACATGTTTGATGATAGAAGCAACAAAAAAAAGCAATTTTCTCATAGTGGAGACCCTAAGTTCGACGAAAATTGCTTATTTTTAAAATTATTTGGTCGAGTATCCATTTATTCATATAGATTTCAAGACAAATTCTTCCATATGTGTATAAACCATGCTTCCCACGAGAGACATCAATGGCAATATAATGGCCCAGAGAATCTCAAATTCCCTAAAATGTTGTGTAGTTCCACAAGTGAGATGACATATTACGAACCCCGACCCATATTGGTATCCTAGAAATGAAAACTATGGAAGGGTCAAAATTTAGGAACGGAGATGTTAAAAGAAATCTAGGATTTCCCCAGAACCAAGGCCCTTAAGATAAATATTTCTGATAATCTTTAGATTTCTCAAATAACACAACGAGGAAGTCTCTTCAGCATAAAATAACCTTGCAATTTGTATTCCATATGGAATGGATCAATTGCTAGAGATCATTTTTGCAGGGCCAAAATCCATTCTACAAAATATTATGATTTCCTCTAAATACACATGGTTATGATTCTCTAGATATAAATGAGAGATTTTATAGAGGGAACTTCCTCATATTTTTCAACCAAAAATGACCCTATAGTTATTTGAGCTTGATTTTCTTTAGTAGGGATACGAACATGGGAGATATATTTATAAGAAAATTTCGAAGGCGAAGAAGGATTACCTTCAATCCCTAATCTAAGAAGAACCATAAAAATAATAGCATCTTTACGAATCTTGTAAACTGAGCGAGAAGTAACATCCTCTATTTGTTTTCTTTGAAAAAACAAAGATTGCATTTTTGAGAAGATACTCACTCAAAACTTTAAATATAACTTGAGTTCATGAACTAAATCTAAGGAAAAAGTCCTAAAAAGAAATAAATATCCAAGGAAGAGCTTGAAAAATATCTAATAGCTAGTTGCAAAATCTAACACATGGACTATGAACCCCTTGATCTTAGACACACTGATAATTTAAAGTGCCATAAAAACTTTTGATCATACTTTTGAATTTTTTTTTAAATTAAATGTATTATTTATAAATCAAAACTTAATAATTTCTTATATGTATTATTATTATTTTATATTATGATATGAATTTACTTAACTTACATAGAATGTGAAAAAAGTAATTTAAAAACTAAAAATATTCGAAATTGTTTATTGAATTATATTAAAAATATTTTATCCATTTGACATATATACTTTATAAAACTTAAATTAATATCATCTATTAGTTTACAACCCTTCCAAGTCAACGAAATATAGGACTGGCTTACCTTTAGATTATTATTTCATATTATGATACGAGTTTACTTAACTTACATAGAATGTGAAAAAGTAATTTAAAAACTAAAAATATTCGAAAATGTTTATTGAATTATATTTAAAATATTTTATCCATTTGACATATATACTTTATAAAACTTAAATTAATATCATGTATCAGTTTACAGCCCTTCCATGTCAACGAAATATATGACTGACTTACCATTAGATTCATTGAAATATATAAAAATGAAAATTTATATTTTTAAAATATTTTCACATAAGATATATTGTGTAAAATTAAAATTTAAAATTATATATCTCACTGCCATAGGTTGCTGGAAAAAAAATCTAAGAAGCGGGAGAAGGATTATCACCATGTCACTTCGCACGAGATTAAAAAGGGATGTCGTGGCCAACTTCCCGTATGCAGCTATATATGATCAAGTGTCGTGACAATCTAGTGAATTAATATGATAACCACTCTTGTGTGGCCAACTTCCCTAGTGAATTAATATGATAACCTCTCTGACCTATATGTCTTTTTAGCCAGCGTAGAATTGTTCTACCATTTTATGCTATCTGACCTATATGTCTTTTTAGCCAGCGTAGAATTGTTCCACCATTTTATACTATCTTAGGCTGCAGGTTGCATTTTTCTCACTCAACGTCTTATTATTCAATGTTCCAGTGAAAGAAGTCCTAGGCCCTCTTGGCCTAACTCCATATAGTTCTCATCACAACATTGGTTGGACACTTCGTTAGTCTTTCATTACCACTAGGGTGTATGCCACGAGATCAAGTGAACTCCACTAAGAGCCATATAGTTCTCATCACAACATTGGTTGGACAGTTCGTTTTCCTTTCATTACCACTAGGGTGTATGCCACAAGATTAAGTGAACTCCACTACGACTGTTTACACAAGGACTTGGCATTTATTTGAACAATAAAAATGATTATTTTTTTTAATTTTTAGTGTTACTATATTATAATTATCTCACATGATATTAAGTTAGATATCTTACATTTTATTAAGTTAGATATCTTACATTTTATTAGTTTGAGTGAAATAGGTTTGTTAAATGTTTAGGAGATGAAAGTGATACTTTCTTCATGGAATTTATGAAGATTTTGTTTGAAATAAACTTTAAAATGATAGAAAAATAGGTGAAAGCTACTATCAAGGATATTGTCAAATTTCTCTTATTATAGCTTGAGAGATGGTTGCAAGTTTAAGTATCCCAATAATATAATGATTTTTTTGTTATTTTAGTTTTATTATATTTAATATAATATGAGTTATAGAAACTCTAGAATAATTTAATACTATTTTTTATATGATAGTATGTTTACTATATTATAATATATATTAATGAATTAGGGTAGAGAACTTTAATGTTATATAATATAATACTATCAGAAAAAAATATCAATATTATAATATTTTATTATTTTTTAATTTTTGGGAAAAAAAACCAATAATATTATTTATATAAAATAATCTACATATGTATATGCATGTGGAATTTTTCGGGTTATTGTAGTCAAAAAATATTCCGAAATGGAACTAATTGTTCATTTTTATACAAAAACCGATCTTATCCTCATATTATGATAATTTTTTGTAGTTCATTCCCTTTTTTTGTATAGGGTCAATACCATATTGGTGGAAATAGATGAACAATTACATAATTTAAATAGAAGGTAGAATCTTGGAATGCGCCATGGGTGTGTATCTGAAATATATTTTCTAATTTCTAAGTTTTTAAAATACATCCTATCTCTAGAACTAGGAAATCAAAATACTACCCAATTGAGTTCTCATAGAAAAAAAGAAGATGAAATGTGTGATATATCTTAATTTAATTATTGTCATAGGTCAAAAAGATTTTTTTTTGTAATTCACCCATCTTTTTTTTCCAATGAGCTTCGCATTTCACTCATCCATTTCCATTCCACTGTTTCAGAAGTCATTAGCATATTGGTTCATGTCCTCGTAAATGTCATTAAACGTTATATGAGTGAAGAGGATAAGGTTTGTAATATTTATTTGATATACATGCAATAATGCGTGGTTTCTTAAGCAATATGTTCAATCCATCCAATGTATAAAAGCTTTTGAGTCTTCATTGATATCAATGGTGGAGAGGTTTATATATTTTGCAACTCTCGGAAGGATGTTCAAAGTTAATAGTTCCGCAAAATTGTTCATGGTTGTGGTTATGTTTCCACACAAAGAGAAGAAATTTGCATTGTTTATGAAGATTTCACAATAGATTCCTCGTTTTCACATGATATGTTGAGAAATTCCATCAAAGAATGCTCGATTGTTTTTACTTTTTATCACAGTTTCAATGTTGGTAAACGATGCAAAATTTTTGTTAGAGGGGTGCATTGTACCCTAAATACTCAAACTTTGAAGAGAATAGTGAAGAAAATAATGTTCTTGGTGTTTGAGGATAGAATGATACCATTCTAGCCATATCATCATGTTATATTATATTAAAGACATAATATTATAGTATCGTAATATTAAAAATAATATTATAATGTCTAAAAATAGAATATTCTTTAATATTAACATAATACCATATAATACTACATTTAATATTATATGATATTATAGCCAGAATGGGGTCACAAGTGCATGAAAAATGGGGGGGTTGTATCACCACCACCCCACCTAGAAAAAATGTGAGAATTGGTGGCAACACACCCTCAGCTACAATAAATGGCATCCTATGTGGCCATTAAGCCTCCCCTCTGGTTACAAAAGATGAAACGATGTATAGTACTGAGTGTGTGGCTCAAGGAAGTGAAGCATGCAACTCCCATGGTGTTTCATATTGATTTTTTGATGCTTGATATGGGAGAAAAAAATGTAGTTCTCTAGGCTAGATGGAGCTTGATTGACGGAAATTATTATTTTCACCACACCAACTTTCAAATTCTCAAGATAACTAGGAAATATTTTAGAGGTTTTAGTAGGAAACCTAGGCTTGAGTGGTTTCCCTAGTTTTTTATATCTCATTTCTAACTTCTGGTGTGGTATTTCTCCCTAATTCTAGGTAATGCTCATTATTACTCATTTTTGGCTTTAAGTTAAATCTCCAGAGGTGTTGTTTTTTTTTTTTTTTTGGGTTTCATTCGTTTCCTTTTCGCTTGATGGGAAGCCATTGTTGCATGGTATCGGTGGTTTTTCATTGACTTGAGGCGAGGTATTGGGAAGCACAATGAAAGAGAAATACTTCTAGCGCTTCCTCAATTTTTGTTCACTGCATTCTCAATGTAAGCAAGGGATCTTCCCTATTCATGACTTATATCATGGTTCGTTGACTGCTTTCGCAACTAAAATGAATCTTTCTGAAGCCTTGATTGTGGGATGTATTATATCATCCTACTATTGGAACAAGCATGACTTTTTTTTTCTCTTAGATATTTCTTACTTTGCAAGCTACATGAGGATATTAGGCTAGCAATTAGGTTCCTTGGTGGTGTAAACATGCTTCCTAGATGAATGATTTTGGTGTTGGTTCACGTTTCTCTCTATAATATTGGTCTACGAGGTTCGTTTCATTATTTTATTTCCATAGTGGCTTCGTATTATATAATTCTTATGTTGGTGGAATCATGACTCAATTAGGCCCTTTAATATTTCCTCCCTTCTAAACAATGTGGGTTTATGATGTAAATTCATGTGCTCCTCTATTTAGATTCAGTTTTTTTGTTCGTAAGTCATTCCTCTATTGTAATATTGGTAATTTAAGGCCTCGATAGTGCAATGAGGCTTGTTCAACTAACATGCCTAAAAATATTTTACATCTCTCTTTTAAATTCTATTCTCAGGGGATATTTTTATTATTCCCTCTTCATAGTGTCTCTATGATTATTTTTTTTTAACAAAACTCTTCAGAAGATGGGATAACAGGTGATCTAGAATAATTTGGTGGCTAATTATTTTCCTATAGTCACTTTGTAATTAGGTTATTGTACTGATTCATATTCTTGTTCAATCATGTAGTACCTATCGGCACTATGTAATTATGTTAATAGATTCATTCTCATTCCACTGGTATCATCCTTCCTAGGCCCTTCACCCTACCTCTAGTTGATTGGTAGAAAATATTGCTTCTAGTTTCTTTATTTTTTGTTTCCTCATGTTGCATAAATGATCTCAGCTCCAAATAGGGTGTGATTCTTATTGTGATTGATTCTACCATTGGTGAAATCACACGCACCATATGATTCAAGGATTTTCTTCTTGTTTTCAAGAACTCACTTCTTCCCATGTACATGATGATCTCACTACACTATGACAAAATGGCTAATTAGTTACTAAAGAAAAGTTCTAAAATTTGCATATAAACGACTATTTTTTGGTCGGTGACCAATAGTAGCTAATTTATAGTATCTTATAACGCGACCAACTTTTGGTCATTTTTAGCTTACTCATTAATTGGTTATCTCAATTATGTTGTCTAGTGGTATATTTGGTCATTAATTTAGTCACTGATTTATTCATTAATTTAGTCATTTATTTGATCATTAATTTAGTCATTAATTTGGTCATTCATTTGGTCATTCATTTGGTCATTGATTTAATATTTGATTTGGTCATTAATTGTCATAATTAATGACCAAATATACAACAAAATATATTACTATATGATCACCCAAAAAAACCAATTAATGACCAAATAAATATGACCAAAATGTTGTTCGTGTTATAAGATACTGTAAATTAGCTACTAATAGTCATATATATGCAAATTTTAGTCATCATTTGAACCCAATTAATGATCGAAGAAATATGACTAAATTTTAGTCATGTTATAAGATATTGTAAATTAGCTACTAATAGTCGTATATATGCAAAATTTAGTCGTCATTTGTAGTAAAAAAATTATCATTTGCAGTAGTGATTTATTCATTATATAAATGACTAATTTGGTAGTTTATATTCATTTCATTTACTTTCATTAATAATCATTATAAACGACTAATTTAGTCGTATATTCATTTTATTTGTGTTCATCATTAATCAATATAAACTACTATTTTAATATTTTTAGATTGATTTTATGTGTTCATTATTAATCAGCATAAATTAATTAGTATGATTTTCCAACTAAATTTAAAAAAAAATGTCATACAATTTACATGTTCATCTAATATGAAAACGGAAAGTTACATATTTTAATTACAATACCAAGTAATATCAAGTGTAACTATAAATAATTCCAACCACATAAATTATATTATATAAAATGTCAAGTATTACAATAGGAGTTTCCAACTTAATATTGATTGGAGTACAATTTATAGATAAAATATTGTTCATCACTTCAAAACATTATCATTAGCTTGCCAAGGAATTGCGAGTGAATTCACCAACTCTGAAAACTTGACCATCAGTCTTTATGTGTGTGCCTTATGTAGGATATTGGCTCTACGGGTACCACTAGACCAGTACGCTTCCTTGTCTTTGTCACTCTAGTGTTATTTTTCCCCTCTTTCTTCAATCCTTGCTTCTTACCATCAATACTGAGTCCATTTTCTGCAAAAAGAAAAAAAAAGTTACAATGCAGAGTATAAGACATGAAAGTCGTTAAACACTGGAATATAAACTAAAGTAGACTATAAAGGATTTATACGATATATACCTCAACATCAGTAATATTTTTAATGCCATTTTTCCCCATAAAAGAAATAAACTCGAAAAAGTTTTTTTTAGTTGGGAAATAGTGGCCATTATGTGGCGAGATATCTTGTATAAACAAAGAAAATAAAATTTTAGAAATAAACACAGCAGAGCTAGCAATTTCTACTAATAATGTCTCATGCTCCACTTTTGTAGTTGTATCGTTTCCTTTAGTTATCTCTAAGAAGAAGTGGAACTTCAACAATAAAATCGGTTACTAGAAATCTAATGGGTGGAGCAAAGTATTTCTCACACAAGATTACAACAAGAAACCAAAAAATAATAAGACATGACTTTGTAAATTGTGATACTAACTGGGAATATAGCTTCAATATAGTAATCTTCAATTACCAACATACTATTCCAAGGGAAAAGGAATCCAATTCCCATAAGCCAAAAATTTATGTATGCCCCTTGTACCTGTAATTAATCAAACAAGATTAGCACATGCAATTTCCATTTAGAATCTCTAAAATGATTCTATAAATATTCAAAGAAAACTTAATGTTACTCATTCATTTTTCTCTGATGCAGGGAAAACTAAATATGCTAACTTTTTTTTGAGCTGGGGAGTTATGTAATTCATCATGTCCAAAATCAAGCAACGTGCGTATATTTGATCAAAAAACATATTTTTTAGAATATATTCCATTTTTCTAATTCAAAATATATTTCCTTCCAATTTATGACGTTCCAACAAACTAGAATCATTTTTCATTTAACAAGTAACTGTTGTAATATACTACTAAACAAACAACTACGTAATGATGTTGTTAGTGATGAAATACTAATAAATCACAAATACAGGAAAGAAATAACACCACTATGTCCTAGAGATGCCAAGTCTTTATCCTCTTGGTTGGAAATATTACTTCATGAAAAAAACATTTTTGACAAACAGAAATTTTATAAAACTAACCAACGCCACTGTATCCAGAAACATTGACATTTCTTTTGGCATGCGCTCAAAATGCATGGAAGTATCAAATAACTGTATTGCACTTCCCTCTAAAGTTAAATTTTGGAAATGGAATATGTTGTCCCTTAGTCTAATCAAGTTTTAACTTGCCTTTGATAACTTAGAGAGAATGAGAATCCAATATAGAACAATGAAAGCAAGCTTTTATTCATTCACACTTACCTAGATCTTAAACAAGCATTGAAGCGTTATACAATTCCAAGAATTTCTCACATTCCATCAGGAAACAAAATTTCTAGGTTTTGATTGTAACCCTTGAGGGTTTCTCAAATTTGTAAACAAGTAACTTCGTAAATATTTTTCCTTAGTTCTCAAATGTTCTTCTGCGTGGAACTTGAGAAAATATCTGCATACACATATCACAATATAGCATGTTATGAAGTAAATTTACATGAAACCAATCATTCAAAATTTTATATTCTATAAAGATTGAGGCATATGTTAAAATCCCACTATATACATCTCTACGCATTGGTGTTATTAATAATTTGAAGGTTCTTGGCTTGCTAGTATGATCTAATTATTGCTTTGTGCAATATTTTTTTTCACTCCTATCTTTAAAAATTTATGTTTATGAATAGTATACAGATATAATGAATGCTTCGAATAATAAAAGAGAAAATTATTTTTCCATCAATAGAATTAAAGTATTTTCATATGGTGTAAACTCAGTAGTTCTATTGGTGGTACTTAGGGTCAACCTAAATGGTTATTTTGCATGCTTCAAAAGAAGTACAAAGTGACAATAGGAAGTACTCATGCAAAATTTTCTAATCATACATGTTGAATCTGCAAGTGTTAATTTTTTTGTGCTCAATTTCTTATTGGGATACCTATCAGCTGACAAACTTTTTACAAATGTTTCGAATGATACTAAATAAGGTGGACTTGAGGGACTAAAGAATGAAAGCACAAGACAATAGTTGACTGAGATGTATAGGTGGTATATATATATATATATATATTCATGGGCCCAGTTCTTGCAATGAACTCTCCTAGAGTCTTATACCATAACTTCTTTCCCATGTTAAACCATCATTTTGCGTCATTAGAAAGCCTTCTTTGGACCATCCACTAGCCTCTAACTTAAATTGTCTATAAATATGATGGAATGATAACTTCAAGAATTGTGCCTGGATTGTCTTCGACTACTCCAGAATGGGTTGCGAAAACAATTCTTCCATCCTAAAGCTCCATTCAACCAATTGATAACCAAGGTATCCACAAAGACATAGAATTCATTCACCTCTCCTCTACTGCTACTGTTAACAAAAAATTTATTGCCTTTATTTCATCACAAATTTTAGAGCATGTACGAATAAATGCTTTAATTTTTTAAGATATGAGTATAATAGAATCACAAAGGTATAGGATACCTCCTGCAACATATTCTACTTGTTGACCTTAACTCGCACTGTTGAAAATTGAAATAAAACCATTCCCACTCTTAACAACAGAAATATGGATCAATTTCCTTTATTTACCAGTGTTAGGGGCTTTTTTACTTTGAAAGCTCAGTAATGACTTGGAGACACACTGAGACGATGGCTAAACCTTACCTTGAAAGATGTCAAAGTTTCTGGTAAGCCAAATACATTAAAACACCATAAGACACAATGCCTTACAAACCTTTACGTCTTTATTCAAACCCCAATATTTAAAAATTGAACATGATATCCCTCATAGGTATATATGCATCTAGTAACTTAGCTTTTTGAATATTTTTGAGCTTCTCGAGCTTCTTCCACTACGAGGTTTCTCCTCATGAATTATCTACAAATATATATTTATATACTAGCCTCGGAGTATATGCCCCTATGGTAGGATTATTTGAACAGACAAAGGGATCCTCCTCCTCTCTAAGCCTGATGAAATTCTTCTAAAGTTGTATTAGATATTCCTTTCACTATTCTTCTTCCCTCTATGCTAACTTTAACTCTACCTCACTTTTTTATCCCTCGTTCCAAATAGGTTTGGGAATTGGATGTGTTGTTGTGCTAAGTAATGGATTTTATAGTTCCAAATAGGTGTGGAAATTGGATGTGTTTCTTGTGCCAGGTAATGGATCCCTGGTTCTATAATGTGATGATCAACAATACAACCTATCTGATCCAATATTCCATTGACTGTGGTTTTATATACTTATGAATAATCACTTTTATGTGTATTAATTTCTTCGAAATCAACCTCTATAGACTCTTGGTTTTCTAAGCCTTACCAAAGGAATGTATGTTTTCTATACCCAATCCACCAACTTCCTTTGGTTTAGACATTGACTGCCACTTAGTAAAGGGATTCCCTCTTTTTCTCTCTTACATGTTCACAAAAAATTGAAACATTTCTTCCTAATGAGGGTAATAATGGAAACAAAGGTAATTAAATTTGGATTGCAGTGAAAAAACATTGGAATGCTTCAAATAGGTAGAACACGATTGAGAACTTGATCTGGTAGGCTGCAGACAAAAACCTCTCGATCCCTCAAAACATTGGCAGGGCCTCCAAAACCTGGTTTCACTAACAACTATGATGTAGAGGGCACAATTAATAGCAAATAAGAATTCACAAGGTACTCCAAAAGCATGCAATAGATTCATATGTCTAAAAACCCAGGCGCATGCTCTCGCTTGCCATTTTCAATATATTTTTCATTTTCTATTTCGATTCCTTGCTATGAGATAATATTAATATCCATAGTAAATGAAATTTTTCTTAAAACATAGTCAAAAATACTTTTAATTGTACCATGATCATAGAAATAATTCACCATTTTTGTATTACACTCTTGGTTGTTGCACTAAGAAATCCTATGTCATCACGATGTCGATTGATAACTCCCAAAACCTTCACAAGAGTCACATAAGACGATCACATTGCAGACAAAACCTTATTCATATTGTCAAGGTCCAGGAGATCAAGTGAAATCCTTTTAATTTTCTGGGCTTGAGCTATTTCTCCTACACTTACAAAGCCTCCAATGTTAACCTCTGATGCATATGCATGTCACCCAAGCTGACCAAGGCACATTCTTGAAATCCTTTCAATACTATGGTTTGTTTCTTATGGCGATGAAGTCTTGTTTGTATAACAAAAATATATTACGGTGCAATGGACCAATTAGAATCAGTCCCATTCCTCATAGACACTGGGTTCACATGTCAAACAACTGAAACTGTGTTAGTGTCATTGCCAACTTCTGTACCTGCTACATTTGGTGCCAAATTTTCAATTGCAGGTCCTTTTCAACCTCTTTATTTGCATCTACTTTTGAATCACTAACAAGAGATTTCTACCAAACCATTTCTTTGTACACCATCCTTATATGCTTCATTATGTCTGCATCCCCAGAACGGTTTTCAGACATCATTGTCGTTGTGATTTTCAGTAAATGTGTTGAAAAGGAAAAGATACCATCTAGAATTGAAAGGCATCTCACAGTAGATATGTGTGGTGCTACCTCAATATCTGCCAACTTTTTTCTAGCCAAGAAATCCATGAATTCATTTGTGGGTTTCATGTGTTCTCTCAAAGTAGTACAAACAACCCTTGAAATAGGAGATGAGTGTTGCAGTGAAAATTTATTAAATGCAAAAACAACATTCTGGGCATCTTGAAATGACAATAGTAAGAGGCATAAATCAAACACTTTCAGCATACCCTCTATACCTTTTTTCTCAATAAACACCCATGTATCTATATTATGCAGAATATTCTCTAAGAGACATGTAACATTACTTATACAATCTGGGAGAAAACATTCCATGTTTGAAGAAAAATATTTAGTAGAAGTATCAACCACTAACTCAGATGTCACCCTCTATGATTCATCTCCATCCATTGAACTAATTGTTTGTTGTTCTAAATCAGTCTCCATGGTAACAGGCACAGAAGAGCTGGCAATGTTTTGCAACAGGGAAGACACTTCAACACCAAATCTATGTTTTGCAATAGTATTTAATATTTCAACCAATACATCCACCCCATGCCACCTCAAATAATAAGCATGTTGTATCATCTCATCCGAGGTAGATGATAAGGACCTAAGAGTGTCACCTGCCAAAGCCCATAAGTAGGCTTTTGATGTAAAAAAATTCACAAAAGATCTTAGAGCACCACAATCATTAATAGCTTGAAGTTTGAGGTTATTAAGTCACAAAGCATCTAGGCATTTTGGTATACAATCTACTACATCTTTAGAAGGGAGGATACCAACTATGATGACATCCAAAAAAGCATTAGGCATACCAGAAGCATCTAGAGAAGAATAACAAGTTGGATCTTTGTAAATAAGATCACTTGTGACTATAGTTGCAAGTGAAAAGGCCCCAAAAGCAGAGTCATTTGATATTCTTAATATAGTGCACAAGAAAAATGGCAAAGAACTCTCTTCAAATCTTATGTTTGTGTATTATTTCTAGGAGCATATGTGCCAAGAGATAGAGCCCAAGGAAAATCCTTCATAATAATTCTTCTATTATAAGGAACCAATGTGTTAGGCTAAGAAATTTGCATTTCCTCCGACCTAACAGCATTTGTGAGAGGATACTTTCCCTTGGAACTTGATTGTGATTCTCCACTCTACTTCTTTTCTCCTCAAAATGGGAGACTTCAAACATGCTATTGTGTTTTCCAAGGCTCCTAAACCCCTAAAGGAGGTTTCAATAATATTACTATAGTCCATAAAAGGCTCAAGAACATGGACAATATCTATTACCAAGTGTATATGTTGTGGATCCAAATCTTTGAGAAGAGGGAGAAAATTTGGCATTAAACCCACATCCCATAATGCAGTGTACCCAAAAGAAGAAGAAACTAGAACTTTTACAAGAGAAATAATTTCTTCTACTAAAGACATCGAACAATAGGATGATTCACTGGAAAGTTATTTCCATTGAGCTCAAGGGGATATTGGATATTTTTGATGCAATATTGAGTATAGTTGAGAAGAGCAATATTATTACAAAGGCTTACCTAAACTCCACTCCCAGTCCTTCTAAAATGGAGGTGACATTCCAATGTTTATTTTCATTAGATATTGTTGTGGATTGACCAACTCCATAATCGAATCTTTATTAGGGTCGAGAAGGTCATTCTCTTGAGAGAAGCACTACCAGTTCATCTGATATCAATTAGTTGCATCTCACATGTATCCCCAAAAGAGGATGTCTTTCTTGTTTAATGTGTGAGAATGAAGGTGGTGCAATTATCGAAGGAAATCACCCTACATCTCCAACTCTAAATGGAGTGCGTGCCAAATCCCAATTTTTCTTTCATGTTCCACCTAGCGAAGCCCACAATATCTTTCCATGCTAACCAATTACTCTAGGAAATTCAAATAAGTGAGCTTGAGACATAGAATTTGGTGTGCTAAATTTTCTTAACCCTAGCAACTGGAAAATTTAATTTCTAGTAAATTTCCTTGCTATAAATTAATTAAAGTTTCAGCTTACTAAATAAAAAACGTTGTTGGAATTTAACAGGTAAATAAAATAAAATCAGTTGTAGCAAATTCTACGGCAATCCCACACATGCGTACATATAAAATTTTCACATAAAAATGTGGTATTCATTAAATAATATCTTATCGTACAAGGGTTTCCTTACTGGAAACATGGACCTTTGTGGAAAATTACAATCTCCAACAACTATATAAATTTTTTGGGCACTTGTGCAGGTTGTACTGCCCAAATTCTCCTGAGCAACTACACGACTTTCCATCTGCTCAACCTGTAGTGCAACCTTTCTGTCACCTGTGTAGCTGTTTGCACCCATACCCACAACAAGTGCAAAAATTTACTACTTCCTGTGGCACGCGTGACTTCTCTTCTCACTTTACATGGCACATGTGGCCCTACTGAAACACACATGGTTGTTTTGAACCCTCCAAACAACTCGCATTTCTCTCTCAAGATGAATATGGTGGCACTATGCCACTATTGTTGGTTGATCTATAGACTTCTGTTGTAAAACCTTATTGGGAATGATCCTTGCTACATAAATCACTCTACTGCACTGCATATTTTAGACCATATACACTTGGATGAAATTCAATTTTCATCCAATCACATGTCTAGACACTCAAATCTATTTGGAAGTACCTGTCCAGTGCTACTATCATAAACAGGGGGAGGATGAAGGAGATGATAGCACACAAAGCAAAATCCCCCTGCACTTTCCCCACTTGATTACATCCTAAAGGTCAAAACAAAACTTTCCATGGAACACCACCCTCTAGATCCATTGACACTCATATGGTAGCCAAAATAGACACTTGAGTGGGAAGCTTGATTAAACCAAGCCCCCTGACATCCTTGGGGATAGTAACACATCCCAAGGGGCCAATGAAACGCCCTTTTGTTTGATTTATACCATGTTTACAATCTTAAAATCTACTCTACTATTGATATCAAGCCTTGCTAGGCAACCAAAAAAGCACAAAATATATTTGCAATTCTAGTAGGATTGTGCAACCAAGGTCAACTTCCTCTTAAACATAATGTCCCGATGATGCTAAACAGGAATTTTCCTTTGTAGTTGCTGAATTTACCAATTCTACATGGATTTTGTCAAAAGATCTAGACCAAAGGGAATACACAAATATCTAACAACCATCAAGGGTGGGGTGAATGTCCAAGCTGAGGGATTCTAGTTAGGAAGAGAGTCCAACCCCACCAGGAAAAAATTATTTTTTTAGTCACTAAACATATCACTTGATGCCAGGTTGATTATGTCTAAACAAGTGTGAGCATCATCAACCAAAACTTATCTAAGCACTATTTGGTATATAAAAGCTAATGTATTAGTGAAAAATGTGTTCTCCATAGTCACACATCTAGGTCCAAACTCCATAAGAGTCAACATCTGAATAATGAAACTCCAATCCACTCAGTCAATAGCTTTGTAAAATTTAATATAAAATAACAGGGGTTGTTGGCTAGTTTTTGTGCACATTTGAAGGTTTTACATGTTGAAAACATGGTATTGAGATTACTAGTTTGTACACAAAAATTGTGTTATCGTTAGACAACCTTCCATGGAATTTCCTAGATCCTTAGAGTCCCTATTTTATTCATGATCTTGTGTACCACACTAAGTAATGTAATAAGATGCCAATCACCAATTGTGTTTGTGGTTGCTTTTTTGGGAATGTGTTTTCCAAATGACAAAAAATTTCACTAATCATGGCTCATGGCCTTGTAAAATTCACACAGAATGCCATCTAGATTCTATACCCAAAGAGTTTCCATTATTCATGTAGATAAGTTCTACAAAATCATCCTCTTTTTAGAAGTCCTCGTTATTCAACCTGCTCTAGTCACCAATAAAAACCTTATGATGATTAACCCTACAACAAGAATTTCTTGCAGCCACTACATGATCCATCACTGTATAAGGAGAAAAATATTTTGAAATTGCAATTTGAACATAATTTCAATTGGAGTGCCCAAATAAGAACCGTTTGCATGGAGCAATCCAAGATCCTGTTCATTTCCAGTTTTCTTTTCAAAAATTCAAAATAGAATTTTGAGCCCTCATATCCCTTATGAATCCACTGAAGCCTGAAACAAACTTAGGCACCCTTGGAAATATATTCCCCTCTGCTTCACCTCCCTGTGAACCATTATGTCCTTCCATGCATCTTCACCATAGAGGGACACATTATGGAGATCTGCTTCAATAGAAACACACACCTACTGAAGTCTACCTTGTTGCAACTCCTTTCCGCCTTTTGCGGGCCATCATCCTACCCCACCTTCTCATAGATTTGAAAATACAACATATTTGGTTATAGCTTATGATCCAAGTAGGTTGAAATGCATTTTTTACTATTTCTCTAATTGAAGTATCCAATGTCCCTAAGTAATTATGGGCCTTGGGGTTCAATCCTTATCTATGATTTTCCAATCATGAAAAGAATCATGACAACAATGCATATTTATCAACTCATATAATGGTAAGTACCCTTCATATTATTCACTAATGATATAAGAGATATTTAAAAATCATATGTTTCTTCAAAAAACCACCACAAGTTAGGGCTAACAACATAATGAACAGTAGACCTATACAACCAATAATCCACCAATATAATTCTCACTGTCATGTCAATATTCAATAGATCAGTATTCATTAATTTCTCTGAAATCTGCAACTAGTTATCAAAATTGCCTCTCCCTTGGCATTTTGTTGTAAATGATAGTTGGCCACTTCCTTGACTAGTATCCACCCAAATGATCACTTCCTCCTTTGCAGTGAGATCCACCATGAGGCTCGAGGCATCTAGTCCTATGTCCAACAAAAAGTGTTGATGTTTGAGAACCCACATAAGCAGTCAAATGAGGTTACCCAGGCATCCATAGAAATATCTTGCATTTAATGCAGGCTTTCTCTTTTAGACATTATTCCATCATCATTATTTCATTTGATCTTGATTAATGGAGAACATCAACTCATATTCTATATTTGCAGTACAGTACCCTCTGGCAGGATTTTTAGCCCATACTAAGTTGTCCTCTTCCTCCGTGGGAATGATATTATTATTAAATGTCAATAAAGTAAAGTGCTAAATAAAATGTGTTCCTTAAGAAAGTATAGCTATACTAACAATTGAAAACCAAACTGTTTTGCAACTGTGATTTTGAAAAAATAAAATTTTAGTAAGAACCAAGGAAAGTGTCTAGGCCATTTTTAGCTTCAGTTACCCCACATCATGTAAGAGAGAAAAAAAAATTTGTGTTCCACAAAGGTACAAACATCTTATAAATACCTACATAACAAACATAACATCTTGTTTTTAATCCCTTGAGTTAGTGATCTCTAGTAGGCTAGGCCTACTGAAGTATTCATTGTTTTCTTTGAAAATCAAACTACAATCTCAGTTAACTCTCTGAACATATGAAAATATGAGAAACTTACCATCCTATTAAAATTCTCCTTGACCCTCCAGATGAAAGTTAAAACCTAGCCGCTGAAATAACCTATTGGCGGTATGTAAATGGGTAGGCTTTCACTACTGTGAAATGCCTCCGGGTCTTGGTCCATATAACCTCTCAAATTGCATAAGAATTTTTTAGACATGCTGCTCAGATGATCATTTATAACTTATAAAGAGTCATGACATGAATTTTGGTGCGTTTTCATGTGTTATTTTGAAGTAAACTTACAGTCAGAATTAAAGCTCTCCCACCTTCTTATCTTGGTTCTTACTAATGAGACGCATTCCAATCTTATTCATGAAATATAAAAGTGGTAACTGAGCACTATTATAAACAGTTTTAGATATTTATAAATCATATTAGAACAATCATTTCTTGTTATATTTGGGAGTAACTATTGGTGTTCAGTCAACACATGACACAAAGATAGTTGGAGATGATCAAGATAACAATGTTTCCGTGCTATGGATGAATGCACCAAAAGATAAATTGAGACCCATGCCGGTCGAAATTTTTGAAAATATTTTTGTAGGAGAAAAAGTGTATGAAATTGGGAATCCATTTGGTTTGGATCACACCTTGATGACTGTTATCAGCAGTGGGATTTGCAGGTAGATAATTTCAGCTGCAACTGGCCATCCAATACATGATGTGATTCATACAGACGGTAAAGGACCATTGAAGGTCCTCTTCTTGATAGATCAGTAAATTTGATTGGCATAAACACTTCTATATACTCTCCATCAGGAGCATCACCTCGCGCGGGCTTCTAAATTCTAGTAGATCTGTAAGTGTCATTGTTGATCAGTTAGAAAATTTTTGGAAAATTATTTTACCCATTTTGGGTACTAAATTTGCACTGGATGAGTCTATTGAGTAGTTGAGTGTCACTAGAGTTCTGGTTCTTGATGGTCTTTTAGATGGACTGGCTGGAAAAGCTAGACTGAAAAAAATAAAATGAGATGCTTATGGCTAGCCTGTCTTGCAAGAAATCATTACAGCTATAAATGGGAAGAAATTCTGATGGAAGTGATCACTATATATTACTTCACCATTGTACAGTTGGTGATGTGGTAACAGTGGAGGTCCAGTCCAGTGGATATGGGGATGTACATGATTGCAATGATATTATCTAGACATCATTTGTGATAATGGTAGTTTTGTTGTCCTCCATCAGCATGAATAACCATGGAAGGTCTATCCCACTAATATATTAAAAATGGCTTGAGCTTAACGCTGAATCTAAGGTTGAAATGAGAAGTGAAAGAAAATCTATCTTCCCAAGATAATTCCTATGCATTCTTGTTTCCAGTGGCAGTGCCTCAAACAAAATCATTTAGATTTGTCCTCCAAGGACCAAAAATGAAAAGAAGAGCACTACTACAGTCTACCACACATCTCTTAGTTGTTTTTAGCATTTAATCAGTCAAAATTTATGGGAAAATAACAAACAAAAATGAATCTCATCTACTGTTGAACATGAGGTTAGTACCCAGATTTGAGAAGCTTGTGTATTTGATGTTTAAAGCATGGAATATAGGAGGTGAAGATGACTGAGAGACATATTTAACAAAAAATGGTTCATGGGCCTTGAATATTTCAAGAGTAAGGGGAGTTAAGAGATTAATCTCAGCTTGTTTCAATTTTCCCAATGGTTCATAGAGGTTTCAAAAAGAGATCACCATTGCACATGCTGGAAGAATACTAGCCACTTTTGAAGGCAACATAAATATACACAGTTTGGATTTTCATTAACAAGAGTACGACTTCAAAGTCTAAATAAGAGCTAATGGCAATTTCCTACACTATGATGTTCAAATAAGTTTAAGTAATAGTGAGTTAAACAACTAGTGAATTGCAGTAACTGGGATCATTCACTTGAAGCTAGGGGAAAATTCAGAAATAATTTCTGATACCAAATTAATTGCTAAGGTGACTACCTCTGGCACAGACAGTGAGATAAGATACACAGTAGAACTGATAACCTAACTCCAGTGGTTGAAAGGTGTACTTCCGAGATGGGTTGAAACTTTAATATCTAGAAATGAAAGGATGTGTTTCTAGATCTTGCCTGTAGTAATGTGTAAGACCTATTTCAAATTACTTCAAGCATCCAATAGGTTGTCTTATTGGCTCAACCATCTATCAAAAAAGGAAAAATAAAGGTAGAAAAATTTAGTGAAAGTAGTATAAAAATCATATTTTTCCACCCCACCATCCAGCATATTTGAAATTTGATCTGTCCTTTGTGACTTGGAATACTGATAAAGAGGAATTTCATGCATGCTAAGTCTAGCTTTGAGATTGTATTGTTAGATGCCAAACATATTCTCAAAGATACAACTTACAGATTAATAATAAAGTATAAGTAATCTAACTACAAGTCTAAATAAAATATATGTTGTTTAGGGTTTCAGAAAATCTATAAACATCCTTGAAAAAATTTAAAAAGAAAACTTGAAACAGTATTATTATTTTCTTGTGATTAAACATGTGACATATAGATGGTACATGATCTATTTTGGTGGCATGGGATTTTTATACATGGAATTTTTGCACAGATATGGGTGGCTCTCTCTCCATATCCAGATCATAAATGTGTATCTAGGGCTCTATCCTTAAGCCCCTGTTGATCTTTAACACAGTGAATTTTTTTCCACCTGTAATGGGAATTCCTACATACATCTATTATGTAGAGTTGATGGTTGAAATTATCTTTGTTTTTTTTAGCTTATTGGTAGTGAGCCTTGGAGATAAATTGGTTTAATTTTCTTTGGACCAGGTGCATATCTAATTTTGAATGGCCTTTGGACCAAAGGTTAGCAACCTCCAGATGCATATCGAAACTAGGCTGGGAACTTCAAGGTGCATATCAAATCTAGGTTTAGAAGGGTTTGTGTCAGTGTCCCTATTCAATATTTCAAATGAGAAATATAGATTGAATGCAAAAATTAAAATTTTATATATAGTTCACCATAGAGGGACACATTATGGAGATCCGCTTCAATAGAAACACACACTTAGAGGTTTATAAATTTGATAGCTACTCAGGACCAGCTAGAGGTTTATATTGATGTCGGCAAGAAAAGGAACCACAAGATGAGAATTTGGATACATTGATAGCAAAGAATGATCATTAGGCAGAAAGGATTGAAATATAGTTCTCAAATTGTTTATTTGCATTCTCTACTAAAGACTCTGAAGCACATGCTTTTGAGAATTCAGTAGCACTGCAAAATCAACTAGATATTTAGAGGGAATTTGTTGCATAGACATCTTCATTTGAGGATGAGAGAAGTAAATGTATTGTTGCAATTCTTGAGGCTTCGAAAAATATAAAGGAATCCATCCAACAAGGTTCATCCAATTCCCTTTGTAAATCAGATTTTCCTAAGTGTTGATCTCAGCTAATCTCTGCCTTGGTGATATTTTCAATGCTACCATTAAAAAAATTAACAAATTGAGGAGCCTGGAAGTAAAACTAGAAATATTTTTAATAAGAGTATGAAGATATAAATATAGTTTGCACAAGGGTGAAAATGTGAATTTGGGTTACACTTTTGTGAGAATTGGGGGCGGAAAAAATTTTCGGCATTAGTTGGGCTGAAATTTTTGAGAAAGTTTGGCCGAACTCATTCTTCCGTTTAGATTTACGGCGTACTGATGGCGTGGTCAAACAGAATTTTTGCTAGAGATGGGAAAGCCGGCAATAATAGTTTGACAAAACTTTTAGTTCGGCCAGACTATTAGTTCGGCTAGACCATTAGTTCAGCCAAACTTTGAAAATAGTTCGGCCAAACTATATTTTATAAATATATCGCCCGCGAACTATTCTCATTTTCGCTCGTTTTTGTTCTCATTTTCTGTGTTTCGTGCGTTTTTGTTTCTTCTACTATGTTGCTGATCATATTTTGTTGAATTTTTGTGGCGATGTTAAGCGAATTCTGTGGCACTGTTGCTGCTTCGTTGATGATCATATTTTGTTGAATTTCTACGACGACGTTAATAGAATTTCTAGTTAAGTATAATCCACCAGTTTCCCTTCTCTAAAACCATTGAATGTTATATGTTCTAAGAGAATTATGGGTTTAGCAGGAAAAAAATATTATATTTTCAATTGAAAGTAGAATTCCTTGGCTATACCTAAAAGGCCATTGATTCATGTTTTATATCTCTTTTTTACATCTCTATGAAGCTAAATTTAGCGTATTAGACAAAAACCCATAATTTTTGGTCAATCAGAAGTGGTGTAAATGAGGATTTTTGTTTTGTCTCAGCTTAAAGTCCCCTTTACGTTCAACCAAGAACTTGAGCAGCTGACCCAGATAGCATAATTGCTCCTAGAAACTTTTAGTTTGTGACCTTTGTTGAAATAAAATTGAACATTATCAGTACTCTCTGCTTTATTCTCTGCTTGAACTCGCATAGTAGAATCAATATGTTGAATCAAAGTAAAGACCCTGACAATGGATAAATCTTGTAAAGGATTGAACACTACCCCAAGTACATGAATCATTATTGCCTCTAGAGCATATTTACCTTACACATTAATATGTTTTAAATTCTGGCTGGATAGATGAGCCATATTCTACTCTAGATATTTCTTAGCGGTAATAAGCTTACAACCAATTAAAAGTTTAACCAAGCCAAGAACACTTTTAAAAACACTTTTTTCATCGAAATGCATAGTCATATCTTCTATTATTTTTTGTAAAATAAACAACTCTTCCTGGCTAAAATATTCACCATTAGATTTACATTCTTTCGAGCTAATGAACAACCTGATAACCTCATGGTGATAGAGAGAAACATTCGACTGTATAGAAGAACTAGATAAAGACTTATCAATATTGATGTAGAAAGTATTCCAGAATAACTCAATAGTTTGTTCCTGAATTAAAGAATCTCCATGCTATGGTACCTCACTACCATCACACATAGAATAATCCTTGTCAAATCGAAAAGCATAATCTCCAGTAAAATAAAATTGATTATTACTTGAACCACAAGAATAAGAATTTAGGAAAGATGAAAAACCACACGAATAAGCATTTAGACAAAGAAAACAGCCTTGATTAATATATGTCTAATATCCTATGTAGATGTGCCATTAATATAGAGAAAATCAATAGATACAGTACAAATGAAAACAGACAAAAGCACCAGGATTTATAGTGCTAAAACCCACACAATGTATAGGCCCTAGGGGAAACATCAAGATGGACATGAATTCCTGTAGAACCTTATGAGAAACCAAGCTAAGAAATAAAAATCCATTTAAAGAAGAATTTCTTCTACTTGCCTTGGGCTGATTCATACAATAGCAGAAAAAAAAAACACAGATTATTGAGGACCACAATTAGCCATTACTATTTTTAGTTACAGAGAGGAATTGAAATAACTCTTCCTCTTGAGTTAGATGACAGTCCCTAGTTCAGCTCTCTGTATTGACAGTTATCTGCTGATTCATACAATAACAGCAACAAAAAACATAGATTGTTGAGGACCACAATGTAATCAGATATGTTTTCAATTAGGGAGAGGAATTGAAATAACTCTTCCTCTTGAGTTAGATGATAGTCCTTAGTTCAGCTCTCTGTATTGACAGTTAGCTCAATAGATTTATTAGGGGAATACATATCAGTTTAAGAAAATGGAAACAAATCATTTGTTGTTAATTATCACTGGTACTTTTCTTTTAGTAATAATAGTAATGGTTACCTATTAGTTACTGAATAAGTTTAATTTGTGGAAACCTGTAATCTAACCAGTCATCCCATATTATAGAAACACTGCTTATCTCTACTAATTTTTGATCATGTAATTGTATCGACTTATTATATTCACTATGCTCTAATTACATATCGATAGGCCTAATAAGTGGTTACAGAAGATTCCAAAATATACATCAAAACCAAAAGTGATTTGATAAAAACACATTAGCCAATAAACAAACCATTGAAACCAAAAGTGATTTTATAAAAAAACATAGGTTTTAATGCTATATAGGTAATTTTTTGAAATAGATTCTTAATTTAAAATGAAAAATATTCAATGTAAAACACATGCATTCTTATACACCCTTATGTATATGTAAAGTATTTGGAATGATTCCACGGGTCCTCTACACCCTTCATAGGGTATAATTGGGATAGGTAGTGTTAAATTATACAATTTCTATAGGTAGAGTTTGTAAAGGGCCAGGTAGCCTCTGGATCTCATCTTTTATGAAAGGTGACATATCCAATAAATGACCCTACATTCAATCTCTAGAATAGATCTAAATAGAAGTTTTTCATTTTCATATCCATGGTCTCAAACAATGAGAGAGAGAGAAAAAGCCTTTTATATTCAATGTAAAACACAAATTAGCCATAAAATTTTCCCATTGAAACCAAAAGTGATTTGATACAAAACATAGGTAATTTGATTCAATGGCAATGTGTATCTTGAATATCTAGCCTAGTTATGTAAGTGGTATGATTTTAGAAAAATCTTTTTTAATGAAGAAAATATATCCATAGTGATTCACTGATATTTGTTCACAGACAACTATTCCATTTTGGACTTTTATATCTCAAAACTATGCTCATTGAATTTATGCATCTATATTTTAAACTACTTGAAACTATTTTATTACACCATATGATTCATTTCAAAACTATGCTCATTGAATTTATGCATCTATATTTTTAAACTACTTGAAACTGTTTTATTACACCATAGGATTCATTTTGATATATCTCCCATTTTAAGGTGGTGTATCGCATTTCGAGAAAAACACATTAGCCATAAAATTTTCCCATTGAAACCAAAATTAATTTGATACAAAACATAGGCTTTAACCTTATATAGTTATTGTTTCAAATAGATTTTTAATGAAATAAAAAATATTCAGTGTAAAACATATGCACATTAACATATAATTGTGATACTTTCCCTTCTTTCCAACTTAGTGAACATCATTATAAAAAAATCCCTTTTGATGAAGCAAATATATATCGATAGTGGCATTAATATTTGTTCACAAACAACTCTTCCATTTTGGACTTTTATATCTCAAAACTATGCTCATTGAATTTATGCATCTATATTTTATTACAACATAGGAATCATTTCGATATATCTCCCATTTTAATGGGGTGTATCACATTTTGAGAAAAAAATATTAGCCATAAAAGTTTCCCATTGAAACCAAAAGTGATTTGATACAAAACATATAGGTTTTAGCCTTATATAGGTAATTGTTTCAAATAGATTCTTAATTTAAAATTAAAAATATTAAATATAAAACACATGCATTCTTATACACCCTTATGTCTTATATAGGTAATTGTTTCAAATAGATGCTTAATTTAAAATGAAAAGTATTCAATGTAAAACACATGCATTCTTATACACCCTTATGTCTACGTAAAGTAGTTTGAGTGATTCCACGGGTCCTCTACACCCTTCATAGGGTATAATTGGGACAGGCAGTGTTAACTTCTACAAGTTCTATAGGCAGAGTCTGTAAAGGACCAGGTAGTCTCTGGACCTCATCTTTTATGAAAGGTCACATATCCAGTAAATTCCCCTACATATAAATAGAACTTTTTCATTTTCATATCCATGGTCTCAAAAAATGAGAGAGAGAAAAAAAAAATTATATTCAATGCAAAACACAAATTAGCCATAAAAGTTTCTCATTGAAATCAAAAGTAATTTGATACAAAACATAGGTTTTAACCTTATATATTTTAATTGTTTCAAATAGTTTTTTAATAAAATGAAAAATATTCAATGTAAAAAACATAGTATTTAGAAACAAAAAGTAATTTGATACAAAACATAGGTTTTAACCAAGTATATAGTTAATTGTTTTGAAAATAGATTCTTAACAAAATGAAAACACAAATTAGCCATAAAAGTTTCTCATTGAAATCAAAAGTGATTTGATACAAAACATAGGTTTTAACCTTGTATAGTTTAATTGTTTCAAATAGTTTTTTAATAAAATGAAAAATATTCAATGTAAAAAACATAGTATTTAGAAACAAAAAGTAATTTGATACAAAACATAGGTTTTAACCAAGCATATAGTTAATTGTTTTGAAAATGGATTCTTAACAAAATGAAAAATATTCAATTAAAACACATGCACATTAACATATAATTTTGATATTTTCCCTTCTTTCCAGCTTAGTCCATCCTTCTAGAAATATCCCTTGAAAATAGATTCTTAACAAAATGAAAAATATTCAATGTAAAACACATGCACATTAACATATAATTGTGATATTTTCCCTTTTTCCCAACTTAGTCCATCCTTCTAGAAATATCCATTTTAATGAAGAAAATATATCCATAGTGATCCACTGATATTTGTTCACCAACAAATATTCCATTTTGGACTTATATACCTCAAAACTATGCTCATTGAATTTATGCATCTATATCTTTAAACTACTTGAAACTATTTTACTTCACCATAGGAATCATTTCGATATGTTTACCATTTTAATGGGATGTATCACATTTCGAGAAAAAAAAAATTAGCCATAAAATTTTCCCATTGAAATGTGCACAACATTTTTCATCAATGCACATAGAACATATCCGACCATTGGAAAGACAAATTTTGTACTAGATTTTCAATCAGGAATAGAGATGTGGGTCAAATCCCACCAAAAGTTAGAGAATTACTCTGAATCTCTTGTCTGAAAGGAATCTTCATACAAAATTATACTATGGATGTTTTATTTACATTGTGGATATTTTTTACGAGAGAAGCCCACAAGAAAAACTGGGTGTGCATTCATTTCATGTATATATCTAGTACGTGCAACATTTTTCATCAATGCACATAGAAAAACAACTTTCAGTTAATTGCATTCTAGAACACACAGGCACACACACACACACACACACACACACACATATATATATATATATATCTCTATGGCTATGTATATGTATATATATATATATATATACATGCAACATTTTTCATCAATGCATGTATAGAAAAGCAACTTTCAGTTGATACTAGAGTGTGCATGTGCAAAAACAATTTGTACATGTGCAAACACTTGCACAGATAACATAACAAGGCAGCTCAATTTTTAATTGAGTACTGGAAGTTCTAAAACATATAATCCAAAGAGAATAAATTGTTGGGAAATTCAATCAAAAAAATTCCAATGGAATGCCATCTTCAATAATCCATTCTGATTGGATTTTGACATTTTCCATTTCTTAATTTTCATTTTTTTCTTTGATTGAACCTCTATCAACTTTATGCGTGTTTCACGCACTAAGTGACTATATTGACAACTTATGAAATCAGGTTCATAGTCTTCAAAGTAAACCAAATTCCCACTTTGATTCGTTTGCCTGAAAAAATAACCTTTCAGTATAATAGATCCTCTTTCATATGGAAATCCATGATCATTACAGTTTTATAATAATTTCATTTTTCGTTCAGTGAAACGTATCAAATAATACTTCAAATTTTCATCATTTTTAGTAGGTGCAATTACAGCAAAAACATATCCTGTACAATAAAACATACTTAACAAAATTATACATATTTAAATTTATTTCTAGATCTTTATCATTAGAAATAAATTCAAATGTTACCTTCTCTAACAAGATCAGAAACTCAATCACCATTGGATGATATTATAGTCTCCCTTAATTCCATTTCTTCAAACATTGCAACGGAAATTTTTCCCTTTGTATTTAGCTCTATATGTTTCCAATCTTTTACATACATTTTGTTTTCACAAACGTCATTGGATTTTGTGTTGTCTATGCAAACATGAAAAAAATAATAATATTTCTTTTATCCAATGCAAACACATTTCTGGATGACTTTGTTTTAATTGAATGCAATTTTTGAGTCCCTTTGATTGTTTCAACGTCATTTCCAATTGATTTATCTACGTCTTCAATCCCAATATGCCAAAAAAACTTTATATGGAAAATTTAAAGAAAAATGTAAATATAATACCAAAATCAAATCAAATATAATCATTGTGATAAATATACACTCTTTAAAATTATATAACCAATAAAAATTAAATTGAATGTACCTTCGCACTTCCCTTGATCGGTTAGTCTCTTGGCTTAGATTAGCGATGCACCATTGAACAACTTCTTTTGCATTCACAAGTTGTCTTGCAGAGTGGTTCATTTGATATCTTTGAAGTTCTCATTTTATGCATGCCCTTGCATTGTCATGTTCTGCTTTTCCATGGCTAGTCTCAAAGAAATTCCAACAATGTTTAATGCAGTTTTTCTTATGAAGACAACACAACCAAAATAATGATTTTGCAGATTTGAATTGACCTGCACATCCGTCTGACCATATCCAATGTTTATTGAATGTTATTCCACAATTTTTCAAGGAATTATAAATTTTTCCAAAACAATGTTGTGCAAAATATGTATCATGTGTACGATTGTCACTGATATAAAAGTGATATTCTTTAATAATATGTTGATTTCCACTGGTGCTTTCTATATGATAGACATTTTGTTTAGCATGTCTATATAAAATATGGACGAGCATGGAGACTTTCTCAGAATGATAGTATTCACTATGAATTTCTTTTTGTGGAACAAATGTGTAGTTTTCTGCAAAATCAATTACTGACAAAATGGTCGCTGGTGGAAAAAATTCACGGGAACTTTTGAATTGCAAGTCTTTCCATCAAGCTCTATGGGAATGCTTGGTGTATTTGTAAAATTTTTCCTCAAAATTTCTCAAAAAGTCTATCACAAAAATTTCTTCTTCTCGTAATTCAATTCTTTTAACACTATTTGCACCTTGAATCGATGTATGGATATATTCATATCTCTTCCATTTCACTTTCATGTTGGACAATTATTCATCATTTATATTAGTACAATATTTGTTTTGAAATTTAGTCAAATTTCCACAATCATCACACTTTTTACCACAAACACATTTCTTTTGGTAAAATAGTTAATTGCTTTCTCTTTCACATAGAATTTGAGATATGAAATCACGGATAGTGGAAGGAGGAGGTGAATCCTTCGAAAATGTTCTACCAAAATCAAGGAATGTGTCATAATATCACTCAAATTCCACATGATAACGAAAAAAACAAGTGTCGTGTACGGTGATAGGTTTTACATACTATGGTTTTTGTTGAACAAAAGCACTGATTAACACATGAATTTCAAGATTCTCTTCTTTGAACTTGTTGAAAAACTCTATCTGAGTGGTTTCCAAGAAATGTTTTTCATGTTCTTCATACTGATTTCGTGCTATTCTTCTTCGCATCACATGCCTTGCAGTTGGAGAAACATGCGAATTGTTCTTCCAATATTCATATATTATTTTTTAACATTTTCTCCAAGTCTATCTTGGTATGGTTTCCTACAAATAGCTCTCCAACAAGCGAGTTCATCATTTACATCTATTTGCAACCAAAATTTTTGATGTTTGTGCAAATTTTTTCGTGAGGTTCCTAATGCTCGTGCCGTACATTTTACCAAGTGATTCTCTTTAGTACTTGATGAAACCAATGCCATATGTATTGCTCTACGTACAACTGAAAAATTTTTCCGCCTAGATCTTCTAATTGAATTTATAGCACTATTTATATTTTGTATCACATTTTCCTTCATTTTTTTATCTTTGGTTGATTTTCGAATACCCAATAAAGTCATAGTTTCTTTTAATTTCCTTAATGATAGGATACCTTTCAACATTTGGGCTGGAACTGTCACCTTTTCCTTTATGAAATACTTATGAAAATTTAAGTTAACACGATATCGTATATAATGGTTAGTTTTTTTATCTCCATATGTGTGAGTGTCAACATTTTCTAACATCTCATCATCAACATTGATTTTATATGTACATATTGTAATGAATAGTACATAATAAGATTACATATTCAATAAATAACTAAATTAATAAATATATGTATAATTTAAATAATACGTGCATCTGTTATATATATATATATATATATATATATATATATATATATATATATATATATATACCTTGTGATTCAATTTCTTCACTTGAATTTCTTTTCAACATTTTCAATACCTCAATCATTGGTCTAACATTCTCTTTCACTTTCTCTTTCAAAATTTTGTATCTCATCATCAATATTTGAGGAATATTCCTTGATTACATTAAAATATTTTTCAAATTAGTTCATCAAATAAAAATTAAGCTCACATTTTGCACAAGGAAAATTTTAATATACCAAAACTACAATATTTACATTTACATATCCCATTTCAACTTCAGTTGAGGTTGATTTTTCCCTTCAATATTTGAGAGTGATTCTACCTTTCTTTTGCGATATTGTCTTGTCTCTTCTCTACATTCCTCATGGTCTCTTTTTCAATCATATTTTTTTGTACAATTCCTTCTATTTCCCATGATAATAGAGTATGAAGTTCAAAAAATTTCCTTCAAAAATTTAGACAAAAACTCAATTAAAAAAAACATCACAAAAGATTTAATTTAAAAAAAAAATCATTTTAAAAGTTTTGCAAAAAATACGTACTCCAATCCAAAACACTTACTTTAAAAAATTTGAGAAAATAATGTCTTATAAAAATGAAACGAAGTTCAAAATATTTCCTTCCAAGTCTTACAAAAAATTTCATTTAAAAAGTTAGACAAAAACTCATTTTAAGAAATCCTTATAAAAGATTTACTTCAACCCAAAACACGTACTCTAAAAAAATGTCACTTCAAAAAATGCCTCCAAAAAATGTCCATTGAAAATTAATTCCAACTTCATAAAAAATTCCACTTTAAAAAATACTTTAGAAAATATCACTTTAAAAAATACTTCCAAAAAATGTCCAAAAAATGTCCTTTCAAAATTAAGCCCAGATCCATACCTTCAAAAATAATGAAAATTAAGCCCGAATCCATACTTTCAAAAAAAATGAAGCCCAAAAAGCATCCAAACATTGTATCACATACCTCCAAGAAATGTCCTCTGAATGTACCTCCAAGAAAAGTCTTCAAAAATGTTCTTTGAATGTACCTCCAAGAAAATTCTTTAAACCCAGAACAATTCTTTGCAAAATCAGACCAAATGTATGAAAATATGTGAAAATAATGAATGCCTCCAAGATATGTCCTTGAATGTACCTCCAAGAAAATTCCTTAAATCCCAAGTACCTTTGCAAAATCAAATCAAGACCTTTGTAAAATCAGACCAAATGTGTGAAAATATGCGAAAATAATGAATGATTTCCCGACAATTTATATTGCCGCGAAATCTTTTTTTGGAGGGGCTTGACAGTACTTTTCGGCCGACGGAAAGTTAGGTGAAAGTTCGGCCAAAAGTTTTATAAATAGTTTGGCTGAAATCTTATGTCGTTGGACTTTACAAGCTGTCAGCGCAAAAAATAGTTCAGCCGAACTTTGTTTAAGAGTTCGGTCGAACTAATGCGTCACAAGTTACACATAACCAAGCTCTGAGAATGTATCTACAACTTTAGACTGATTAAACTCCATGAATCATTTTGAATTAACTGTTGGAACCAAGAGAAGCATTTTCAAAATTGAATCTACTTTCAGGAAATATAACTTTGATGGAATTTCATAAATATTTACTACTTTTAATTTATTTTGTAATAAAACGGGTGCAAACAATTTCTGAAGGTCATTGCGATTCAATGAAATCAAAATTTTGTATCTTCCAAAATACATTATAAAAAAATTTAAAAAATTATGGTACATTACATTGGTCCGTCTCCTCTAATGGGTAGCTTTTAGATTTTCGGTTTATAACTTATATCTTAAGAAATTTCTTGCGTCGCGAAATATATTCAAAATATGCATTTTTTTCATATTGGACGAGTTCAAAAAATTATAGTAATTATCATATGCATCCATTGGCTTTGTAAACATGACGAAACCGAAGTAGACCCTGTCTAAATTGTTGTAACACATTTTGTTTCTCAAAAACACAAATTTTCAAAGAATACAACATCGCGTATTAACATGAATTCTTATGAATCTGTTGATTGTTAAAAAAACAAACACTCAAAGAAATGCTAAGTTGACATATCAAATGTGTATAAACAAATTCCAAAAAATAATTAATAGAAAGGTAAAAAACTTTCTAAGAACTTTTATTTTATCACAAAATGAAATTCTAAATAGAAAAATTGTTTTAGCTTGCATAAAGTTGAAGAACTGAAAAAAATGAAAGTTTTTTCTCAAAAAAGGGCAAAAAGTGTAACCCAACTTCACATTTTCACCCAAAACTCACTTAAAAAGTGGAACTCATATAACAAGAAAGAAAAATAGATGCCAAAGTACTTAATAAGATTCATAGTAGACTAAGAAATTTGATTAGACCGCCACATGATAAGATGGATGCAAAAAATTAGGATATAATTCATTCCCTCCATGTTGAACCAAAGACACTGAAGGGAATGGACAAAGTCTAGAATATATCTTATCTTTTGATATCATTTGTGTCTAGTTAAATAAATTCGTTGAATAGTTGCGGAAAACAATTAAAGAAAGATCATAGTTTGAAACCATAGTGGGTGAGTTTGAGTCTGCTTTATTTACCAATAAGAAATTGATTCAAAATATTAACACCGATTGTGTGGAGCTATCTAAAAAGTGCATTGAAAATGAGACACAATTTGAAGGGAAATGTACTAGTTATGTCTCCCAACTGGCTCAGATCTCTTTTGAGAAGGAAACTTTGTGTTCAAATCTCACCTATGTTCAAAGGGAAATCTTGGGATCGGAAGAAGTGATGAAATACACTTTGGAAATGTAATCTCAATAATATTGGCACTTCGATGTGATGTTACAGAAGTTTTTTATTGCTATTAAAGTAGTCATTGAAGATGAAATATATGTTACTGAGCTAGACATGCAAAGAATTTATTCTCTAGAAGCTCATGCACATTTGGTTATTGTGAAGTTGAAGGCATCTCCTGAGCAAAATGATTTATTCCAAAAATGTGTAGAAGATTTGGTCACAATTTGATGATGCTTTTATGAAGTAGAAAACTCAATTGCCTCTTGATGTTGTGCTGAGAGAAGCCTTTGGTTGCAAGGAGTTAGAACTAACTTGGTTAGCTAGATAATCAGTGAAGTGGATCCAGTAAGATACCACAGAGAAAAATTCATCCCTGAGAAAAAATCTCGGTCTGGTTGTATCTAAAGGAAAAGGATTGGTTCAATATCATGATGCACTGAAACACTTGTTGGCTGGGAAGTCAAATTAACTAGAAAGGTTTTGGCAAGAACTGTAGGTTAAAACCATTGCATTGCATGAGGCCAAGGAAAAGATCAATATCATATGGAGAGGCTGGAGAATGTGTTGAGGCATTAGAGGCAGAGCTAGCATATATCCAGAATTCAATTAACAACCTTTGAGAATCCTTTTTCTATAAAGACACCATTCCTTAGAAAATAGAAGAAATCTTGGGGTATTTGAATTTTCCAGAGCAATTTCATTCCATGGAAATTATTAATCTAATTGAATGGCTTACATGGTTGTATTTTGTTGAAATTGATTCAGTTTTTGGAAGTTTGGACTAGAAAATGCCTCCAAGGGACGATGAAGCCAAGGAAAAGATCAAATCACATGGAGAGGCTGGAGAATATGTTGAGGCATTAGAGTTAGAGTTAGCATATATCCAGACTTTAATTAACAGTCTTTGAGAATCTTTTTCTAGAAAGACACCATTCTTTAGAAAATAGAATAAATTATGGAGCCAAATTTGCTAGAGAAATTTCATTATGAGGAAATTATTGATCTAATTGAATGGTTTGAATAGTCATTTTTTTGTGGAAAATGATCCACTTTCTAGAAGTTTGGACTAGAGAATGCATTCAAAGGATGATGAAGATGATGCTAGTTTTTAGGCACCAAATTCAGAAGCAGATGTTGTCAACTTGAGTCAAAGTCAAGTGAAAGATGATTTGAGAAGGAAACATGAGGGTCTTCAAGGTAAGTAATTAAGTTTGGTTGAGAAATTTGATTTGTTGGGGCAATATTTACTGGAAATGAATCATCTTGTTCAGAGATGGGAAGAGGACTTGGACAATGTTAAGGTTCCAGATTCAGCAAAATCGATGGAAGTAGAAGATCAAAATGAGTACCTGACAAAGCATTGAATTAGTGTCTATCATTATAGAGGTGCCTATCAATAGAAAATGAAATTTTCTTAACACGTATAGTTTAGTTACAATGTTTTGATCAATTCACCTTTAAAATTATTGATGATTTGTTGGAGATTGCTCAAGGTCACACTCCCAAGGAATATCGTAACTAGACGTTGAAAAAAATCTGCCAAGTTATTTCAGACAGTCATAACAAGAGATTGATGAGGGATGTGACGATTTAGGAAGTTAGGCAGGTAGTATTGAATAGGGAAAAAACAAATCTTCGGGGATAAATTTATTTTCTAGATCCTAATTAGAAGTTGCACAAGTGTAGCATCGAGTAGGAAAGAAAAAACCAGTTAATGATGTGCCCCTTCTAGCAAGTTCAAATGCTTGAAAGAAATTTTATAGTCAAAATGATGGGAAACCCCTCGGATCGAGTACTTGTGGAGAATCTAGTAGAAAATCACATGTGAAACATCCAATAGATAATCACAATTTGGTTAATGATGTGCCCCTTATAGAAAGTTAAAATATATAGCGGTAATGTTGTCAATTTTTTTCTAAAAAATATATCCCCTTGTCACTCTTCTGAAAAATAAAGGGAAGACAAAGAAATATGAAAGCATTAATCTTCTACCAAGGGATCGAGATGAGAAAGGGAAGACATAAATGTGAGCAGATTAATCTTCTACCAAGGTACCCAGGTTCAAATCCCAACATGCATAAAACCTGCAAATTGAGTTCTTGGTGGAGTTTGATCACGTTTCATATTCAACATTGATTAAAAAAAACGTTAGGCGGTGTGAAGTGATAAAAATACATTGTACCTACAGGGCCTTGGGGGAGAAGGGAGATAATTTCAAAATGCGTTCATAAGTATGAGGAGCTTCCTTCATGTCTCCAAGATAATAACATGTCTGCGCCTTCAACAATTTCCACTCTATCTCATATGGTTCCACTAATGTCATTTTTTCAAGGGTTTCCACAACGCCCTATACATCATGCTTCATCATCCCGATATGCAACATAATAATGAGAGTGTTCTTGTTGCTGGAATGTGCTTTCATGTGTTCAATGGCTGAAGCTTCCCCTACATCTCCATCCCCTTCTCCTTCCTTACTTTTTGTGGTGGGAGTGGGAATGGAAAAATCATTTGGCTGGCTAGAAGCACTATCAGGAGTAGTAGTGGCTGGCGAAGAAGGACAAAAACAGTGGCTTTCTCCACAAAGCACCCACCGTGTTGAGCTCTATAAATTCCTTTTATTTTAAAAAACCATCATCTCATTTCACTCATCTTGCATCAACTCATAAGCCTAAAATCAATGAAGAATGATTAGGATTGTCTTAAGGATACATGCAATTGATTAACATGTTGTATTTTCATGGTTTCTGTTGTTTTAATAATTTTGTGCAGTATAGGTACAAAATACAGACATTCCGTAGCTGGTCAGGCGTTGCACAACTATTTTTGTGTTTGAATATGATACAAGTGTCAGTTAAAGAAATGGCTTATATGGGTAGTTCCATAATCCGTCCTACATGATTTCTTCCTATCCACGAGGACCAGATCGACGATTGAAGGATTCTAATCCAATAGTGAAAGCTGAAGTCAAAGAAACCGTTTTACACAAAAATTAGGACTCTTGATTTACTCTGTAGCAAATCATGAGTCCTAAGAGTCCCAGTTTGATTACAATTTGAAGTTACACCTGTAACTATTCCTATTCGAAGTTTTTTGTGCAATTTACTTAAACCAAGAACAAGTTAACTGTTAATAGCATAAGTTCGAAATTACATTGTGATACTCTGTTTTTATCAAACTCTGTTTTTAATAAAGGAGATCAGTTCTTTGATGTTGTTTTGATTACATCCTCGAGGAGGTAAGGAATTCACCAAATTGGTAGTAGAGGGCCCCTGCTGCTAAGGAGATTTTTATGCTTTCTAGCTAGGTTTATTCCAGTTTCTTTGTTCAAGTATTTCTTTCTGCTTATGCTCATTTACTGCTTTCATAATTGACAATTACTGTGTCCAACTGAGTAAAAACCATTTTTCTTCATTACCAAATCCTTATCATTGAATGGTTAGTGACTTATACATACAGTGGTTGTTTAGGTTTCATTTAATACTTTCATAATTGAAAATTACTATGTGCAACTAAGTAAAAACCATTTGTCTTCATTACCAAATCTTTATCACTGAATGGTTTGTGACTTATAGGTACCGTGGTTGTTTAGGTTTTATTTACTACTATCATAGTTGACAATTACTGTGTATTAACTAAGTAAAAACCATTTGTCTACATTACCAAATCTTTATCACTGAATGGTTAGTGACTTATAGGTACAGTAATTGCTTAGATTTCATTTATTGTCTTTCATAGTTGACAATTGTTGTGTTCAACCAAGTAAAAGCCATTTTTCCTATTTCCAAATCTTATATTAAAATGGTTAGTGACTTATAGAAACAGTAATTGTTTAAAGTATTTTCATTCTTTATGTCATTCATTTAATTAGTTTTATATCCTCATTCCATTGCAACTAATAATCTCTTTAAAGGACATTCTGATTGAAACTGAATCTGAATATGATTTGCAAGAATTGCTAAATGATTAGATTTAATGCAATGTTTGAGTTATCAATTGCATTTTCTGTTTTCATTTTTAAATCTCAATTGAGTCATAGATCCATGGATTAGGTTTATTCACTAATTGAAACACTTGTTTTATCTTTTTAATTAGAACTAGACCTTAGAACTTTTCCATAAAATTCTAATTTCTTTATAGGAATTTAACTAGTTGTACAACATTTCCTTTTCTTCATTTTAATTAGATTTATTCTCACTTTTCAAACTAGGATAACAAACTAAGGACTAAAAACACAAAACCCTCAAAATAATAAGAAAAACATCAAAGCAATGAAGTAAGGAAAAGGACACTTAGGCACATATAGTGCACTACACTTCATCAAAGTTACAAGCCCTGGTTGATAATTAATGAAAGCAATTTAGGAACACTAAATTGACTAAACATTTTTGCGTCGTTGCCAGGGAAGTGTAACTAGGTAGCCTTATTTCTTACATCCCAAAAACAATGATATGCGTAGAGAAAGATACTCCAAGGGTAGATTTGTAAGAGGTAGAAGCTTAATTCCTACAACACCACTCACTCCACCTAGGCTAAGAAGTAGTACACCTTCCTCTCAAACTCATATCCCATACTATATTGGTCATAGGCTTCCTGAAGTTTTAAGATCATAAATTTAGTTAGGAGGGTCTCCCACTTCAACTATTGAGGAAATATTGGAAGAAGAATATCCTAGAAATCCAATGGAGGGAATAACTTTCTTCACTTCTACAGGGGAATATATTCCAGCAGAAGAACTAGAAATCCCTTGTTTAGAATAAGAAGAAGAGGAAGAATCTTTCTTCAACATACCATTGATAGAAGAGCTAGAAGAACAATTACTTCTCCAAGCTTAACCTTATATCATTTCTGAAGAATCTATCATGGCAGGAAGAGGAGAAGGAGGGGAAGGAGCAGGAGAATCCTCAATGGAGAAAACTTGCTATTTTGAGGAGGTATAGGTAGAGGAGGAGATAGAGGAAGAGGTAGAGGAAATGCAGAAGGAGGTAGAGGAAGAAGGGGAGTTGAAAGTTTCTTTGGATTCCCTATAGTAGATTAAGAGACAAATGCTACCATGAAAAATATCTCACCTTCTATTCTTCCAAACTTTCATGGATTGAAAAGTGAAGACCCTGAGACATTTTTATTTGAATTTGAAGTTTTGTGCAGAACTTATGACTATCTGCAAGATGCTCAAAAACTCAAATTGTTTCCTTCAACATTGAAATAAGCAGCCCTAAAATGGTTCATGAGTCTAATTACTGGTTCTATTGAGTCATGGAGTGATATGAGGAAATAATTTCTAGAAAGGTATCTGGACTATTGCATACCTATTAACCATAAAGAAGAAGTGTTTAAAATTATGCAAAAGGAGGATAAAAATTTGGAAGATTTACTTGAAAGATTCAACTACAATATCAAGAGAGCAAAAATGGAAAATCTAGACCAAGACACTCTAAAAGCTCTTTTGTTGAAAAAAATTAGGGATGAATGGATAGATATCCTTAACATGATGGGGAAGGGAGACATATCTCAACTTCCATTATCTGATATTGGAGAACTTTGTATTAATCTCTCAAGAGGAAAATCAAAGATTTTGAAAGGACCAAGAGACCCTGTTTTAGCTAGGGTAAACAGATATGCAGTTGGAACAGTAAGTAGGGTAGAAATGGGAAACATGCTTGATGAATTCAAAACTGACATTCTAGGGAGTCTTAGTGAGAAAATAGAGACACCCTTAAACTACAAAACAAGCAGAAAGTTGAAACTGATGCCTTAGCAATCTTATGTCCCAAATGTAGAAAGAAGCATGCCTTAATAGAATTTCCTCTTGATGTAAAAGTAATAGAGACTTGTGTGATTTGTTCTAGAAAACCATGAGACCAAGAACTGTCCTTCAATTCCTGGTCTTAAGGTTGTCTTTCAAGAGGAAACAACTACAAATCCCACAGAATCTCTTTGTTTTATCTCTAGAAGACCTTGGCAGGGGCCTCAAACTCAAGGGTTTAATAACCAAATGTATAATCAACCCCCACCAAATTGGAATTCTTGGCAGCAACCTTGGCCTCAACCTTAAAATCAATCTCAATCTTGGGCTCAAGGGATGAAAAATCCCTATGGAAGGTTCTCACAATACTATCTATATCCACCATCCTATCCATCATATCCATCTTATCCAAATTATCCTCCTCAAAAAAATCTTTAGCAAAATCCACAACCTCAATCAAAAAATCAAAATCCACCACTTCCACTACCATTTCCCCAGAACTCAAACCAGTTACCTGCCCAGCCAATACCAAACCCCAACAATAAAAACCCTCAGAATACCTATATGATAGAAGGTCAACAATTTCCAACTTATTTGATTACTCCTCTAGACCTTAATGATGTCCAACTTAGGTCTGGAAGGATACTTGAAAAGAAGAAACCTTTTGTGATCATAGAAGAACAAAACAATTTTGAGGAAGATTCTCTACAAGTTAATAAAATTTTTGAAGACACATCTCTTCAAAGCAAAAATATTGAAAAAGGAAAACATAAGGAACCAGTAAATTCAACTCCTATGTTAGAGCAACCATCAACATCTACTTCTATACCTCCTTTTCCTGAAAGATTACAAATTGATAAGGGTGTAGAAAAAGATATTATGTTGCCTAACTATGATTTCCTAGATGAATTGAGAAATGTTTGCATTAAAATTCCATTATTACAAGCCATCAAGGAAATCCCTATCTTAGCTAAAACAATAAAGGAGTTTAGTATGAAGAAACCAGGAAGAAAAATAAAGGAAGTAAATAAAATTCAACTAGTAGGACAAATAGCTAACATAATGATGGGAAATATTTCCATTCAAAAATACCTAGATCCCGAAAGTTCAGTTCTTAAAACTCATATCAATGGAATTGAAATCCCAAACACATTATTTGATTTAGAAGCAGCAATAAACATCATGAGTAAGAAAACCATGGAACAACCTAAACTTCCTAATCTTCTTTATACACCCACATTACTACAGTTAGCAGATAGGTCTGTAATCAAACTAGATGGTGTATTAGAAGATATTTCAGTGTCCTTATATTCTTGGGAGTATCCTGTGGAATTTATGATTTTAACTCCTAAAAATGATCTAGGAGGACATCCTCTTATACTAGGAAGACCTTGGTTAGCTACAGCCGATGCTTTCATTAGCTGTATATCTGGTGATATGTACATCTCTTATGGTAGTTCAACCAAGAAATTCACTTTGTATCCTCCAGCAAGAACAATCACAGAAACATATGACAATCAATGGATTGATGATGAAGAATATATATACAACCTCTCTTCACTATTTCAAACATTAGTGAAGACAGTCAAATCTTAAATGTTCTAGAAAATCATGACCCTTCTTCAGAATATAGACATGAACAATTCCAAGAAGAATCTAGTATTGAATTTTTTTCATCTAGGCAAATGTCTCTTTACTCTATGGAAGTATTTGGCAGCTCTACAATTGAAATATTTCCAGGAAATTTTTTTAACATAAATAAAAACCTAGAAAAATTACAATAAGAAGAGCTAGTAAAAACATTACAGAGACATTCCTCTGCATATGCATGGGAATACACTGACATGAAAGGGATCAATCCTAAGACTTGGACTCATCATATCTACATAGAGGAAAATTGCAAACCTATTAGACAACCTCGGATAAGGATGAATCCAAACCTTAGGGAGATTGTCAAAGAAGAATTGCAGAAATTGCTAAATGTCAACTTTATCTATCCCATTTCAGATAGTTAGTGGGTTTCTCCTTTGGTGATTGTACCCAAGAAAAATGGTAAATGGAGGGTATGCATTGATTACCGATAACATAATAAAGATACTCTTAAATATCATTTTCCTTTACCTTTTATAGATCAGGTGTTAGATACATTAGCAGGCAAGGAGTAATTCGCATTCCTGGATGGTTTCAGTGGTTATAATCAAATTCAAGTTGCACCTGAAGATCAGGATAAAACCACATTTACCTGTCCTTGGGGGACTTATGCCTACTGAGTAATACCTTTTGGATTATTCAATGCACCTGCAACATTCCAAAGGGCAGTACTAGGAATATTTTCAGATCTAATACATGATTGTGTAGAAGTATACATGGATGACTTTACAATATATGGTAATACATTTGAAGAAGCCTTAGAAAACTTAGAAAAAGTTCTGAAAATGTGTACAAGGAAGCAAACCTTTCATTAAGTCATGATAAATGTTTCATGATGTTTACTGAAGGGATTATTTTAGGACATCATATCTCAGGAGATGGAATTAGAGTAGATGAGTCAAAAGTTGAAGTCATCTCCAAACTTTTAGTTCCAAGTTTCCAGAAAGATGTTAGAATTTTTCTAGGATTTACAGGGTATTATCGAAGTTTTATAGATAACTTCACAAAGATAGCATCTCCACTCTTCAAACTACTCACCAAATATTGTGAATCTGGGTGAATTCTCGAATCGCCGCTAGTATTTGGAAACTTAAAGAAAATTTCAAGCACCTATTTGAAGAGGACCTAACTAAACTCAGTTTTTCATATATCAAGAGATAGTTGGATACGGTGTGCCTTCTAGAGTCAAGAAAGATTCATCCTCATGCCATCTACTATACAAGTTAAAATTTGACTCCTCCAAATTTGAATTATACTGTAACTGAAAAAGAATTCTTAGTTGTTGTTCATGCTATAAATAAATTCAGACATTATATAATAGGCTATGAAACCTTTGTTCACACAAATCACTTTGCAATTAGGTATTTAATGAATAAATATGTCACTAATAGCATAGTTATAAGATGGTTATTGCTTCTACAAGATTTTAGCATTACTATTCAAAGGGTAGGGAAACCTATTCCTTCAAATGAAATGCCTTTACAAACTCAGGTACATATTGAACCTTTTGAGAAATGGGCTTTGGATTTTGTTGGACCTATAAATCCTCCATCAAAACAAAGGAAGTATATCCTATTATGCATTGATTATGTCACTAAATGGGTAGAGGCTAAAGCATTATCTTTTTCTAATGAATCATCTGTAGTCAGTTTTCTTTTTGAGGATATTTTTACTCGTTTTGGTGTCCCAAGAGAAATTTTCATAGATCAAGGAGTTCAATTCACATCAAATTTGGTATAGAAGATGGTAGAGAATTACAAAATCAAGCACAGTAAATCTACTCTCTACCATCCACAAGCAAATGGTCAAGTTAAATCTACCAACAAGGTGATTGAAGGAATTCTCACAAAGACTATTCATCTACATAGAAGGGATTGGGCAGAAAGGCTTTGTGAAGCTTTATGGGCTTATAGAACCGCATGGAGGAACACAACAGGACATACTCCTTATGAAATTGTTTATGGGAAACAAGTCCTGTTCCCCATAGAGTTTCAGATCAAAACCTTCAAGATGGCAATCCAACTGGGACTTGATCTGACAGAAGCACAGAAGCATAGATTGGAGAAAATTAATGAAATAGATGTAATCAGACAAGATGCAGTCCAAAAAAAAAGGACTAAATGGCATGAAAAATATATCAAAGAGAAAAAATTTCAAGAAGGTGACTGGGCACTCTTGTTTGACTCAAAATTCAAGGATTTTCAAGGGAAATTTCAGACTCATTGGCTTAGGCCATATGATATTGAAAAATTCTTTGAAAATGGAGCAGTAAAGATCAGAACAATAGATGAAGAGAAGGTATCATTTCTTGTAAATGGTAATAGACTGAAATTATATCATAAACCACTTTGAAGAGAAGAATTTTTTAGAAAATTTTAGGATAACATTGATATGGAGTTAGTGAAGAAGAATTCTTCTTCTTCACTAACATAGCTTTTATTTTTCTATTATTATTCATCATATATATATATATATATATATATATATATATATATTAAAAAAAAACATAATAATAATAAAGTATAAGTATGAAAACCAATCAATGATTGGCATACTTATGCTGAAAGCACATGGTGAAAATCATAACCTTCTGACATCCTATACTTTCAATTTTCTTTTTCTGTAACTAAGTATTCATAATTGCAAAAACACAAATTGCAAATTCATTTCACTCCATATTTCATCTCATCCCACTTCCATTTTCATTCTTTTTTTTTCCATCGTAACAATTTTCATTCCATACTCATATTCCATATCACTCCACATCCATATTCCATATCCATATTTCATATTCTTTTGAAAGGCACATTCTGCAGCTATTCATTCTGTAGTTGATTATGTTCTGCAGCTAATCTGATTCTGCAGGCTACTCCAACAAATAAAATATGATTGTAAGAAAGGAATATGGAACTCTACTCCAAAGATCACCATGCCACAGAAAGGAGAAAAAACACAACAAACAAACAAGGTCAAAGTTCTGAGGTAAATTGTGTAAAATTATTTTAATAGCAAAAAGGTGAAAACATAAAATAGATACAATTTGTATAATCATATGTTTCCTAAATAACCTATCCTTCGAAATGATTGAGCCCTTGTCATAAATCATCTTGACCATATCCCTTATTTTACGTCCCATAATAATCCATCATTAAACTCTCAATTAAATGACTAATGGTCATAGTCATAAATGTGACCTATTAGGCCATGTCTCCCTAAGATCATATCATTCACTTATGGCACATAAATTCCCCAACAGATCCGTAGAAATTTCTTCCTATATCAAATCCACAGCTTGATTACCTCCCTCATTCAGTCACCTCCACCTTACTCTGCAGTCAATTGATTTTTAAGTACAGAATGGTAACATTGAGGGTAAAGCATCATTCTGTGGCTAATCTATCCTCAGACACAGAGAGACTTTTTTGGAAATAGAATATCATACTCTAGCCAATTTAACTTCAAACACAAAAAATAATTCTGAAAGGAAGATACAGAGGAGGAATGGGGCTAATTGTTAGGATAGAACCAGCTGGATTCAAGTACTTAGAATGATATCCACAAGTCAAGGGGCTATTACAGCAAGTAAGGTGGTTAAATTTTATAAAGAAATTTGATGGCTTCCATAAGGAGATTATAAAATCATTTTCTAGGTCTCTTGATGGAGCGGAAGTGGAAATTGGAGACATCAAATTCACCATAATAGAATCATTTGTAGCTAAGGCAACAAGACTACCAAGGCAACGAGAACGATGGTTCAAAAACAAGGAATTTCATAATGAATCTTGGAAGCAGATACTAAAGAATCCAGGTATGGAGGTCACAATATTTAGGAAGGGTATTCTAGGTATTGCTTTAAAAAGTGAGTGGAGAAACATTTTGTTAACTTTGCAAAAACTTATAACATGTGAAGGAAGATTTGGGACAATGTATGTTTATCATATCAGGTTAATAATGAATTTCCTAGAAGATGGTGAGATAAATTTACCTTTCTTTTTACTCAATACCTTCAAAAGAATGGCTTCAAATGTCAAAAAGAAAGTTCAATTTTTAGAAACCACTCTGCATCACCATGGTTTAATAAAGATACTAATTGAGTTCCACCTGGAGAGTATAGGAGATAATTGGGAAGAATTTCTTGTCAAAAATCATTTTCAAGATCATGTAGAAACATCATCTGAAGAAGAAAATGTGAGGATAATTAGAAGAAGAAAAACTGATATTGCTATTGAAAATAAACTCGACACTCCATCATAGGAAGAAGATGAAGAACTAATTTCTAAAAAGTTAACAGAAATTAGAAAGCAGATTAGGACCAAAAGAAAAGAAAAAATAGCAATTGAGTATACTAATAAAGAAAAGGGGAGTCCACTAAAGCTAAGGAGAAGTTCTAGACTCAGAGAAATAATGAAAACTACATTAACAAAAGAGGCAGGGATTATAAATATTGAAGATGAAGAGACTCCAGTTCAAACACCAGTTAACAGATCTCCTATAATTAGTCCTCAAAACTCTCCTCTACAGTATTTTGAAGATGGCCCTAGTAGGAGGACTCCTTATATAGATCCAGTCCAACAAAAAATATATTACTATGTGGAATCCTTGGAAAGAAATGCCTCAAAGAATCAAGAGAAACCTATCATTCCACAAGAACCTCCAATATAAACCCTAAAGCAAGATATGTATGAATTGGAGATACTGAATAGACAGATCGAAAATGAGAATGAGATCTTAAGAGAATAGGTTAAGTTGAAAAATGCAATGAATAGTTATCTCACTTTACAACTGGGAACACTACACAAAGAGAACAGGAAACTTAAGAACAAGAATAAGAAGATGAACAGAGCCCTCATAAATCTCAGGTTTAAGTTACTCATTAGAAAGCCTAGAATGACACTAGCTTCCAAACTAAATAGAAAAATAAGACTGGATGTTTTGGCTGAAGTGTCAAAGCATATGGAGTAAGAAAGAAGAACTTAAAGTGTTAATAAAATTTCATGAGAACATGCAATGGTTTTGTAGTGGGGGTATGTTGAGATCTAGAAATTCCTTTTATTTTACAAAACCATCATCTCATTTCACTCAATTTTCATCAACTCGTAAGCCTAAAATCAATAAAGAATGATTAGGATTGTCTTAAGGATACATGCAGTTGATTAACATGTTGTATTTTCATGGTTTTTGCTGTTTTAATAATTTTGTGCAGTATAGCTACAGAATACAGACATTTTGTAGCTGGTCAAGCATTCTGCAGCTATTTTTGTGTTTGAATATGATACAGCTGTCAGTTAAAGAAATTTCTTATATGGGTAGTTCTAGAATCCGTCCTACATGATTTCTTCCTATCCACGAGGACCAGATCAATGATTGAAGGAGCTTAATCCGATAGTCAAAGCTGAAGTCAAGGAGACCATTTTACACAGAAATTAGGACTTTTGATTTGCTCCACAGCAAATCATGAGTCCTAAGAGTCCCAATTTGATTATAATTTGAAGTTACACCTATAGTTATTCTTATTCGAAGTTAGTTGTGCAATTTACTTATAAATAGAGGTTCTGTAGAACCAAGAACAAGTTAACTGTTAACAGCATAAGTTCGGAATTATAGTTTGATACTCTGTTTTTTCAAACTCTGTTTTTAATAAATGATATTAGCTCTTTGATGCTATTTTTATCACATCTTTGAGGAGCTAAGGAATTCACCAAATTGGTAGTAGAGGGCCCCTGCTGCTAAGGAGGTTTTTATGCTTTCTAGCTAGGTTTATTTCAGTTTATTTGTTCAAGTATTTCTTTCTGCTTATGCTCATTTATTGCTTTCATAATTGACAATTTCTGTGTCCAACTTAGTAAAAACCATTTGTCTTCATTTCATATCTTTATCACTGAATGGTTAGTGACTTATATGTATAGTGGTTGTTTAGGTTTCATTTACTGCTTTCATAATTGACAATTATTGTGTCCAACTGAGTAAAAACCATTTGTCTTCATTTCATATCTTTATCACTGAATGGTTAGTGACTTATAGGTGTAGTGCTTGTTTAGGCTTTATTTATTTCTTTCATAGTAGACAATTACTATGTCCAACTGAGTAAAGAGAATTTGTCTTCATTTCATATCTTTATCACTAAATGGTTAGTGACTTATAGGTACAGTAATTGCTTAGATTTCATTTACTATCTTTCATAGTTGACAATTGTTGTGTTCAGCCAAGTAAAACCCATTTTCCCTATTTCCAAATCTTATATTAAAATGGTTATTGAATTATAGAAACAGTAATTGTTTTAGCATTTTCATTCTTTCTATCATTCACTTAAATAGTTTTAGTTATAAGATCCTCATTCCATTGTAACTAATAATCTCTTTAAAGGACATTCTGATTGAACTTGAATTTGAACATGATTTGCAAGAATGACTAAATGATTAGATTTAATGCAATGTTTGAGTTATAAATGGTGTTTCCCAAATCTCAATTGAGTCATAGATCCATGGATTAGGTTTATTCACTAATTAAGACACTTGTTTCATATTTTTAAATTAGAACTAGAATTTATAACTTGTCCATAAAACTCTAATTTATTTATAGGAAGTTAACTAGTTGTACAACATTTAATTTTCTTAATTTCAAATAGATTTATTCTCAATTTTCAAACTAGGATAAACACACTCAATACTAAAAGCACAAAACCCAAAAAACAATAAGAGAAACACCGAAACAACGAAGTACGGAAAAGGACACTTAGGCACATATAGTGCACTACACTTAATCAAAGTTACAAGCCCTGGTTGATAATTAATGGAAGTAATTTAGGAACACTAAATTGACTAAACAACCTGTATAGCCTAAAGTTAAAGGCATTGAAAATGACCAGAAATCCTATTAGCAAGAACTGGGTAGGAGCCTCTCGGATCCTTTTCTTTGCTTCTAGTGGTGTTGAGTCTGAATATTCCCTAAAAATGGTGGTCACTAACCTAGCTAATTTATTATTTTAAATCCAAAAAAATGATTTTTGTTTTGCTTGGAATGCACTTCTTCTGTAGGCCTTGTATAATCACTCCAGCTTGGAAAATTTTCATGAGGGTTCAATCTCAATGCATCCCTGGCACTACTTCTACAACACCACAACCACTTCAAAGTCAATGTGGTATGTATTTTTTCTAGTAAAAAATTCAAGTTAAAAAGGTGGTTGAAATTAATCCAGCGACCAGAGAAAGAAGAATGTGCAATGAAATTGTCTTTTTAACACGCTCTACTCTCCCTTTCAATAAAATCATTGGGTTTTTCCCAGAGTTTACTAACTAAAAAAACTACACCGTCTAGGAAAATGGAAATAAAACAAAAAACCAATTCCTAGAGTGAAAATAGATTCAATAAAACCCAAACCCCGTCGGCATTCGAGTGCCAATGACGGGTGGGAAAAGAACTAAGGTTCAAGGAAGAAGGGTGAGGTTGTGCATAGCATTTGAGGATGACAAAAATGAATGAATATAAGAATATCCATGTCATCATGACATGGGGAGTGCTTCAAATGCAATAAACGTGAAACCTGGTATATAACTTAAACGATCCCCCTACTTTGAATTTTTTCACAAAATAGTTAAGGGAGCCTGAATATGGATACTTCCCACTGGCATTAGGTTGCATATTTTGTACCTAAGTCTCCACATAATCAAAGGGCATGTTACATGCAAATGCAAAAAAAAACCGAAACAACACTTGCACCAACCATAGTTGTATCTTTCTAAAGGCCGATGGTGTCCTTAAAAAATTCTACAAACTGATCATAAGAAGCAAGCATGCCGATATTTAAGGCCATTGCTCAGGCACCTATTGGACTTGCCCGTTTCCATAGGGTTAGAACCCCTTCATAACAAATCATATGGTATAGTGCATGGAATGCATTTTTTGTAATGTCTTTGTTGCGCAGTAGGAAAATTTACATCCGCCTGGATGCAAATGAGAGATAAATCTAAAAGACTTCCAACACATGCCCCAATACCTCCTACTATCAATCCACAAAGAGAAATATGATATAGATCTAGTGGTTTCTCATCATTAGTGACAATGTCTTTGGTTGTCAATAGCCTACATGATCCAGGACGTGTTGTTGTGTAGGTTGTCTATCTTAACAAAATAGTTGATAACCCCTTGTAAAAAACAAAAAAATCCCTCATCCCTTAGCATGTTATTTGGAACATTATAACATGAACCTTGACCAAACTGAATGCACACCTTGATCATGTCCACAGGTTGGATGACACATGTGGCAAGAATACTAGAGGCTGCTCCATTGACAAATAGCTTCACTGTATTCCACACACTGCTTGTCTTGGGCTTCTCCCCTACCATCTCTCTGAAGGACTCCAACACCCAATAGATCTAAAACTTCCCTCCTTCCTCTTCCTAACATCACCATTGATATGAGAAAAAATAGGCAAGAAGAATATGTTTGTCTACACCTCCTAAACAAGAAAGAAGAATAATATGAAGATATATAATCTCTGTTATGTTGCAATGCCTCCTATTGGTGGCATGAACTAGCACACGTCTCCAGTTTCAATTGCTTCGAGGATGAAGAAAATGAATGTCTTCTATTGCCACTGTCTCCTCACCCAAAGAGGAAACTCTTATCGTGTAAATATATTTCTAATAATGTAAAAAGATTTAGAAAATTACATTAATAATAGTATAACATGACAATGTTTATAAAGCTAATATATGTACTAGGAATTTCCCCTAAAGGTGCAAAGGTACACCGAAGGAATAGAATATTTGATAATATCACCTCACCAAAAAAAGAGCCAACTAATTTTTATATGAATGTACATAAGTGTTATGAATGTCTCCCCTTCAAGCACCATGAGGTGAAGCCATTGCTCACAACCTAGGTATGAGCACAAAGTGTTAAAAAAACTTGTCGCGAATGTGCCACGCCCAACTATCCGTCTTTTCTCAACCACACTATGATGCTAGCCCTATATTTCTATCAGGGCATGAGATCGATCTTTATCGAGGTCCTAGAGCCCAACAACTCATATTCTCATTATTGCCCCTTACCATTTGGGAAAGTGTTATTTTTGGAGACAAATGAATGATCCAACAAGTAGGAAAGAGTGTGTGTACATCTCACATCTAATAATGATAAGCATCTGCCTGATGGGAGAAATTTCAACTTTTAAATTGGAGTTATTTTATGCAATTCTTAATCTGGAATAAAAATTTTAAACATGGATATAATCTTAAAAATTGAAGCCGAAACATTCCAGACTCTCTCGTAACACACTTCAAGGACATATTTTTCCAAAACTCTTTTATAGATAGTAAGCCTAACACAATTGGACTAACATGGAGGAATGGTAGATGGGGATCTTATCACATTTCAAAAATACTAGACCTCTTCTTTGTGAAAAAAGATCTAGCTAACCATCTCACAAATTTGAGCTCATGGGTTCTTCCCTTGCAAATATATGATAATTTTCCTCTGTTTATAGTCTGGAAAAACATTTCAAAAGGGAAGCTTGCTCCCTTTAAGTTTAACCATTTTTTATTGAAAGTCCCAAAATTCACCTCAATGGTCTGAGACTTCTAGAAAAAAATCAATTTGAGCATTGGAAATTCGACTATGGAAAATCTCTCTATAAGCTGAAAAAGCTAAAACAGGTAGTTAATTTTTTGGCTTGTCATCTAAAAAAAGATAGTAGAGAAATTATACAAATCGACGCCCATATTAAATCTCTAAAATATCCACATTCAGCAAACTACTTCTAAAAGGTTTCCATATAGAAATTAGAAAAATTGAACACAAAAAAAAGTTAAATACTTTTGTGTGAAGCATATGAATGGCAACAGAAGAGTCGTCAAATTTGGATTGATGAAGGGGACAAAAATACTTATATTTCCACCACTAGACTTATAGGGATTGTATGAAAAATTCTACTTGGAAAATAAAGAAGGATGCTAGAGAATTTCTTTATGGATAAAATGTTATTCAGAAAGAAGCATTTAGACATTTCCAATCATCACTAAGAGTAAGAGATGCTCCTTCCTCTTAGAAATATATGGACTTTGTTTCTCTATATCTGCAAATGGTCGACTCAAAGAATCTCCTCTATATTTTAGAGGGAGTATGAAGTCTCCTTATTATTTGTGAAGGAGCAAAGATCTATACCCTAAATCAAGTGGGAATAGTGGTCTCTTCTCTCTTCATAGGGAGTAATGATAAACATCACATTTGTATCATCGTCATCATCTGTCATGCACTAGGCTAGGACTAACAACCATACATATAAGTGAAGGGCATGGAGGAATAATGGTGAATGAAAGATTGAATAAACATCTGCAATTTCCTTGCTGAGAGAAAATCCAAAATAGGAAGTGGAGTGACACTCTTTAAGGATTGGATAGGTATCTAGGAAAAGAGTGGTTGAATAGGACCAACATTTTTTGAGTATTGGGAATCCAAGATAAGAATAGTCCTAAAAGGACATACCTAGTGAGCATATGAGTGGGGTATGCCCCAATTCATAAGGGAAATTTCCAATACACACACCCATGCCCCAATTCAGAAAGAAAATTGCTAATACACCCATTGGTAAAAAATTTGGACCTTTAGTGATTCATGATTGGAAAATAATTTGATTCTTGAATCTTTCTTTGGAAAAGAATCTGAACCTTTTTTAGGTCCATGATTGAAACCCTTGCAAAGGCCATGCTATTACTCTATCATCCTAATTATTTTAGTGTCATGTTATTTGTCCAATAGCTATTCAATATTTATGGCAAACTCAATCTATACTTCTCGTATTTGGGGAGAAATGCTTTCAAAAATATCGTTTTTTGAAAGATGTATACCTACGAGGATTTAACTTCAGTAATTAAAGTGTTTTAATTTATGCACTATTAGTATTATCATAGCCACAACATGTAGCTTCACTTATGAGTAGTCTGTAGGGACATGTCCCCTACATTTCCTGCATCCCTCCACTCAAGGGAGGGGAAATATAGATGTCTCAAGGCATCACTGGATGTAAGAGATAGAAATTTTTCCATCCTGGAGATATCCCACTATCTCCAGGGGATGTCCCAAGACATTTGTAGGTGCTTCAGTGACTCCATTCTATATTCAATGGAAATGGGGAGTGCCATGGCATGTTTTAACAGTTTAAGGGTTTTGTAAAACACCACTTTTTATCCCATCTTCCTTTCTTCTGTGTCCTGGAAAATACCATTTTCCATGCAATTTCAACAATTTCCAAAATATGGAAGGAGGTAGATATTGACTTAAGTACCATGACTACCTTTTTAATTTGCAAAAATTATCTATGAAATATTCCAAAACTTCAACAATTCCATAGAAATCAATACATAAACAGTTTCCATAAAATCTGTTGGCATCTAAAATTCATATAAAGTTCCTTCAAAATAGTTTTACATTAACTACACTTAACAACAATGTTTCTGGACAAAAATTTGGAAAAAATCAAAGAGGATCTAAAATTTTACTCGAAAAAACATAGCTAAAAAATAAAAATAAAAATGAACTAGAAAACCTGAAAAAAGAAATATGACTTTTTCGATGCATCCGCCATTTTTTTCAAAAATTGGCAAAAGGAAGTATTTTTTGGCTCAATGACTCATTTTAGGTAGATATCACCAATTAATTAGTGGTTTATGCAAATATTATTTAAAAATTCATTAACGATACCAATGGAATTCATTGCAAACATTGTTTATGCCCACCTAATTCTTTAGCTTAAAGGAGTAAGCTACTGTGACATATAACAGAGATTTGTCAAGCAATTCGATTACTAGCTATGAATCAACGATCTTTATACACACTGTATATATTCATTTGTTACATTCATCTCACCATATCTAAAAGAATATACGAGATGAACACTATCTAACAAGGAAAATTGATTCATATGGGGATGTCATAGTTCACTGATTATTTCCAATAATCACCACAATAGCATTGTTCAGCTTTGAAATTTTGGAAAGGATTCACACCCTAACACTGAAAATTTTCTCTGAAATATGGTAGAGTGGCTATAACCACATACTAAAAGTTTATGATGACCTAGATAGGTGTCTGGGGGTTTTGTTTAAAATACCAACTGGAAATGTCAGCTTCACACCATGTTGACAATAATATTTTTCTTCGGCTTCTCCTTTACAACATTAGTGCAAATCGTGTGAGAAGAAAATTGTTGACAGCCTGATATGTCGCTAGCAGAGTGAACATCTAAAACATGATTAAAATCTTGACCAGACGTGCATTTTGGAAATGTCTATGTATATATAGGACTTTGTTGAACAGGTTTGTCCATCATTACATTATGCATTCTCACAACTCAAGCATACTCTTGCGACCCAAATGTTGAGTGGAAATCCTATTTATTGCCTCCTACTTGATTAAACTACTGAAATCATAGTGCAGACTATTCCTGTGCATATGAAGCTCTGTTTCTTGACTGTGTCATACTACTTGGGGCTAGAAATTCAGGACTATGTGAGTGTTTCTTAGATGTATTTAATAGAGAAAAATGTAAAAAACCTGAATGATCTATAGCCATAGCCATCGATAAATTACCAATTGGGGATGATACAACCAGTAAGTTGTAGGCTGGAGTGGACATTTCCTCACTTGCTTCTAGCATAAGTTGTTGTTGGGGATTATAAATAGGTACCAAATTTACATATTGATGGGAATGAGACATAACAGCATGTTGCATCACTTCCTTATCAATAGATTCAATCTCAACATATAGCATTTGTCCCTTCATGCATGCCTCTTCTAATGGCAAGTTCAGGCTAAAATCCCATCATCGTTTGATTATGTTCAAGCATCTCAACCTGTTCAAACCCCATTGAAAAACCATCCATTGAGAAAAATGTAGGAACAGTTAATAAAACCTCAAGCTGGGGATTCAGCAATGCATACAGAAAATGTTGAGAAGGAATTTACATCTGACCATGTTCAAACCCCATTGACAAACTAGGCATTGAACAGGACACAAAAATAGTTACCAAAGAGGGTTCAACTATAATAGAGCTAATTTTGGAACAAAGTAGTTGACCTTTCTGTAAATAACTTAAAACAGAAACATCTTCAATACTAGAAACTAAGGCCTCAGTGAGTTGAGGAGTAGATGGCTCTTGTACTGATGCAAAACCAGAAGCCTCTTCATTTAAATCAGGTGTGCGAACCTCCATACAAGGTGCACCGACTACCTCTGTAGCAACTGATGGAAACACGTTGTGATAATCTGACTCCATATGACATCCAAAATTATCATCCAAAGGTTGCATAGCATAATATTCTCTTGCTTCATCTTGGTTCAAATAACCAGCTTTTGTAACGAGGGCACCAGATTCCCTCTTCTTTGGTCTCCAACTCATTTGAGCATGTGCCATATTCAACAACCTTTGAAGGAAAAATGCCTTTTTCCAAGTAGATTTTTTGCAGGAGGGAATTAGGAGTGGGAATTGAAATTAATCTAAATTAAAAATTAAAAATTAAATATTAATAACAATATTTAAAACAAAAATTTAATATGTAAAAGCTTATGAAGTGATATTTATTTATGTAAAAGAGTATAATTGTTTTGAAGTTTTAGTTGTTTATGTGGTCATAATTTTTCATGTATTGAGAAAAATTAAAAGACTTCAAATTAAAATTATATGGTTTTTTCTTTTTTTAATATAGACATAAAAAGATATGATAGCATGTCCCCTCTTAAAGTTTGATAATTATTGTGTTTTTTGGACTAAACTTCCACCTATCAAAATGAGGCAAATTACCTATATTTAGCATTATGAGAGGTTATGACCAATGGAGTAATTTCTATTGGGGATTTTATCTATACTAATATTTTCACAACATTACCACATTTTGCACACTAAGAATAAATCTCAAGGCCTTTACCAATGAACATGAAAAGTGCCTTAGACTAGGAATATGGGCACCATTATTAGTCTTTGCATGATAATAATTAGTATGAGGGAAGGTAAAAAAGGCTTTTATTTCTAAAATGAAGCTTCTCATGTTCAAGGGCCATGAATTTGGCATTAAAAACCACATATATCCTCTCTAAATAATATTAGGAATATATGGGATATCAATTACATTAGGAATTTTTTCACACCATGTATAGGATTTAAGGAATGTACCATGCGTAGGGGAGGTAAAAAGGGGCATTAGGCCTTACAAAAAGATTGTTAGAGTCAAGGGAAATGAGCTAGACTTAAAAACCACATAGATATTTTTTAAAGAATCTTTGGTCTTAAGTTGGGATAGGGCACCATAGGATTATTTCTCACCACATATCGGAGTTAGTGTCTATGTTATGGTTAGGAGATGAAAAAAATTGCATTGGTCCCTAAATTAATCCTTCTCGTGCTCAATTTCCATGAACAAGACCTCTAGCTGGGAATATGTGCATTTAGTATGTTTTTCACAATAATAATGGGTCCCATGGCCTTTACTATGGTTAAAGAAGGACATTAAAGAAAAGGGACTTAATTCATAAATAATTAGTAGCCATTAAAAAAGCTTCAAACCACCACATAAGTTATATTCTCTAAGGGATATTTATTGGCCTCTGGAAGGGATGTGTCTACCATTCAAGGGTTTTGCACACTATGATTGGGTCTTGGAGCCTCATCATTATACCTTAATAAAATTATAAGGCTTTCAAATCACATATGATGCTTACAAGTGTAGGCTTGGTCAAAATGGGAACATCATAAGGGGCTTAGGCCTTATTTGAATGTTTGATGACTAAGCTTTGGAAGTAGTTCTAAACGAACATTAACACATACCCTTTATAGGGGATCCTAGGAATATCTGGGGGATCTTTAGTGTCATTGGTATGTTTTACATAGTAATAATGGGTCTTAGGCTTGTACTGTTGCAAAGGGATGAAAACAATGGAATCCCAAGATGAAACTTCTTTGGCTCACATTGCATGAAGAAACCATAAAGAACAATATAAATCATCTTTGAGGGATTTTAAGCCTCCATCTAGGATAAGGGTTCCATTATGAGTTTTTCCACATCATACATGGGAGTTAGTTCTTATATCTTGGCCAAGGAATGAAAATGGACCTTATGCCTAGAACAATTATTTGTCATATTTAATGTCCATGAACATAATATTAGAATGGAAATATGGGAACAACTAGTGTGTTTTGCATAATAAGGATGGGTTGTATGGCCTCTATGATGGATATGGAAGGAAAACAAGATCCTTAGTCCCTAAACAAAACTTCTTTAGTTCAAGGTGTGTGAATAAGGCCTCAAACAACCATACATATCATATCTAAGATATATCTAGCCTTTAGGTGTGATATGGGTTCTATTTGAAGGTTTTTTGTGACATATTCAGGTCTTAGGGCCTTTAAATTTGGCCTGAATATCATTAGGAGTATTTCTGCACCATGTATGGCACCTGGGGCCTTAACCATGGTGAAGGAAGGACCACAAGGTGCTTAGGTCATATTTGAATCTTCCCATGATCAATATTCTTGAACAAATATTCTAATTAGTACACAGAACATCTCTAGGGGATATTTGGCTCATATGGAGGACCTTTGTCACCATGGGTATGGTTTATATGGTAATAATGGGTCTTGGGGAATGTACTATCTTGAGGCCAGGAGAAAAGAGGGCCTTACACCGTAAATAAAGCTTCTTGAATTCGAGGAACATGAATTAACACCCAAACAACCACGTAGATACTCTCTAAGGGATATTCCGATTTCAACTTTGATATGGGAGCCATGGCATGTTATTCTACATAATTAAAGAGGTGCAAGAATTGTTAGTATGCATTTTTTTCTAATAATAGTGTGTGCACATTCTAAGAATGTGAATGTATTATTAGAATTCGTGATCATTTTTTCAATGCATGTATCTATATAATAATATGCATTTAGATTAAAATTCTAGATTTATATCAATTGACCATGTATAAATCAATATACTTTGAATTCAAATTAATGAAATCATTCTCTGTGAATCTAGTCCAATAATCAACCATGGTATTTAATAATGCCACAAAAAACCCATAACAGATAGTGTGTCTGCAATTAAAATTTACTAACATAAATGACTAATTCGACATATACTTGTTGTACTTTTTATTTGGTTATATTTTTATTCTTGGACTATAATAGTCATTTACATTAATCATTATTAATTTTTTCACTTATTATCTGGTCATATATTTTAATCATAGACTAAATAGTCATTTAAGTTAGTTGTTTTTAGTTTAGTCACTTATTATCTAGTCGTATATTTTATTACTATACTAAATTAGTCATTTAATTTAGTCTTGTTTATTTTAGCCACTAATTATCTAGTCGTATATTTTATTCCTAGACTAAATTAGTCATTTAAGTTAGAAATTTTTAGTTTGGTTAAATAAATTGCTCAAATTTAGTAGTAATTGACTTGAAATAATTGTGGTGACTAAATTTTTTAGTCACGTGGTCACTAATTTCATCATTTTCTACTAGTGCTAGTATGGAGGAAGAAAGATCTTCTCATTAGTTCCACTTCTGAAACATGAAAGTCCTAGATGAGTGGGCGAACTTGATCATAGACACTAGACACATGAGAGGGAAGTACACTCAATATATGTATATAATTCATCTATATTATAAAATGAAATTTATGATGTGTCGGACTATCCTAGAATACCATGAATCTTTTGTCGACATCCTCCATTCCATCGAGAAAATGCACAAGCATATCAACATAATGGGAAAAATAATGGATTGGATTAAGCGCCATCTCAAGATTCCCTTCCTCCACAACAATGAAGGCTTCATCAAACCCAAAAACTTCCATTATGTTAATAGGATTTTATTTGGGCCTCTCTACATTATGCCCAACGGTTTTGTTGTTTGATCAAATAGCTATAGTTTTTTTGCAATTGTCCAAATAGGCCCAGAATTTATATGTAGCTTATTTATTTTTGTAACTTTAAATTTTTTGTTGGCCTTCACTTCCTTAATGAGAGTATATCTTTGGCTATGATATAGTCTCGTTTATTATATTCTACCATGAATTTTGAAAATTACTATGTAATTATCAATATTTTTAGTTAAAATAATTTACCCCACAATAGATAGATATATATATATTAGACATTATTAACAATAGATGAAAAACAAGTCAGAAATTCACAAAAGGTAAAAGAAGTTAGATTTATAAATTCATCAGGGTCTTAAAATCCAACAAAAAACATGTACTAAAAATCATCAAAAAATCGCTAAATTAAAGGGGTAAAAGAAAATGTGGGATCCTAACTTGAGTTTAGATTAATTTGACTTCAAAAAATTTCCTGTTTACTAAATAGATGCATCAATTTTAGTGTAGATATTGATTTCTAATGTTATTTGAATTATTTCACTTGATGCATTAACTTTAGTGTAGATGTTGATTTCTAATCCTATTTTATAGACTGAACTTGATGCATATATTTTATTGTAAATGCATATTTTTAATCCTATTTGATTGTTTGCACTAGATGCATTGATTTTAGTGCATAGGTTAATTTTTTATTTGATGTAGGTATATGAATGATGTGCATTTCTTTAAAAGTAATTATAATGATACTGTGCATTGATTTCCACCTATGCACAATGTAATTATTAATGGTGTGCATTGATTTCTATGTTATAGTAATCATTATCATAGATAAATATTAAATAGAAATGGATAACAAAGAGCCTAGATGCATCTTAATAATGATTCTAGATACATCTTAAATGAAAATGAACAACGAGGAGAAAGTTGTTAGAGGAAGGCATAAGAAATGAAAATAAGGATTCATTTATTTCAATGTACATGTTAATTTGTGATCTAACGTAAATATATGGATGATGTGCATTATTTTAGAGTAATTAAACTAATAGTTTGAATTGATTTCAGTATAATCAAAATATAATTATTGATGTTGGGAATTTATTTTTGTGTTATAGTAATCATCATCCTAAATCCATACTAAAAAAAATGGATAAGAAAGAGACATGAAAAAAATTAATCATTAATTTAGATCCATCTTATCGGCGTAGATCCTTTTTAAATAGGAATGAACAACATAGAGCAAGTTTCCAGAAAGAGGCATAAGAAATGAAAGTTACCAAGGAAAAAAGAGGAAATCAACAAATACATTTCCAACAAATGAAAAATGAATAATTGCAAAAATGGCTAAAGGAAAAAATTAAATGAAAATAAACCACAATAAAGAGAATATCAAATAATGTCAACAAATAAGGGCACAACAAATGAAAATTGAATAGTGTCAAGAGTAAAGAATGATAAAAAAATGCACAACAGAGAGGAAATGAACAAGAAAAGGGAGATGGAATGAAAATTGAAACCACGAACAATAAATAAATAAAAATGATAAATAAAAAAAAGCATATCGACAAGGAAAACAATATCAAAGGACTCAACCATAGTACATGATTGAAAAGAAAATAATACTTAAAAAAATATGTTTAAAACATATATATTCCCAAATTCATCGTATAACTCTCATTGTTATGAATATTTCACATTAAAAATTTCATGATGGGATTTATCAATTAGGTCAAGTTCATATATGTCATTTTTGTGAGGAGTCATATTCTAGAATTCACTTGTTTAATAAAAATACATGCATAATGTGCATGAGATATAGAAGTGAAGGAACTGATTAGGTTAATCTTATACTTATTTAACATAATTAAAATGATTAGATTAATCATATGTTTGAAAATTATTTTTTCATCGTGCACTACTGAAACCAACCTTGATCCGTCTCAACTCTAGATCTATTTGTTCGCACAAACACGGTTACCGATGAAATAGGTAACCTGACCTAAAAATGGGAACTCTAGCCCAAAAAGACTCAAAAAAACATGAAAAACACCCCAAAAACAAAAAAAGTGTATTCTAGAACGCACTCGGTTTTTTTTTAAGGTCAAATTTCAACATTTTATAAAATTATGCTAAAAACAAAATTGTTTCTTGAAAAAAGGATTGAAAAAACACCCTCAAAGCAAAACCAATTGATGCTGGAATAACAAAAAAAAAATTGTGTCATATTTTTGACAAAAAAAAATTAAATTTAAAAATAAAAACATTTAAAAGCTTAAAATTTAAAAATATATAGGAATAAAAAAATAAAAATAAAAACAAAATAAAAATTTTAATTCAAACATTAAAAAAAACCTAAAATTTAAGAAAAAATAACAAATAAAAAATAAAAATAAAAATTTAAAGATTAAAATTTCAAAATATATAGAAATAAAAACATAAAAACAAAAACAGAATAAAAATATTGAATTAAAAAAAAAGGTTAAAAAAAAGAAAGAAATTATAAAAAATAAAATATAGAAATTAAATTTAAAAAAGAAAAAGAAAATGTTTATTAAATTAAAAAAGATAAAAAATTAAATTTAAAGAAATATACTAAATTTAAATAAATTTAAAACTTAAAAAAAAAAAAAAACAAAAACATTATTGAAATTAAAAGTAAAAAAATGAAAAATTAAATAAAAATGAAAAATGAAAAATAAAATACAATAAAAATATTAAAAAAATATATATTAAAAAACAAATAGACTTTAAAAAATAAATTAAATTTAAATTATAAAAAATAAAATATATACATATGAACTTAAATTTATATATATATATATATATATATATATATATATATATATATATATAAATATATATATATATATATATATATATATATATATATATATATATATATATATATATATTAAATATATATATATATATATATATATATATATATATATTAGATTTTATTAAATTAAAAAAAAAATGCTAATATTAAACTAACAAATTAAATATAAAAAAAATATTAAATTTTAATAAATAAATGAATAAACAAATAAATTTTGAAATAAAAAATAAATTTTAAATATAAAGAAAAAAAAACATTGTTAAAATAAAAAGCTAAAAAACTTTAAAAATCAATTAAAATTCAAAAATAGAGAAAAATAAATTAAAAAATATATATTAAATAAAAATAAATAAAAAACAAATTAATTTGAAAAAAATAAGTTTAATTAAAAAAAAAAAAAAAAAAAATCTAATTTTAAATACACAATTTTAATTGAAATAAAAAATATATAAAAATTTTATGCAATAAAAAAAATAATAATAAGAAAATAAAATTTTTTTAAAAAATATTAAATTCAAATAAATTAAAAAAATAATTAGAAAATTTACTAAATTTTAAAAAATTAAATGAAAAAACTAAACATAAAATTTAATAATAAAAAAAGTTAAAAATTAAAAATTAAAAAAATATATATATATATATATATATATATATATATATATATATATATATATATTAAAAAAAACAAAAATACGAAATTTAATAAAAATTATTAACAAAATTTAGAAAAAATAAAATAAAAAACAAAAAAAATTTAAAACAAATTAAATTTTAAATATAAAAATTAAATTAAAAAAAATAATTTTAAATTTTTTGAATTTAAAAAAAAAATCAAATTAAAGAAAGAATATTAAAAATTGAAAAAAAAAAAATAATAATTTTTTTATCATGGTGGCGCTACCAATCGTCCTCCCACCCAGGTGGCAGCAGAGGCCGGCCGCTGGGCGGGAGGCCGATTCCGAGAATCTGCCTCCCGCCGCGGGAGGCTGATTCCAGGAATCGCCCTCCCACCAGGGGAGGCCGATTCCGGGAATTGCTCTCCCGCTGCAGGAGGCTGATTTCGGGAATCGGCCTCGGGGCGATTCCCGGAATCGACCACCCGCGGCGGGAGGGAGATTCTCGGAATCGCCATCCCGCCGCGGGAGGGCGATTCTCAGAATCAGCCTCTGTCGCGAGAGGGCGATTCCCAGAATCGACCTCCAGCTGCGGGAGGTCGATTTGCGGCGCCACCACGATCAAAAAATTCTTTTTTTTTTTTTTTTAAATTTTTAATATATTTTTTTTTTTAATTTGATTTTATTTTTTTTTAATTCAAAAAATTCAAATTTTTTTTTTAATTCAAATTTTTTATTTTAAATTTAATTTGTTTTGATTTTTTTTTTTTTTTTTTTTTTTTTTAATTTTGTTTTTAAATTTAATATTTTAGATTAATGATTTTTTAAAATTTAAAATTTATTTATAAAATTTTAATTTAATTTTCTTTTTTTTTAATCTTTTATTTTATTTAGTTTTTCACTTTTAAAATTTATAAATTGTTTAATTTAAAAAAAAATAGTAAATTGATGGATATTTATTTCTTAATTATTTGCACATGGTTTTTTTCATTTTTTTTGTTTTTTAATGATAGATTTTTTTATTTTAATTTTATTTTTCAATTTTCAATTTTGTTTTTTCTTTTCAATTTGTTTTTTTTTGTTCATTTTAAAATTTGTATTTTTTTTCTTATTATTATTATTTTTTTAATTTAAATTTTTAAATTTAATTTTTTTTTTTGTATTTTATTTTTTTATCTAAATTTTAATTTTGTAATTTAAATTATTTTTAAATTTTCTATTTTAAATTTTTTTTTAATTATATGGTTTTTTTTAATAACTTAGAAAAAAATGTTTTTGATGTTTTTTTTTTTTGGGGGTTAATTTTTGTTTTTTTTCTTTAAATTATGTGTTTTTTTTTCAAATTTTGTCATTTTTTTAATATAATTTTCGAATATTTTTGTCTTATTTATTTATTTTTGTTTATTTTTTTTTATTTTTACAAGTTAATTTTGTTTTTTTTACATTTTTATTGGTTTTTTTTATTGTTTTTATATATATTTTTTTTATCTAATTTTTTTGTTTTATTACCAACATGAAAATCACCACTCTAAAAAAAAAAGGTTGATGCTGCATCAATAGGTTTCAAAATTAGCATGAAAATCACTAACATTTTAAAACAAATATTCATACTTCATAAATAAAAATATTAGAGTGTCAAAAATGTGCTTAAAAAAAAAGGTGATTCTGCATCACCACTTTTCAAAATCGAGTGCTTTTTATGCTACCAAAAAAATGTAGTTAACAGTGCGGTTACCTATTTCATCGGTAACAAGGAGTCTCTCCTTGACTTCATAAGGAGTAAGCCTTACACATCATAGTTGATTTCAAATTTTAAAGGGGTTGTTTGAATGGTGGGATGTCTTCTCAAAGATTTTGAAATGATTTTTTTTATATTCTTTAAGACTTTCATGGATTCGGAAAGTTGTGGCAAGTATAAATTTTATGGGTAAATTGGTAGTATAGGGAGTAGATTGTAACAAGTGAAGAAGATGTATAGCTGGTACTTATTCTAGGAAACATTCCTATCCTAAATCAATCACACAACTATGATGCTGGTTGTTTACACAAATTCTATTTATGCAAAGTAAACAACATTGAGATAGTAGATTTCATGTATAAAGTATTCCAAAAATCCTTTATGAAATATGCACTCACATGTTCTAGAACACATATATGATTTCCAGAAAACTAAGAGAAAATAATTTACTGTTAAATCCTTTAATATTTTCTCACTAACACCTTACTAGGTGTTGCAATTCATATTTTAAAATAAATTAACAAAGAAAGAAGACACATCATACATTAGATGTTCCTTGAGTCAAAAAATTCTCCAGTATGAAGTAAAAAAAGATTTATAATATATTCAGTCTTCAACTAGCCCGACATCCAACCTGGAAATGGTATTTCTAAATGGTATATATAGCAAGAGAGGCACCAACTCCATCTCTCATAAAAAGAATGAAACAAAGGCTTTATAATATATTCAGTCTTCAACTAGCCCGACATCCAACCTGGAAATGGTATTTCTAAATGGTATATATAGCAAGAGAGGCACCAACTCCATCTCTCATAAAAATAATGAAACATTACTCCCAACATTACATAGGTGTCCAAAGAAATTACAACCATATCCCATCGAAATCTAACTGAAAGGACAACTGTAGAAGAAAGAAGAGAAGAAATTTGGGCTAAAATTCTAAGTGTGTTGTCATGCTACCCCTTTTTCTGCTAATTTGTCTCATTATTTAACTGACTTGGCTGACATACAGGAAGAGATTAACAGTTGGGTGTATTACTCCTGGTTGACACCTAAGCATTACACGTAAACCATGACTTGATTTAAACTAAACTGGCCGCATACGACTCCTATCACAAGATATAAAACATTTAAAAAATATTTGAAACATATTTACACTACAACGCTTGATAAAATGAAAATGCACTTTTTCATTTATTTTTAAAGAGAGAGGATGTTACCAGAATTTCCAGTAGCATTGGAATAAAAGGAAAATAGACAAAAACAAGAATATAACAGATTTTAGCCGTTATTAGAAACTTCGGTAGCGACTATTTTTTCTTCTTTTTTTTCAAAGTTTAATGCTAAAAACAAAAAAATTTAAATGAACTCATGACTTAGCAAATAACTGTGCTAAAACTATCAAGCACCAGGAGTGACCAAATCTATTGAGGTACAAACCTTTCCTCAAGTTTTATACTCAAAAAGAGGTTTGCACATCGATAAATTTGATCCATTACTTGATAAATTGAAATTATGATACATATACACTAGTTATTAAATAAATAATTAACAATATCTAAACTATCTTCAATATTTTCTTTAAGGCTATAAAATTCATCAACCATTATGGCATATGGTTAGATAATTAAGATTTTATTATAATTTAAAATAACAATAAGGAGGTCATACAATATAGAGATGATGACTAAAAAGTTAGTACTTGTTGGATCTGTGCCATTTCCTCATAATTATTTATTTATTTATTATTATTATTATTATTATTATTTATTTATTTTTCCTCCTAATTTCTTGTTTTTTAATTTTTAGTATTTCTTTGTATTTTTTTAATACTAATAAATTATTAATTACTTTATTTTCTTCATTATTAATTTATTTATTTGTTTACTTTTATTTCATTTATTGTTTTTATTATTTTTTTAATTTAATTAATTCATTTATTTATTTGTTTTGTTGCACATTTATTCTTATAATTATTAATTTTTTAGAATTAATTATTTTTATTAATTAAGTTTCACACAAATATTATTTGTATTTTAGTGTTTTCATTATTTAGGTTTCAACCTAATATTCTTTATTTAAGTTTGACCATTTATTATTTTTATCTTTTTTTTGAGTTTTTAAAATTAATTGTTTTAGGTTATTTAACGTTGAACTAAATATTATTTTTATTTTATTAACTGATTTATTGTTTTGATTATTTAAGCTTCAGCTAAATATTATTTTTATTTTAGATATTCATTTCATTAAAAAAATATTCATTTTCATTAATTATTTTTCTTAATTCAATATTAACAACTATATTCTAATAATTATTTCTTTATTAAAACATTATTTATTAATAAATAATATTTATTGAGTCAAATAAAATTGTTATATTAGAATGGCTAAAAAAAATTATCTTCATCTATTTAACTTCATGCGAAGGTTCTTCATCTTGTCCCGACGATGAAAACTAATATGAATTTTACTAAAAACAAATTCACAGATGTCTAAATTCAAATAATAATATTCTTTTCATAATTAAATAACTAGAAATTGAACCATATGTTGCAAAGGAAAATTTGTAAAGTAGTAACATAGAAAAGAGTAGTATAGAGGAAATTCTCTTACATGAGTCATGTAGGATAGCTACAACTATAGAGAGTGAACAACAATATTGGGTTATTTAGTTACATAATTTGGTTACAACTACATATGTTAACATCATTTTTAGATAAGTATAATTCATTTGGTCCTAATATGAAATCTCATCATTCAATAAGTTTAGAAAATCAGGGGTTTGATTAGTATAACCCTTTCTTCTCTAAGAACCATAAGTATCGAAGTACCAAAAAGTAGATTTTCAATGGGAAAAAAGAGATTAGATCAAAACCACAAAGAATAACAATTCATGTATGATATGACTTAAGTATTTAATGATATACATACAAAATCTCTTAATAAACACACAAATAATTTCATCATTTTTTCTCTTCATTAATCATAAATTTTTCATTTTTCAAAAATACCAACCAAAAAAAACTAATTACATCATTTAAATAATCCAACATAAACCTCAATGTGTAATTATAATATTTACCTCATATCATTGAAAATAAATAAACATTAATTTACATCATAGCATTAAAAAGACAGGAACATCCTCAATGGCTACTCAAAAGAAATGAACATTAATTTATGTGACAACAATAAAAATACATGAACATTAATGGGTTACTTTGAGAATATATAAACACCTTAAATCACTCAATAAGAATTTCAATTTAAAAAATCTATTATCACATTTATCAAAGAAATATGTGTTAGAGGATTGGGTTATTCAGCTAAACCATTCCTTAAGAATCATAAGAAGTGTAGAAAATGAGATGTTTAATTGGTATAATCATTTCTTCTCTAAGAACCATAAGTATCCAAGTACCAAAAAAATATTTTCAATAGGAAAAAAGAGATTAGACCAAAACCACAAAGAATAGCACAACTTATCACCCACTATATACTTGAAAAATATAAATAATTTTAAAAAATATATCATAAATACATATATATATATTTAAAATATCATAAAAATATCAAAAATTCAATTATTTTTCATATTTTAATTTAATTAATATACATTTCAACAATACACAAAATAATAATATCATACTTAACTATAATTTTGAATTATGTGTAAGCCTAATCATTTATTGTACATTGGTTTTTAAGAACTATCATCAACTAGTATGTATTTCCAACATATATATATATATATATTTATATAACATTCTCATATTGCTTTAAAAATATATTGCAAATATTTAAAATTATAGAAATGAATATGACAATATTTTAAAACCAAGTTTTTATAATTTTCATTTTTATATATTTGAACAATACAAATAATAATAACATCACAATTATGTATAATTACCTTTTTTTGGATAAGAACAATTATAATTTAGTTGTATGTTTTTTTTAACAAGTATTATAAACTAATATATATTTCAAAATATAAATAAATGAGAAGATCATAACATTTTAAAAATATATCACAAATAAATATCAAGTATATAAATGATCACCATAATATCAATAATAATTGTAAGATTTATTATTAAATATAGAATTTAGAAATACATGTATCGTTTTCTTTTTTAATTTTTTTTTATAAATTATACTATTATTTGGAATCAATCAAAGATAAAATAGTGAAATTAACAAATGTTTTTAGGGATTTTTATGCTCCTAATTGCTCAATATAACTACATCAATATTTATTTTAGAAGAATTTCCAAGTCAAAACATTATAAAAAATAAACTAACAAGTATTATAAACTAATAAATATTCAAATGTAAATAAATGAAAAGATCATAGCATTTTAAAAATATATCACAAATAAATATCAAGTATCAAAATGGTCACCATAATATCAATAATAATTGTAAGCTTGATTATTAAATATAAAAATTAGAAATACATGTATTGTTCTCTTTTTTAATTTATTTATAAATTATACTATTATTTGGAATCAATCAATGACAAAATAGTAAAATTAACAATGTTTTTTAGGGACTAGTTATGCTCCTAATTTCTCAATATATGTACATCAATATTTATTTTAGAAGAATGTCCAAGTCAAAACATTATAAAAAATACTATGTTCGATAAAATTACCATATCTTTTCTGTCACTATTTTTAACCCCTATCACATGAAACCCCTTGGATATACAAATAATATTTTATTTTCTTTGAAGTTAAAAGTTGTCAACATAGAATTTCACCAAGAAAAAATATAACTATTTACCATATAAAAATAACAAAAAGAAAATAATAAAATAAACTTTAAATAACCTCTTAAAAATATATCGCAAATAAATATCAAGTATCCAAATGATCATCACAATATCAATAATAATTGTAAGCTTTATTATTAAATATAAAATTTAGAAATAGATGTATTTTTTTATTTTCAAATTTATTTATAAATTATACTATTATTTGGAATCAATCAAAGAAAAAATAGTAGAATTAACAATTTTTTTAGGGACTGGTTATGCTCCTAATTGCTCAATAGAGCTACAATAATATTTATTTTAGAAGAATGTCTCAGTCAAAATATTATAAAAAATACATTAGCAAGTATTATAAACTAATATATATTTCAAAATATAAATAAATGAAAAGATCATAGCATTTTAAAAATATATCAGAAATAAATATCAAATATCCAAATAATCACCATAATATCAATAATAATTGTAAGTTTTATTATTAAATATAAATTTAGAAATAGATATATTGTTTTTTTTTTTTTAATTTTATTATTATTTGGAATCAATCAAAGATAAAATAGTAAAATTAACGGTTGTTTTTAGGGACTGGTTATGCTCCTAATTACTCAATATAGCTACATCAATATTTATTTTAAAAGAATATCCAAGTCAAAACATTATTAATAAAATTACCATATATTTTCTTTTACTATTTCTAACTTTGAAACCCACTTAATATAAAAACAATATTTTTTTTTGAAATTAAAAATTGTCAACATGAAATTTCACTAAAAAAAAATATAAGTATTTACCATTATAAAGTGCCAAAGTGAAGGTATACACTATTTCTAACACCCAAAAAAAATAATTAAAAATAAATAAATAGAGGATCTCGAATGGTAACGTTAGCTAACTATTATTCGCAAAGAGAAACTATAGGTATAACTCCAGCCGGTACCTGAATAATGCCACTGGTACCTGATCAGAATTTAATATGCAAACAACGTAATAAAAGTAAAGAATCCATTTCTACTATACAAGCCATATAATTTTCATGAATTATTTTTCAATGGATGAATGGACATTAAATTGCTTTGAAGAAGTTGGAACATGGCCATTAGGTATAGATGTTATATCACCGAACAAAGAAGAAGTGGGAAGTGGTCAGAAATACATAACAACTGAACAAAGAAAAAGAAACTCAGTCGAACTGCCCAACTTCCACCAAACAACTGAACAAAGAAAAGGAAACTCAGTCGAACTGCCCGACTTCCACCAAACAGCTACTCTCACAACTCAAGAGTGGGAATGTGCAACGCCGAAGGGAAATAACGGAGTCATCGACCTGGAAACAGGGCGATAGGTCAATAGGAGATGACTTTGAATTCTGCATAGTATCTTCTAGGGAGCGAGCTTAATGTGTGTACTTGCAAAATCATCATGAGAGTCCTAAAATGAGGGCAACATGGAAAAAAAAAAGTTTTTAAAATAATTTTTTTTGGAATTGATTAGTGAAATTATTTCAATTGTTTAACATCAAAATTAAAAATCAATAATACATAATGATATATGTAGCAGTTGAAGATAGTTATTTTCAAATAAAAACACTTTACAATATAATTAATAATAATAATTTCTTTTAAATATTATATAAAATTAAATAAAAAAATGTTTATTATAATTTAAAATATTTTATTATTAAAAAAATACAATAATATAGGGGTATGATTTTTTATTATTTTATCGTTTAAAAACAAATATAAATAATTTGAATATTTTTTATTTTAATTAAATACATAATTTATAAAATATAAATTTAATAATTTAAAACATGTGTAGATATCATTTCATATTATGTTATAAATTGCAGTAACACCATATAAAAATGCATTTATTTATTCTCTCTTATTTTCACACTTATACAGTAACATGAATTAACGTAAATAATGTAGAATGTAAAAAAACAATTAAAAAAGTAAATCTTCCCAAATTCTCCTAATTTATCATATTTAATTTATCATATTTATGGATAGTTCATTGCATTATATTTACATGTCTCTTTTTCCATTTGATGTATTTGTATGTTTATAACGGGCTTCTAAATTATATTTAAAAAAACTATTATGTGCATTAACAATTGGAATTTCATTAATTTCCCTATATGTATGTATATAAAACACCGTTCTCCCCAAACTAACTTGATTTTAGTTGTAATTGATTTCAATAATTTGTTGATCCATTCTTTATTTTTGGTCCACTAATATATTTAATCATAGAAATTTTCAATGATTTGTTGATCGATTCTTTATTTTGGGTCCACTAATATATTTAATCATATAAATTTGGTTGTGCTTGTCATGATTATTCTTTATTTCTCACATTAGATGTGTTAATTCTAAGTAATTTTTCATTGAGATATCATCTTGTGATTGCAATATTTACTATTTAATAAAAATATATTTATTTTTTCTTTTTATATAATTTTTTTTTTTTTTAATGAAAATATGAATTGGTTATTTTAATTAATTCTAATATAAATTCCTGGATGAGTGTGAATTGAGGAATGTACCATGGCGGTCTGGAACCTTAACGCCCATTATGGGACCTTAACCCTGACGATGATAAATATGGCACGTCGTAGCGGGTTGGCATTGGCAGTCACCTTGGAGAACATTCTCGAGGTAGCATACGTTATTTCTAAGGTGGCGCAGGTCTGGAAGAACTGTGGTTTTTCCAGTGAGATGAACTAGAGAAACCGTATTCCAGTTCCTTCGATGCGCTAGGACCTCTCGATCCCCCGAGCTATTCCTTACGTGTATGGGGCTTTCTCTTGCGAAAGAGGGGTTGTCTCTTTGGATGAATTCTTGGGACTACAGGTCGCATTGTCTGGGATATGGGCTTGACTCTCTGCATGTAGGAATCTCAACTGCATGCCAACCATACTACTCTAGTAGGGCGTAGCCGGCTGGTAAATTCTCTGACTATAGCATTGTTGGTTTTTTTCGGTTTAATTATCAACCTATTTATCTTCTGCAAACTGCCTCTAGTTGGCGAATCGTTTTTAGATTTCTCCTATGTGCGGGTAAGCTTGATTTTTAGACTCGCTAAGTGGGTTTGGTGTGTGGGATTCAAGCGTGTTTGTGAAATTTTTTTCTTCATGTTCTGGTTCTATCGGTTGTGGAGAAAGCTAATATCTTGTCATTTTGTAGCACCAAATTTGTGTGAACGAGTGAAGAGAGGGAGCCCCAGCATCTCAAAAGGGATCACATGATAGCTCCATGTACTTGGTGTGCCTGGACTAGCATAGTCTCAATCCAAAAGAACGCTTACTCTCGTTGTCAATGAGGAAATTCCAAGTGAGCTGGACACCCTCACCGTGGTGGTGGTCAAAGGGGTAGGGGAGAATGTCACCTAGGGGAGCAATCAGAGGAGGAACGAGAGTCAAAACTAGCCTGAGGAGGTTTGTCAGACCATGTCGACCTGCCACCCCATTCGACTAAATTGAAGCCTAGATCCAAGTAGTATAGGCTTCAGTGGACCAACTTTTTCAGACCAGACAAACCAACGACAATGAAAAAAATAGCTTCTTCAGTGACATTATTTACAATCAAGGTCGCATCCTAGAATGTCATGCTTCTTTTTGTTGTAACAAGAAATGAGTTTGAGATTGGGTGGATGGCTTTGAAGGGCGAATGAACCACATGGAATCTCTCATCAACGAGACCTTCCACCGTCCAGTGGAATATGGGAATGATACTAACGCTCCAAATGAAAACAATACGTAATGTAGAATGTAGGATATATCTTGTTTTTTGATAAATTTTGTACATGGGCTGTAGATAAGAACTCCTCATGTTTTGTAGGGACATTATATGGTATTTCCTGTATGTTATTAATGTCCAACAAATCTAGTTGAATTGAAGCATTAAAACGACGAAGAACAACCCTCTAGCGACGTATTAGCAGTTTAAATTAATAGAAAATATTGACTTTATAAAAACTAATATCAAATATTAATTTAAAATGAGTAAAAATAATTTATAATAAAATAAATATATATTTAATACTTAAACTTTTTATTTTAAAAATATTTATTTTAAAAAAAATATAATTAAAATGAATTATTATTTGTATATTTACAATAAGTTTATAGGTTTATGGGATTTTGGTTTAATGATAAACAAATTTATTTCTAAAACATTTTTGATAGAAAAATACCATAAATATTAACCTTAAAAAATAAATTCTTTATAAAATACTTTAAAATAATGTTAAAGCTATATTTTAATTTAGTTCATAAATATTGACCTTAAAAAAATTATCTTAATAAAATATTTTAAAATAATATTAAAACCATATTTTAAATTTTTCATTCAAAAATTAATATTAATATTTTTATTTTTAGTAAAATTATATAGATATCCATTGATATATAAACTATTGTTTAAAAAAAATATAATATATTATTATATTAATAAAATAATAACTTAAATAGTTAATTTATTTAAAATCTTGTTAAAATATAAAACTATTAAATTCAATTAAATTTAATGAAATATCACATCACACTTCCACATGAACCAAATATGATGATGATGATGGTGATGGTAATGGTGATGGTGATGGTGATGGTGATAGTGATAGTGATGATGATGGCGGTGGTGGTGGTGGTGGTTAACGTCCACTGAGACCAATCTTTGGTCTATGAGACCTAAAGAAAAGAGTTATTTAGTTTGATTTAAGATTTTATTCCTATGCTCTACAAGCTTGGAGAGAAGCCTCCCGAGCTCACTATAATTTTGACATCTTAAAAGGCTAGGAAGGTCAGTATTGCAACAAAGCTTATGAAATTGAACTCTAATGTGGTTGTACGCGGGACATTCTAAGAGGAAGTGATTTTCATCCTCGATGTTCATATTCTCACAGAGATGGCAGATCCTATCCATCCATGGTGTTTCAGGAACTGTCCAACGACTTGTTTCACTATGGAGCTCATGAGAGTTCATTCTAATCTTAGCTATATTAATTTTCTCCTTTGAGCTAGTTAAAACAGAGAGATGTTTTTTATCTTCTAGGGTGGGGTTGATGACCTCCTGATCTTTCTCATACCACATTTTTTCTTTTTATACCAGTATCTTTATTCAAACATATAAAAGTGTGAAATTTATATTTTTAAATCATTTCACATAGTTAAAAAAAATTACCTTACAAAATTCAAATTATTACCATGTATTATTTCGCAACCCCTCCACATCACTGAAATATATAAATTACTTACCTTTAGCTTCTTTATAATATATACACATGTAATTTTATATATTTAAAATATTTTCAAATAAAATATATGTCATAAAAATTAAATTAATGATATATATAACTCATTTTAATGGTGTCCTAGAAAAAAAATGCTGATGAGACGATGCTCTTGCCAATTATCAATATGTTAAAGAGGTGGATGGTATGGCTAACTCTCCACATGCAATTACACATGCTATGAGTCATGATAATTTAGAAAATTAAAATGGAAATCCCCGTGACATTCACATCTTCTTATGAAGCTCTAATTCATGTCACAATTTTATGTCATCTCCATGTTTCCACCATGTTGTGCATCGAACTTCCCCCCATGAACATCTAGTATTTTAGCACTTAAATGAAGGAAGGTCCAAACCCCCCTCACCTACAACTCCATATATCTCATTACACTGATAGTTGGATGCCTCATCGCCCTTTCATGACCAAGATTGAGTTTACTCTAGTGAGGGTGTCACCATAACGACTTAGAAGACATCGCCTCGAATGGGAGCACTAGTAAATTCTATATTGGCCACTACTTCTAGTTGGTGTTGTCTTGGTTTATCGGTGGCATCATTTAGGTTGAGAAAATTATTATTAGTCTTACTATTCTCATCCCTTTATATTGGCCCTACACACAAAAATCTTGCTCATTTTCTTCCCTAGTTCTGTTTCTATTTTTTGTTCTCCTTTCACTTCCATAGTCTTTATTTATTTCACATTAAGCTACCTTATTTTTACCTCCCTCTATCCCATCAGACATTTAGCACCCATATGTAAAATTCCTTTGATCTCTACTCCTCTTGTAGCATTATACGAAGGAAAAATGTACTCAAGGCACATTTTTGAAGGCCAAGGATTATCACGTAGACCAAGATCCCAGTCCCAAGACTAATTAGATGCTAAAATTTATATTTTAGTCACACCTCCTAAGTATCAAGAAGAAATCCACCAACACAAGATTTAGAAGCAACTAACAAGCAGAGCCATTTGGATTTAGAAATTCAAGATGAATACTTTGAATGAGTACTAGGCCTCAACCATATTAGGGGCAGTAGGAACAATTATCTTCATTCCATCACCCTACATTATAAAATGAAAACTCTCTAGGGATACATCATCAAAGAGAAACAAGAGGATCACAATGAGATGATAGATTGCCTCAATGATATCCAATGGATTCAAAACACCATTTTTTTTGTCAGCATAGATGTGTGTTATGCAACCAGCTCACAAAATAGAAGAAAATATAGATCAATAACTTATAAATCATCCTCTTCGAGGGGGAAACCTCATTTACATTACATAAAGGAACAATTCTTGGATGATTCAAATGAAAAAACCTTATTTCTATATATCGGAGTCTAAGGGGTTACAATATGATCAGAGCCGATGTTAAATAATAATGTAAGGGGACAAAAATAACAATAGTGGGATTCTATGGGGCACAATAATAACACTATGGATACTACATTGGTACCACGATAATAAAAAGGGGGATACACTAATAACAATAAGTGGATACACTAGTCTTATAGGGACCTACCATGCCCCTCTCCTTCAAAAAATTGTTTTCCTCAATGCTTGAGTAGTTCTAGATCGTTCTGTATAAAATTATCATCCTCCTATGAGTAATATTCACCGGGTAAGTTCTTCCACTTGATGAGATACTCTCAAATTGATCCATTCCATAATTTTCGAGTTGTTGTTTCTGTGACTGCTTCAGGTTCCAATATTATTTTTCCTTCCTTTTCAAGTTCTCGAAATATTTTTTGAACTGGTATCTTGTCACCTATAACCTTCTTTAAGCATGAAACATGTAAGGTTGGGTGCACTCTGGAAGATGCCAAAAGCTCCGTTTTGTATGCCATAGTACCAATATTTTGCAACACCTTGTAAACACCATAATAATTTGGTGATAATTTATTATCCTTCTTAGATTTATTGAGGGGATTTTTCTTGTATGGTTGTAGCCGTTAAAATACCCTTTCACGTACATCAAAAATTATTTCGTTGTGATGTTGATCTGCTTGTTGCTTCATTCGATTTTTTGCGCCAAAGTGATGTTATCCTTTAAGAGATGGAGAACTTGTTTTCGATGCTCGATGTGACCTTCCACTGCTTGAAGGTTATAATTTTCTCTTAAATATGATATGATGGATGGTGGATGATATCCATAAAATTCCATAAATGGGGTCATTTTTGCTGCAGAATCGAAGGAAGTGTTATACCACCATTCATCTAGAGGTATCCATTTGACCCATTGTGTTTTTTTATCAGATACAAAGCAACGAATATATCCTTCCAAACATTTGTTCACTATCTGAGTTTTCCCATTAGATTGAGGATAATAATATGGGCTACGAGCTAATTGAGTACACAAAAAAAAAAATTATGTCCGAAAATTTCCAGTGAAAATGGGATCTTTGTTGCTTACAATATTCTTTTGGCTTCCATGTATCTTTTTAATTGTCTCCATAAATGCAGTAGGAATTATACTAGCTTTAAATGAATGAGATACTACATAGAAAATTCCATACTTGGTAAGTCTATCAACTACCATCATGGTGACACTCTTTCCTTCAAACGTGGGTAAAACTATGATAAAATCTATTGAAACCTCCTCCCAATGTTGACTTACAATGAATAAAAGTTGTAAAAAAACCATGGTCTTAATTTTGTCAACTTTATTTCATTGGAAAACAAAACATTCCACCACAAACTTTTGAATATCATATTTAAGTTCATCCCAAAAAAATACCTTCTTAACCTTGTGGTATGTTCTTAAAAATCTTGAGTTCCTGCCTAAGGGAGAGGTGTGTAATTCCAAAAGAATATTTTGTTTTAGTTGGGAATTATTACAAAGACATAAGTGATCTTTGTACCATAATGAATCATTTTTCCAGCTAAATTTATCAGATATACTGGACACTTGTTGCAACTTTTGAATGAGGGCCCAAAATTCTTCGTCATTCTTCCATGCATACCTTGCTTTGGTTATCTAATCGGGTTGAATAATAGAAATGGAATAAGGAAATGCTTCCACATGCTCATCTTTTCTTGAGAGTGGATCTCCAACAACATTTTTCTTCCCTTTTTTGTATATAATTTCAAAGTCGTAACCCAACATCTTTGTGACCCATTTTTTCTTCTCTTCTGAAGATAATATTTGTTACAAAAATTATTTAAGACTATCATGATCCTTTTTTACATTCAAGTGTCTTCACATTAGTTAAGGTATCCATTTATTAAGTGCATGTAGTATTTCCAACATTTCCATATGATAAATAGGTTTTTTTAAATACTTTCCTTTGATATGATGACTTTCAAAAGAAATGGGTCTTCCTTTTTTGCATTAAAACATCACCAATTCTATTTCCTTAGGAATCATATTCCAAAATAACGTGTTTTTAAGTCTAGCATAGTTAAGACCGATGCTTCGCACATTTCCTCTTTAAGATGTTCAATTTCCTTAGTTTCTTCTCGAGCCCAAGAAAATGAATCTTTCTTTAGTAATGTCATTAGAGGTGCTACTATTCTCCCATAATTCCTAACAAACTTGCGATAATACCCTGTCAACTAGAGAAATCCTCACATATGCTTTATGGTTGTGTGGATTTTCCATTCCTTAATGGATTTAATTTTTTTAGGGTCTACCTAAACACCCTCATGAGATACAAAATGAGCAAGGTATTCCACCTCTTGTACTCCAAAGAAACATTTGTAGGTTTTTTCATATAAGTGTTTCTCCTCCAATATTTTGACCACCTTATCAACATGTTGAACATGATCCTTCCAAGACTTGTTGTAGATTAGTATAAAATCAAAAAAATATAAACGCAAATTTCCTAAGGAAGGGTTTGAAAATGGAATTCATCAAACCTTGAAATGTAGAAGTTGCATTGGTAAGCCCAAAAGGTAGGACCAAAAATTCATGATGACCCTCATGAGTTCTAAAATATATTTTTAGAATTTCTTCAGTCTTCATTCTTATTTGATGATATCCTGAATGAGTTTCCAAATTGGTGAAGTAAATTTCTCCATGTAATTCATCCAATAATTTATTAATCACAGGAATGGGAATTTTATCTTTAATTGTGAGTTTTTTAATTTCGATATAATCTGTACACATGTGCCATGATCCATCGTTCTTGTGTACCAATACTACAAGAGCAGAGAAATAACTTTGACTACATTGAATTATATCAGCCTCTATCATTTCTACAACCATATGTTCAATCTCACTCTTTTGGGCATAAGGAGATATGTAAGGCCAAATGTCTTGAGGAATAGTTCCTGGGGTCAAATTACTAGCATGATCATGATCACGAATATGTGGGAGGCCTTTGGGAGTCTGAAATAACTCAGAATGATTGTCCAACACTTTTTGGAGATTTGGAGAAATAGATTATTTTGATGTTTGAACCAGTAGTGAGCATAATTGTGCAATTACACCTCGTTGTTATTTCTTAAGAGGATTTTTCATGAAATTAGAGTTGATTATATTTCCTATTTTCCCTGTGATACTTGATAATTCAACTTCCTTTCCTTCTTATAAAAATTTCAAGAAATGTTCTTGAAAATTAAAATTTATGGTCCCCAAAGATTTTAACCATTGGACTCCTAGTACAACATCATCACCACCCATTGGAATAGAAATAATTGTACTATTAAATACATATTCCCCCATGGTTAGCTTGATATTATGGCACTTTCATGAGAAACTTATATTTCCACCATTTGCAACCATCACTTGACACTCTCGTGCTGGATATCGGAAGAAATTCAATTCCTTGGATATCTTACAATGAATAAAATTATGGGTACTATGTGAATCAATCAACACTATTACATTTTTTTCTTGATATATCCCTCTATCTTGAGAGTTTGTGGAGTAGTAATTCTTGCCAATGTATTACAAAATATGGTTGTATTAATTTATTCCTTCTCTGGGGTTGGTTCCTGGTGTATATAGTCCTCTTTTGATGCTTCTTGTTCCTTTTCTTTCTCATCTTCACAATCTATGAAAAATAATTTCTTCTCGATGGACTTATTACCTTTGGCGCATTTTATATCACAACTATAACAAAGCCCTTTTTCTCTTTTTTCCTAAAATGGTTGTGGTTTCAACCTTCTAGGTTGTGGAAGGCTAGGAGAAGCAACATTTCCATCTCTATAGTTGTGATTGGTAGACTTCCTTGTATCCATAATATTTCTTTCAACTTTTCTTGCCACCCTCAATGCCTTCTCCAATATATCAAGTTTCCAAAGGTGAAACTCATGTTGGAGGTTATCCTTTAAATTCTCTATGATGAAATCAATCATATGATCCTCTGTAATGTCTTCTACTATGATATTCAATTCTTTGAAGTCCTCAAAGTGCTCTAAGATTCAATCATTTTTTTTCTAATATTTATCAATTGGTTAAAGAAGGTGTTTCTTTTTGTATCCTCATAATGTTCTAACATTTCGTCCATAAAAACTTCACAAGTGACAACTGGTTTACAAGAAACAATCCATTGATACAATACAAACTAATTGGTTTCTAAATATAAAGCTGCAATGCGTACCGTTTGTGAGTATTACGCATCATGGAGATCAAAATATTACTCCAATTCTAGTATCCATGTTACTCGATCCTTGCCATAAAACTTACTCATATATATATATATATATATTATATGTATTGGTTCTTAAATCCTACAGTGAGCTTTTAAGATTAGAAATTCATATTCCTTTCTTCCTTGTCACGATTTTCATGGATTACCTTGTCACCACCAGTAAGCCTTTCTTGCAACAAATTTGTCAAACCTAATTCCTTCAAACCTTCCAGGTATTCTTTGAAACCATCCATATCAAATTCATTTCCATCAATCCTAGCTTCCATGTCTATGTTTAAATAATCCATGTTCATTTTTAATCCATCCTTAAAATATTTTTTTTTTGCTTCTATTTCATTTTTTGTTACTCTTTGTGAGAGAGAAATTTGTTTCAATTGGTCTTGTAATTTTGATATATCATGTTGCAAGTATTCCTCTTCATGTGTCATAGTATAAGTTTCTGAGGGATTAATGGGTGTGGAATTATTTTTTAGAGTATTTTTAGAACCCAATTTTGATATCCATGCTTCAATATTCCCTTGGAATCACTTCAAACTGATTTTTCAAACAGAAGTTATGCAATTTATAAGAAAAAACACACATCTTTTTCTTGTGTTTTAGGAGCTCAATATTCAACCTGATGTATCTTTGTGATTTCAAATCCCCAATATTTTAACTTCGGCCATGTCGTATCCCTCTGATTCTTCTTTCCAATTCCATAAGTGAGATCTAATTTGGACTTGATCTCCCACGATGTCCAGATTATAGACCGATTCAGTATAGAGAATTTGTATGGAGTACCACATGTCATTGTTTTAACCTTTAGAGCTGATATAGATACATGAAAAAATACTGTTCGTGCAGTTTCTTCCACTTTTTACATAATTCAATTCTAATGCTTCAAAAAAAATATATGAATATTTTCCATAGGTCACTTGTTTGAGACTGAATTTTGGAGCTTGCAAAACCCTAACTTCCTCGGATCATATCTCCAAAAATATAGTGAACCAAGATATGAAATCTCCTCACGAAGTTGACCAAGATTTTGACTCCATGTGGATTGAGTTTCAGCTTCTAAATCTTTGTAGAAAAAATTTATAGCCAAAATTCCAAGATGACCTGTTTTAAGAAGAAAACCCTCACAATCCAAAGCTTTGATACCAAATGTTATGCAACCAACTCACAAAATAAAATAAAATATAGATCAACTACTGATATATAAGCCTCGTCAAGGGGGAAAACTCCTTTACATTAAATAAATGAAAAATTCTTGGATGATTCAAATGAAAAAAACCCTTTTCTATTTATAGAAGTCTAAGGGGTCATAATATAATCCGAGATGACATAACATTAATAATGTAAGGGCACAAAAATAACAAAAGTGGGCTTCTATGGGGCACAATAATAACAAAATGGGGACGACATAGGTACAAAAATAAGTATAAGGGGGATACACTAATAACAATAAGGGGATACAGTATTGTTATAGGGACCTAACAATGCCTACCTAGCCCACATGGAGAGGCATATTCAATGCGGGGGAGACATTTTAACAACCTTGAGCACACAGGATTTGACCCCGACAACCTCTTCTAATGACCAATGCATACATAGGTCTTATGTTTTATGTTCACTGATTAAGGAAATTTATTTTATTTTCTTATATTATTGTTATTATTTTCCAATTTTAAGGTCACGACCAATCTAGACTTGAAATTGGTGTATGAGACCCCCTTGTTTGTGGGACAAGGGACCCACCTCCATGCAATGATTTGAATACTAAGTGTATGAAGGCATACATACTCTATGTAAAACCCTGGTAAAAATTCCATTTAATAAAGTTAAAAATAATAACCATGGTTGATGGGACACTTATTCCAAGATGAATATTCGGAAAAACATCCTAGTGGGTGTTAATTTGGTTCATTATGACTAAGGAAATTGATAAATGAAAACGAAAATTCTATGGAAAGGAAAATTGGTATTTTTGGCACATTTGTTTATTAAAGTAATGTAAATTAGAGGGAAAGGGAGATGAAAGGTCATAGGCTGCATGTGAGGAGGAAAATAATCAAAAATGAAGAAAATATAGGCCTCTTTTATAGAAAGGATTATGATGATCAGTCGGTACCTTTTGTCAGTTCAGTCTTGGATCTCTCTCATTATTCTCTCTCTATTACTAATCCAGTTGGATATTGGTCCTATTCCATTTGGACACGCACCATCAGTTCTTTTAGTTTTTCACTTTCGGCACAACTTACTATTTTTAGCAGGTTCTCGGGTCCTAAACTTCCGGAGCCGTTTGGAGGCCCTAATGATTCAGGTGGATATTGGTGGCCACCCACATATTCAATTTGAACCCCCACCATTAGTTCTTTTAGTTTTTTAATTTTGTCACTACTTACTATGTTTAGCAATTTTTCGGGTCCTGAACTTCCGGAGTAGTTTTGAGGCCCTAAATGACTTTTTTTTTGGTCCATGGACTGATGTCCCTCGCATCAAAATTTTTATTCCTTGGATAGATATTTCTAACAAGGTCATTTTCACATCAAACGAAGATTTTATGCCAAAGTTGCGTCCCCGGGAAGTTGAAACACCAATTTACCCAAACAAGGCCCATATTTTTTGCGTTTCATCTCCCATGGTTAGGTTTTTGGATGTTTAGGGTTTTCTATTATTTATCAACAATAAATAGGCCTTAGAACCTCATTGTAACACATTTTAGAGACTTTTCGCCGTCACATCTCTTCTTAGAGATAAGCTACCAACGCCCTAGCTAGTTTATTTCCATTGTGTCTCTAAAGCATATTTCTGTTGTTTGATATTAATGAAATGAAGTAGTATTTCTATTGCATCCTTGTATTTATGGTTATATGTGTATTCTTTTGTGTTCGTACATAAATATGGATCAGTGGTATCATAGAGGCATCTTCTTTCTCTGTTTTTTCTTTACATGTCCCTAACGTGGTTAGCGTATAAGGAATTAGGGTTTGATCTGGTTGAACCCTTGCAGGATTAGCCTCACAAACCCCGACGACCTCCCATGGTGAAAGAAAATAAAGATGAGTGATCAGGATATCATATCAAAATATTTAGGAGGCCCTCAAGAAACAGAGGAACGTGATGATGGATGACTTTTCCCAGATCCTTCAACGGCTGCCCACTGGCTGCACATCTACATCCTTTGAAGGTACAAGTCAACTTTGACATTCCTGTATTTGAGGCCAGATATATGTAGACGTCATAGTCATATGGTTGAATTTGCTAGAAGGTTATTTCTCGGTCCATGATTTCTCTGAACGAAAAAATATTATTTTTTCACTCCTCAAAGATGCCCCCCATGTCAAACACTGGTGGGAAACCTACTACGATCAAAAGGACGAGATGAAACCCTCTCTGTTTTGGGCCACACCCACTTGTAATTTTTTTTCGAGATGGCATCAAGGAACAATATTACCCTGTGGGGACCTATGAGGACAAATACATCCAGTGGACCACATTGTGGAAGAAAAAGGATCAAGATATGCACGAACTAATGAATTTGTTCCATACCCTCCACACAAAGTTGGGTATTAAATATTCGGAGAGATAGTTTGTGCTAAAGTACCACAACTGTCTACACAGACACATTCATGAGGAAATGAAGTTCCCTGAAATTAGCTCACTTGGTACAGCATATCTCAATGTTGCCAAAATCGAGAATAAATTTAACCACAAGAAGCGAGACTTTGGATCTGCGAATCTGAGGCCATGGAAAGGCGCACCAAAACCATAGAATAGGGGGCAAATCCAAAGAGGGGCGACTAAAAAAAACACCAAAAATCCAAAAAAGTACACGGGGAAGTGGTGTAAGCTTCATAATAGCCCCACTCACAGCATAAACGAGTGTTGGGCCAAACAGTCGCTAGTGGCCGAATTGAAGGCAACCAAATCATATGCATGTTTTCATCCCAAGCAAGAACTAGACAACGGAGATGACAAAGGGAATCATATCATTGATGTAGACTCCACTACCATTTTTGCCACCACTAAGCTCTAGAGGGAGGATCCCAAAAATCTAGAAGAGGGGGAGTGCCTCTTCCATTCGCAGATGTGCGTGAAGGATTCTCCACTACAATTCCTTGTCAATAGTGGAAGCCAAAAGAACCTCACTTCAGTAGAGATCGTGAAGTGACTTGGTCTACTGACCATAGCACACCTGCGGCCATATACCATCTGGTGGATAAACCCAAGGAGAGATTTCCACGTCCACCAGCAGTGCCGCCTTACGTACATCATCAAGCCATTCCTTGATGAGGTATTATGTGATGTTGCTCCTCTTGATGTAGTTGATGTATTATTGGGCCAACCATAATTATGGAGGTGACATGTTGTGTATGAGTCTAGGCCTCTTTCTTTTGTTATTACTTTGGGAAATAAATTGTATAAGATACCGAAGGTAGTATTGTCTCATGCCATCTCCTTGACTATTGCTAAACAACATAGTATGATTGTTTCCCAAACGAGGAAAATTATTTTCCTTACAACTCGCTCACGGGGAAAGAAGAATATTGTGGCCACAACCTCGAAACAGGGCTCGGTTTCACTGCTGCAGCAAATGGAAAAAGTCATGGAGGAATATGAGGACATTTTTACTAACCCACAAAGGTTCCTCTACACTGTCAGGAAAAGCACTCCATCGATCTGACCCCCGACACACCGCCGCCTAATGTTGCCTTACCTCATGTGATTACATAGACAGAATCAACACATGTACTATCTAAGGCAACCAAATTTATTGAACGCATCCATCACATCCGCCAGCACGTCTACCAGCAGGTCCACGACATCCTAGACAAATCCAATACCAAGTTCAGCAAAATTTTCCTCTCATGGAGGAACTTAATGAAATGGTGACTATTGCTTCCTAGGAAGGGAGGAATAATCTAGGTGGATATTGGAGGCCACCCACCTATTCCATTTGGACCTGCATCATCAGTTCTTTCATTTTTTCACTTTCAGCACATCTTACTATTTTTAGTAGGTTTTCAGGTCCTAAACTTCTGGAGCCATTTGGATGCCCTAATAATCTAGGTGGATATTGGTAACCACCACCTATTCCATTTTAACCCCCATCATTAGTTCTTTCAATTATTTATTTTCAGAACAACTTACTATTTTTAGCAATTTTTTGGGTCTTGAACTTCCAGAGCTTTTTGAGGCCCTAAACGACGTTTTTTGGAAAACCAAGAGAAACATGGCGCAATGGACAAATTTTGCTCACATAAAAATTTTTAATCCTCAGATAGATATTTCTAACGAGGTATGGTGTGCATCAAATGGATTTTGTATGCCAAAGTTACATCGCTGGAATATGAAACACCAATTTACTGAAATGGGGCCCATATTTTTTTCGCTTCATCTCCTAGGGTTAGGATTTTTGATGTTTAAGGTTTTCTATTGTTTCCCAACAATAAATATGCCTTTGATCCTCATTTTAATGCAGTTTAGAGGCCTATAGACGCCACATCTCTTCTCAGAGATAAGCTACCTGTGCCCTAGCTAGTTTATTTCCATTATGTTTTTAAGCATATTTTTGTTATTTGATATTAATGAAATGAACTATTATTTCCTCTGCATCTATTTTTTTATGTCTAATTATATATTTTAGTGCATTCTGCATAAATCCGAATCACTTACCCTCACTCTTAGACACTTTGAGTTTTCAGAGAACTTTGGCATTGGAGCAAGAAAAGCAAGAAAGGAGGATCAAGAACCAAGCAGCTACAACAAGATTCTTGGCATGTATCAAATTTCAGGTATGAATTCCTTTCTATATATCGCATGCATGGTATTTCACATGGTTATTTTTTTCTCATAATTGGTTTTTCGAGGTCTGAGAGTGTTTTAATCACAGTCTTGCCATTTCTGAATAGTCATGGTGTTGTGGAATTCTCATGTTTTGGTTTAATATGGATTGTCAGATAGATTCGAAGTTGAGACAGGTGGATCTCAAAATTGGTATAAAACATGGCCTAGTAACCCATTAACCATACTGTGGGTTGTGGTAAAGCTGGATAGTGTGTTATCTCGTAGGCCTAAGAATGCTCGACCGATGAATGGCATGATATACAGTAAATCCTAGAGGTGGTTTTCCCTCCATCCAACCTAGGAATCCTAGGTTTGGGATATATGATAAAGTGAGGAGAGTATGTCTTATTTTAGGTCCTAGTAGCCACTAATTCACAATTTCGATTGCATTAAACCCAGAGAGACTAGGAGACATGAAAATTCCTCTTGCTTTAGGCAGAGAGAATATGGTGATATCCATTTTTTTGTTGGCCAAGTGATCGGGTGTGGATCATGGTAAAGCATGTTTTTTATTTGATGAGGGTGAGGTGGCTTAGCCTTATGATGACCTATTTGCTTCTTCCAGTTTGAGTCCCACCTTCATGCTTGGAATATCGCACGGGGGTGATTGGCTGAAGAGAGATTTGGCTCAGCCAATCTATGGTCGTTGGGAACATATATGTCCCATCTCCGGCTAGTTTTTATATTCAATAAGGAAGAGCACATTTGTTTTGTATTTGGTATTAAAATGTACTAGATATTATGTGGATTCTATTTTTTTTTATCCAATTCATTTATTTTGTTATTATGCTGGTCATGAGAATTTATTTTATCAGTGATCATGTATGGATCTATGCATGATTTTAGTTGTAAATGAATTTAAAATGTATTGATGGTTAGATAGATTGTATTGTAGCTAATTATGTAAGAGTCCAATGCTTCTTAGTGATTCTAAGATAAGTATGTGACCCCTATGCTTAAATTTTTTGTTTACATATGTAGATTCAATGTTTGTGACATGTTTGAAAAAATGAATGTCATATTTAGGGGAGGTCCATACGATATCTTGTTGATGTGATTTCTTACATATCATTGTCTTATTATTATTTATCATACCTTAAGTTTCCATGAAGTTCTAGGAGGTTACCTGGGATCTGGGCTTGAAAAGGTGGTTGAAATCCTGGAGTCACAGGCACAAAAATTAGCATTTTGGGCCCTAGCTGCTAGCATATAGTGTTATTCCTGTGACTATAGCCTCCTAGCCCCTAGAATGTACTATAATTCTCGTGGATATAGCTGAAAGGGGGTCAAAATCTCAGTGTGGCCCAGGGGTAAGAGATCTGAATGGTTGGTATACCTCCTAGGGGTGTTTTTGTTGTTGTATAAGGTCTTTAGGTGGTGTTTTTCTTCGGTTCAACTTACTTAAGTTCATATAGGAGGTTGAATCTCATTATAGTAGTCTCTCTTCACATGTTTACCCTGGTTGGTAGATTAGTTGGGTAGATGTGGGAAGGCAGTGTTACAAAGTGGTATCAAAGCATGGTTCAACCCTTGAAATGGATGGGCTATGTGCTGGTCATTGTTGGGGCAAAATTATTACCTGTCATTTAATTTGTCAACCCGAGTGTTTTGTAAACTTGTGAAGCATGTTTTCACTATATGTGCTAGAAATTATCTTTCAGTTTAGATCAATATAACTACAAAATAATGAAAACCAATTCATCTAATCTATGAAATCAAATAATGAAAATTAAATTAAACTAACCTATGAAATCAAGTAATGAAAATAAAGAAAGAAAATTCAAAAGAAAATATAGCGCGTGCAATCACACTTGCAGGAATTGAAATTTAAATCCAAAAAAGAATTTCAAAACATCTAAAGGAAAACAGCTAAGGTACGTTCAATCACTCTAGCATCCAATATGGGAGTATGATAGAATCACCCTCTCTAGATGATGTACAAGCAACCGATTATACTTTAGTCTTTAAATCTAGGGAAGCAATTAAAGCATGCAAATGGAAAAGCTCAATAATTGCATGAACTAGATATTTAATCATCTAGTCTAGAAATATGATAAAATCAACTTCTTGGAATGACCTTTAGGAACATTGGTGACGCAATTAAATGAGTATCTAAAGCAAATGTAAAAAGCATGTAAAGTTAACTAATGTATTCTTTGATTTACTCCAACATTCAATATGAAGTATTAACCTCTTGAGATGTTGTCTAAGAAATCAATTATACCTTAGTTTCTAAGTTCCTAGAAAGAAAGTAAAATGTGCAGAGGAAAGACTCAATAACTATATGAATTATACATTCAATCATTTAGTTTAGAATCATCACCTTTAAATGACCTTTAAGAACATCCATTGATACAATTAATTGATATTTCTAATCTAGGAAAGAAAATGAAAAAACAGTAAAAGAAGCTATATAACTGTGAATTCTTATTGCTTCAAACTTAGTTCAATTTAAAAACAGAAATATCCATCCTCATGAAATGTTTTAGAAGAACAATTATTATAAAGTTATTCTAAAACTAATACTAATAAAGCACATAAACTTTAATCTATAAAAGCAAGTAAATCTCACACATTGTAGGCAGCTGATCTAAAAGTATGAGAGATGGTAAATCGAGATGCTCCATATGTAAGTAAAACCAAATCAAAATGAAGGAACATTCATGAGTAAGGTGCCACAATATAATTCTCTATTCAAATCTTGAGAATAACTCCAATTTTACACATGATTTTATAGGAGAAAGATTACCCTGTTTATACAAAAAATGAGAATCTATCTCATTAATGAGAGTCCACGAATAACTCCCTATATCTCTAGAGTTACAATCCAAATATCAAGTGATAAGGCACATGCCTTCTTAGAGTTACAATAGAAATAAGAAATAAGACACATATCCTTATGATCCCATGATCTTCTCCATCCAAATTCGAATTTGGCCTTAGGAGGCCACATAAGGGTCTTCTGTAAGCTTCTTTTTGACCTACATGGCAACAAACTCATTCCACTTGTTAGGTATAAATATGTGAATATTATTTTCTAATTTTTAACCACAAATTCACTTAAAAATACTAGGAATTAATAATGTTTGGAAAAACATAAACGTAACCCAATAGTGGTAATGGTAAGGTAAATGTAATAAAATGGAGGTGGATTGAAGGTGATAATATGGAAATATAAGTGAAAATGTAATGGAAGTAAATGACAATTTCAAGGCCCAACAATCATGCTTTTCTGTTTTTTGCATATGTGTTTCTCATACATATGGTGTATGTGATTGTGCATATGTGTTGTGTTGGCCATGGTGGCAGTGGTGTCACCATGGGAGGACTAATGATGTTTTTTTCAACATGTGGTCCTAACTATATGACTAGTTATATGTTGCCCATGCTTATGTAATGTGAATGCAAACTTGCTTACAGATTGTTACATGTTGAATATGCATTGCTTGTTTATGTTAGGTCACATGTGGGTCACATATTGGTCATTCTTGTGTGTTTTTTATGCCTACTTGTGTGATGTTATATGTTGAACAAACATTGGTAATTCGAGCTTGGCTACACATTGCTTATGATTTTGTATGGCCAGTACTTGTGATGATGTGTGGTCAAGTTGCTTTGGTATGGTTATGCATTAGTTCATGTTGTGTATTTGGTATGGGAATGCATTAATGACTGGACTCCAAAAATAATAATGTGTATTTGATATTTTAACATGCTTTATGAGTTTATATGTTGTTATGATTATCTATACACATGTACTACGTTAATTTGTTTATCTTTCAGGATATATCCTCCCGAAATTACACTAGTGTACGTTGCTTTACTTTTATTTGGTTAGATGACATATTATTCTTTGTAGGAGAAAGATCAAAATGAATAGAAAGACGGTAGACTTCAAGGACTCTCCCTATGAGTCATATGAGCAACATGGTGGGCACTCTTCTGATTTGGAAGACACATTGAGAAGCGTAAAGGAAGAAATAAGGATTTTTAAGGTGGATAGTTAAAGACTCATATAGGCACAAGAGAAACAAGCAGAGGTGAATGAATATTTCTTACAATATTTTCATATTTTCATAAACAAGGGCCACTACAGATCAGTTATGGACATGAGACATAGCTAATGGGGCAAGTGGCAATAGGTTTCCTGGTAGACACAGGTCAAATAGAGAATATACATTGAGATATTGTGGGCTTTTGGACACTCTCGATAGGAGGGGTGATGAGTATAGGTACCATTCTAGTTACGGTTCAAATAGACATCATGATCATGATCAACATCATCCTTACAGGAGGAGTGATAACGAATACTTTCCTGATGAATTCAAGAAATCAAAACCACCTACTTTTGATGGAGACTTTAAGAAACCAGGAGATGGAGAGGCTTGGATACCTGGAATGAAAAAATTATTTGAGTTGCATGAGTACACAGAAAACGTGAAGGCCATTATTTATATATTAATTTTGAAAGGTAAAGAAGACATTTGGTGGGAATATGTGAAGCGAGTCAGAGACATTAGGACAAAGGACTTTATTTGGAATGAGTTCAAAAGGATTTCCAAGAAGAAGTATTTGTCAGAGAGGTTATATGATGGCAAGTCAAAATAAATCTCTGAGCTAAGGATGGGATCAATAACAGATGAAGAGTACACAACAAAATTCTTGGAGCTACTAAATCATGTACCATATCTTGGCAATGAGAAGGCTAAATTTCAATTATTTTTCAATGTTTTTGCATTAGCATTCAAAGATGATATTGAGTATGATGAGCCTCGGTCACTTGAGGAATTCATCGGGAATATGAAGCATTTATATGAACAATAAAATAATAATATTGAGTCTCGGTAAGGATGGAAAGGGAAGGACAAAGGTAAAGGTATATGGAAGCCTAAGAGAACAAGGTCCGAGAATGTAGATGAGAAAGAAAATTGGGCACCGCAAAATAATTTTAATGCAGCTGGAGAGGGACATAGACCACAATAGCAGCATAGCTCATAGCAGAAGTATGGAGGTAATGGTATAGGACGGTTGGAGTGCTGCACATGCAGTGAGGAGAATCTTAAGAGAGATTGTCCACATAATCAGGGTGTTATGCGTAAGATATATAGTGCAGAGGAGGAAAAAATTGTTGGAGATGTTGGGCGGAGCATTCTTCGTAATTATGCAGTTGTCGGAAACAGCAAGGTAGGTCATCAAGCTTCTATCATTGATATGTAAGGTAAGATTTTTGATCAAGTTATTTCAATTTTTGATTAACACTCGATCTAATTATAGCCATGTTAGTCTTGACTTGGTGGATAAGTGTTAGCATAAATTATTAACCCAAGTGTACGAAAAGATCTAACTTTAGTTGTGTGTGACAAACAACCCTACCAACAAAGACGACTAGTTAAATTCTTTAGATATGCAAGTGATAGTTAAAACAAATGATGGAAAAAACCTTATCTATGCAGTAAAAGTAGTTAAACAGTGAAAAAAAATAATAAGTTTTCCATACATCCAACGGACAAGAAAAGATATGAAGAATTTTATATGTATTATAGCACCTAGGAAGAGAATGAAGAATGATGTTGCTAGTCCCCCTCAATGGGATGGGTTCTTGGTTGTCCTCAACACTTCAGATCCAGAAGTTTCTCTCTCTCAATGGTGTAGAAAACCCAAAATGTGTTGAACTCTATGGGAGCTCAAGAAGAAAATAAATTAGTAGAACCAATGAGAATGATCAAAGCATGAAAATGAAAGTGATCAAAGTGAATAACGAATGGAAAACCTTCCTATTTATAAAAAAATATTGATTTATCCTCGATAATGGCGAATAATAAAATATTATTAACGAAGATCTAGATCTAACTGCTGGGAATATTTTATTATATTTTTTTGGAGGGAAAAGCTATTTGAATTGATTGAATACCTTTATTTGTAAATAATAAAAAAATAAATGATTTATTTATCATTTCAAGAATGGGGGTAAGGAATAATTTAACAAATAATGACCTTTTTAATTATTTATAGGTGATTTAGTCAAATTTAACAAGGAATAATAGCTAAATAATGATTTAATTAATTATTCCTAGAAAAAAATAAGCTAAATAATGATTTATCTAAATATTTCTCAGAATTGGGTTAAATATGACCAGGAATATTATTTAAACACTGGTTTAATTAATTTTTCCTATAGCAAAATAAAATAAATAAGGACTTATTTAATTATCCCTTATGAGGTTTCCCTCTTTGAACCATAAATAACTTAATAAAATATGGTTTATTAGATTATTTCTTATAGTGAAAGAAATTTTACTATGGTAAAATTGGTCTTACTGGATGTAATTCGATCCATCTAATTGTAAATGGTTAGATGACCAGAAATTGGTGTAACAGATTTGCCCCCAACATGCGAGTGTTAGGAGAGAATCATATGACCGAAGTACGTTGTAAGAACATAATCACTAGACACCCAAGTGGAGTCAGAGAGAGGCAGATACGTAGACAGAGTGAAGTGAGAGAGGACAATAACCGAGAGAGTGAGACTTACAAATGATATAATTATCTTTTAATGTTTTGGTACCTGTTCTCAGTGAGGTGGGGGAGGCATACCTATGTCCGCCGAGGTGACAAAGTACAAAGAATAATGGTGTGCCCAACAAAATGAGACTGAGCAGTAAAGTACATGATAAATGGTACATCGCATACTAGCATAACATGGTCCAGACAAAAATATAATGGATCCCACATAAATAATACACCTGGGACAACATCTAAGAATTAATACAATAATATCTGAGTACATGAGACATAATAACAACCAAAGAGGCCCTCATAAACAAGAAAGGGATCTGAAAATATGAATGGATCATCTGAGTGATACATGCATGGTATGGGCATTACAAGCAGCTGGAACCGAACCCATAAAATCTATGGAGCTGCATCTAAGGTTGTAGCATAATATGAGGTCATCCAGGCATGTGGGGGGCTACATAAAAGGCCACCCCCTGATGAGGTTTGAAACATCTCACACACACCTGGGAATCACAAGTTAATATTGTGGATCACCAAACCATCAATTATAAGAATCTCAATCATGCAATGATCTGGATTTATGCAGGAACGCAATAATACACAGAAATAAAAATAAACACAGAGATTCAAAGGGAGTAATATTTCATTTCATTAATGTTTCATTTTTCTAAGGACGAATCCAAGTTGAGGCGCACTCTGCAACTTTCGGTGCTAGGGTTTCTAGCCTTCCTGCAACGGCGCCGCTCTCTGCTTTGTCCCCTGCAAAAGATGTCCAAGCTTGGCTTTCCTCAGGCTCTATCACCTCCTGATCCTCTACAATGGCTTCGTCTAAGGGGGGGGGCTCATTCAGCCTCCCCCAAGGTCAACGTGGCTACCGTCATACCAAAGACCTCAATTGACACAAAGCTTCCATATTCTGGCATTGCTAAGGGCTCTGTCATGGGGAATGATCTGCTGGAGAATAATATGCAGAATCCACCACTAGGATATTCGTCGAGAGGAAGCACGCCCGGCGGGCAAGCAAACAAAACGACAGATGCGCAGGACACTACGAAAGCACCAAACGTCTCCTCTGCTACTTGCAAAAACATAGCTACAGAACGCCCCAAAATCGAGCTCCCAAGTCATAGGATCAACACCCAGATCCAGTACATGAGAGACCATGCATTGATTGGCAAGTTCGTTGGGTTTTGGCCAACAAAGAAGGTCCTGCACGGATGGATCAAGTCCAAATGGAAGCCGAAAGGTCAGGTCACTCTGCAACTAGAACCAAAAGGGTTTTTCACTGCCATTTTCAACTGTCTTGAGGACAGAAATCGAGTCATGGACGAGGGCCCATAATTTTTCAACTCCTGAGGCCTCTACCTGCGGGACTGGATCGAAAGATTTAACCCGGACAAAGAAGACCTCAACTGGGCACCAGTCTGGATCAGACTTTACTCCCTGCCTCTGGAATATTGGGATGAGGAATCTCTAAAGGATATTGGCAACAGCTTTGGCGAATTCATAAAAGTCGCAGAGGAAACAAAGCTTAGGCGCTACACTTCCTATGCTCGCATCTGCGTCTTCATGCATCTTGCCCAAGCTCTTCCAAACTCGGTCAGTCTCTTTCATGATGATTTTGAGTGGGTGCAGACCATTGACTATGAACATGTGCCTTTTTGTTGCCGGAAATGCCACACCCATGGCCATCTCTTCTGTGATTGCCCTCTGAATGCGCCTCCCAACAAATTCCCTAACGCTTCCTCCCCTCCTGATGCTGATGGCTTTACTAAAGTCCAGAACCATCACCGACATAGCAAGAAACCCCCTCCCTCGAGCTCTAAGCCCCACTCTCACTCCCCGAATCCCCCCTCCACCAGTAACAGCTTCGAAGTCCTCGCTAATCCTGGTGCCGATACCATGCAATTGGAAGCCTTGACCATTCCTTTGCCTCACTCGGTGCATGAATCCAGTTCGGGCCCTCTCATTAACATGGAGGTCGACATTGCTGGTGACCATGAGAATCAGATCAGTCTTATGGAGGACGAAACTAAAATGGTTGACATCGGAGAACTGGACATCTTTACATTGGAGCAAGCTTGCAAAAGGAAGTAGTTTGACCAGATCTCGGAAAAAAAGATCGAGAACCTCACTGTGGCCCTCTCCAGAGCGCAGCATCACCAAAAATATCTTGGCATTCAACAAGGAAGCACATGGGACGGAAGAAACTCTTTAAAGACACAAAGAAAAGAGGGAGGAGATCTTACCTTCAAAGGACTATCGTCCTTGGGGAGCTGCTTGTTGAATCTGGTAGGTATCCTAAACTTACCAAGTTCTTCCCACCTTGTGATGGTAGTTCTCAATGAAGCTCATCTCCTGGAACATAAGGGGTTTCAATCTACATTTGGCACATGTGATATAGTGTTAAATGTTTCTATTGGATAGTTGAACTATAATTTTCATGGCATGTGAAGTAATGTTGCATGATATATTTAATTAAAAAAAAATTAAAACTTAAGTTTTGGATGGTTTCAATCTACATTTGGCACATGTGATATATATATTAATTTTTTTTATTGGATAGTTGAACTACAATTGGATGGCATGTCAAGTAATGTTATGATATAATCAGAAAGTTTTTAAAACCCAAGTTTTGGATGGTTGAAGTACATTAATCATGTGAAGCAATGTTTTGATATAATCAAAATGTTTTAAAACTAAGTTTTGAATACCATTTTAATCTACATTTAATGTACATCCCTTTAATTTTGATTTAATGTTAAATGTTTTAAATTTTTTGATATAATGTTAAATTTTTTGATCTAATTTTTTGATGGTTTCAATCTACATTTGGTCTATGGAAGACTCCCATGCGTAGACATCGGATGCGTTGCAGAAAGGGAGGTGGGGGTATGGGTGGAGGGGGCAGGAGTGCTGGCTCTCACCCGCCTCTTTCAATCCATGACACAGGCGAGCACCCTCCTCCAGCAAGCAGTGTCGCACACTTTCACTTCACCAGTGCTATGGTCAGACCTCGAATTACGGCGACCATTTCTATGTTTTTTTAGGAGGAGCCCCAAGATGAAGGTTCCTCTAGTTCTAGGAAGTGGCGAAGAAAATCCGCCATCCTAACCCATCAGCTCCAAGACACCAGCAGTGACAGCTCGGCCCGCGTGGAGAAAAATATCAAAGACGGCTCTAACTCCTCTTCTGCTTCTGAGAGATCCTCCCAGCACTCCAAGGGAGTAGCTGATGATCTGGAGGACTACAGTTGTCCAATTGTGGAGGAGAATCCTCCTACACACATCGATAGCTAGCTTCATGTCAGATCCTCTTTAGATTTTTTGAAATTTTGTCATGTTTTGCAATCACTGTGCTTCTAAACACTCTATGTCTGTTGGTTTCCCGATATTAGGCAGCATCTTCTTAGCTGGTTTCCTGGTTATGGGAAGCCCCTTTTCTGTTTTTTTTTAATTCAGACCCCCTCTGATTGTTTTGATTTAATCAAAAAGAGTAAAGAAGTAGTTATATGTATTTATCCCTTTAATTTCAATTTAATGTTAATTGTTAAATTTTTTTATATAATGTTAAATGTTTTGATCTAAGTTTTCAATGGTTTCAATCTACATTTGGCCTATGGAAGACTCCCATGTGAATTATTGTTTTGATTTAATCAAAAAGAGTAAAGAGGTATTTATATGTAAATCTCTTTAATTTTTATTTAATGTTAAATGTTAAATGTTTTGATATAATGTTAAATGTTTTGATCTAAGTTTTGGATGGCTTCAATCTATATTTGGCCTAGATGGAAGACTCCCATGTGAGGTGTTGTTTTTATTTAATCAAAAAGTTTTTAAAATTCAATTTTTGGATGTTTGAAGTACATTTGGCATCTTAAGATTGCTTTTGATCTCTACATACTCTTGTTTGAGTGAAAAAATTTCCAATAGGAAGAACATAGCTTTTCAGTGCAACTAACCATATCAATTGAGCTCTAATTGAAAAAAAAATAAAGGAGATATATGTATTTATCCCTTTAATTTTGTTTGGAAATATAAGAAGTACATATATGTTTGTTGAATTTGGGTCAATGTCATTAATGCACTAAAATAGCTAGCCTTTTTTATTTATAAATTGGTAAATTGATGACATTCAGTTAATTGCATTCTAGAACATAGAACATATCTGACCATTGGACAGACAAATTTTGTACTAGATTTTCAATTAGAAATATAGATGTGCGTCAAATCCCACCAAAAGTCAGGGAAGTGCTCCAAGTCTCTTGTCTGAAAGGAATCTTCATAAAAACTATATTGTGGATGATTTATTTACATTGTGGATAATATTTATCAGAAAATACCACAAGAAAAATTGGTCACATTCAGTTCATGTATATATCTAGTATGTGCAACATTTTTCATCAATGCACATAGAAAAACTATTTTCATTTAATTGCATTCTAGAACATATATATTGAGTATGTCAATCATTTTTCATCAATGCACATAGTAAAACTACTTGAAAATTTAATTGCATTCTAGAACATGTATATATATATATCCAATACATGTAACATTTTTCATCAATGCACATGTATAGAAAAGCTACTTTCAGTTGGTACCAGAGCACGTGCATGTACCAAAACAATTTGTACATGTGCAAACACTTGCCCAAATAACATAAGCATCTCAATTTTTAGTTGAGTACTGGAAGTTCTAAAACATATTTAATCCAAATATAATAAATTGTTGGGCAGTTCAATCAAAAAATTCCAATGGAATGCCATCTTCAATAATCTGTTCATGATCGGATTTTGACATTTTCCATTTCTTATTTTTTGATTTTTTCTTTGATTGAACCTCTATCAACATTATCCATGTTGTACACACCAAGTGACTATATTTAAAACTTATGAAATCAGGTTCATAGTCTTCAAAGTAAAAAAAATCTCCACTTTTATTAGTTTGTCTGAAAAAATAACCTTTAAGTATAATAGATCCTCTTTCATATTGAAATCCGTGATCATTATAGTTTTCTAATAATTTCATTTTTCGTTCAGTGCAACACATCAAATAATACTTCACATTTTCATCATTTTCAATAGGTGCAATTACATCAAAAACATCTCCTGCACAATAAAACAAACTTAACAAAATTATACATATTTAAATTTATTTCTAGATCTTTAAATCATTAGAAAGAAATTTAAATGTTACCTTCTCTAACGAGATCAGAAACTCGATCACCATCAGATGATATTGTAGTTTCCTCTAATTGCATTTCTTCAAACATTGCAACAGACTTTTTTCCATTTTTATTTAGCTCTGTATCTTTCCAATCGTTTACATACATATTATTTTCACAAACATCATTGGATTTTGTGTTGTCTATGAAAACATGACAAAAACAAGAATATTTTCTTTTATCCAATGCAAACACATTTCTGGACAACTTTGTTTTAATTGAATGCAATTTTCGAGTCCCTTTTATTGTTTCAATGGCATTTCCAATCGATCTATCTACATCTTCGATCCCAATATGCCAGAAAAACCTTTATATGGAAAATTCAAAGAAGAATGTAAATATGATATCAAAATACAATAAAAGATAATCATTGCATGATACAATTAGATTTCCAATAAAAAATAAATTGAATATACCTTCGCACTTCCCTTGATGGGTTAGTCTCATGGCTTAGAGCAGTGATGCACCATTGAACAACTTCTTTCACATCCACAAGTTGGCTTGCAGAGGGGTTCATTTAATATCTTCAAAGTGCTTGTTTTATGCATGCCCCTGCACCGTCATGTTCTCCTTTTCCATGGCCAGTCTCAAACAAATTCCAACAATGTTTAATGCATGTTTTTTTGTGAAGATAGCATAACCAAAAGAATGATCGTGCATATTTCAATTGACCTATGCATCTGTCTGACCATATCCAATGTTCATTGAATGTTATTCCACGATTTTTCAAGGAATCATAAATTTTTCCAAAACAATGTTGTACAAAATATGTATCATGTGTACGATCGTCACTGATATAAAAGTGATATTCTTTAATGATATATATATTTTCACTCGTTCTTTCTATATGATCAATTTTTTTTTTTCAGCATGTCTATATAGAATATGGATGAGCATGAAGACTTGGTCAGAATGATAGTATTCACTCTGAATTTATTTTTGTGTAACAAATGTGTAGTTTTTTGCAAAATCAATCACTGACAAAATGGTCCCTGGTGGAAAAAGTTCACGAGATTTTTTGAATTTCAAGTCTTGCCATCGAGCTCTATGGGAATGCTTGGTGTATTTGTAAATTTTTGCCTCAAATTTTCTCAAAAAGTCTATCGCAAAAATTTCTTCTTCTCGTAATTCAATTCTTTTAACACTATTTGCACCTTCAATCGATGTATGGATATATTCGTGTCTCTTCCATTTCACTTTCATGTTGGATAATGATTCATCATTTATATCAGTACGATATTTGTTTTGAAATTTATTCAAATTTCCACAATCATCGCATTTTTTACCACCAACACATTTATTTTTGTAAAATAGTTCATCGCTTTCTCTTTCACATAGAATTTGAGATATGAAATCACGAATAGTGGAAGGAGGAGGTGAATCCTTCCATAATGTTCTACCAAAATCAAGGAATGTGTCATAATATAACTCAAATTCCACATGATAACGACAACAACAAGTGTCACATACGGTGATAGGTTTTACATACCATGGTTTTTGTTGAACAAAAGCACTGATTGAAACATGAATTTCACGATTCTCTTCTTTGAACTTGTTGAATAACTCTATCTGAGTGGTTTCCAAGAAATATTTTTCATGTTCTTCGTACTGATTTCGTGCTATTCTTCTTCGCATCACATGCTTTGCAGTTGGCGAAACATGCAAATTGTTCTTCCAATATTCATATATTATTTTTTTAACATTTTCTCCAAGTCTATCTTTGTATGGTTGCCTACAAATAGCTCTCCAACAAGCAAGTTCATCATTTACATTTATTTGCAGCCGAAATTTCCGAAGTTTGTGCAAAGTTTTTCGCGACGTTCCTAATCCTCGTGCCATAGATGTTACCAAACGATTCTCTTTAGTACTTGATGAAACCACTGCCATATGTATTCCTCTACGTACAATTGAAACATTTTTCTGTCTAGAGCTCCTAATTGAATTTATAGCACTACTTATATTTTGTATCACATTTTCTTTCATTTTTTTATCTTTGGTTGATTTTCGAATACCCAGTAGTGTCGTAGCTTCTTTTAATTTCCTTAATGATAGGAGACCTTTCAATATTTGAGCTTGAACTGTCACCTGCTCCTTTATGAAATAAGTTTCAAAAATGCGGTTAACACGATATCGTATATAATGGTCAGGTTTTTTATCTCCATATGTGTGAGTGTCAACATTTTCTAACATCTCATCATCGACAATGATTTCATCTATACATATTCGAATAAATAGTACATAATAAGTTTACATATTCAATAAATAACTAAATTAATAAATATATGTATAATTTCAATAATACGTGCATGTGTTCAATATATATATATATTGAACACACACACACACACATATATATATACCTTGTGATTCAATTTCTTCACTTGAATTTCTTTCAATATTTTCACCATCTTCAATCATTGGTTCAATATCTCTTTCACTTTCTCTTTCAAAATTTTGTATCTCATCATCAATGTTTTGAGGAATATTTCTCTCTGTTTACATTGCAAAATATTTTTCAAATTAGTTCATCAAATAAAAATTAAGCTTCACATTTTACACTAGAAAAATTTTAAATATATCAAAATCATAATATTTACATTTACATACATGTTTCAACTTCTAGTTGAGGTTGATTTTCCCCTTCAATATTTGAGAGTGCTTCTATCTTTCTTTTGTGAGATTGTCTCGTCTCTTCTCTACGTTCCTCAGGGTCTCTTTTTCGATCATATTTTCTCGCACAATTCCTTCGATTTCCCATGATAATAGAGTATGAAGTTCAAAAAATTTCCTTCAAAAATTTAGACAATAACTCAATTAAAAAAAGCATCACAAAAGATTTAATTTAAAAAAAACTCATTTTAAATTTTTTGCAAAAAATACATACTCCAATCCAAAACATTTACTTCAAAAAATCCGAGAAAAAAATGTCTTATAAAAATTAAACAAAGCTCAAAAGATTTACTTCAACTCAAAATACATACTCTAAAAATTTGAAATTAAGCCCAAATCTATACTTTAAAAAAAAATGAAGAACAAAAAACATCCAAAAAATGTAACACATGCCTCGAAGAAATGTCCTTTAAATTTACGTCCAAGAAAATTTCTTAAACCCAAAACAATTCTTTGCAAAATCAAACTACCTCCAACAAATGTCTTCCAAGAAAAGTCTTTAAACCCAAAACAATTCTTTGCAAAATTAGACTTCCTACAAGAAATGTCCTTAAACTCAAATCTCCAAGAAAATTCTTTAAAACCAAACCAAGACCTTTGTAAAATTAGACCAAATGTGTGAAATTTACGAAAATTATGAAAGATTTCGTGGCAATTTATATTTCCACGAAAATTATTTTTGGAGGGGCTCCACGAAATTTTCCGACCGATGGAAAAGTAGGCAGAAGTTCGGCGAACTTTAAAAAAAATTCGGCCAAACTATTAAGGCATGAGACTTAATGGCCCGTTTGCACAAAAACTAGTTCGGCTGAACATTGTAGAGAATTTCAGCCCAACTAACACATCACCAGTTATGCAGATCCAAGCTCTGAATACGTTTATGCAACTTTGGACTGATTAAACTCCATGAAACATTCTGAATTAACTATTAGAACCAAGACAAGCATTTTCAGAATTTAATCTACTTTCAGGAAATATAAATTTTATGGAATTTCATAAATATTTACTAATTTTAATTAATTTTGTAATAAAACGGGTGAAAACAATTTCTCAGGGTCATTGTGATTTAGTGAAATCGAAATTATGTATCTCCCGAAATACATTGTAAAAAAAATTGAAAAATTTATGGGGCATTACATTGGCCCATCATCTCTAATGGGTAGCTTTTATATTTTTAGGTTATAACTTATATGTTAAGAAATTTCTTGTGTCGCGAAACATACTCAAAATATGCAGTTTTTTCATATTGGACTAGTTCTAAAAATTCTAGTAATTATGATATGCATCCATTGGCTTTGTAAATATGAAAAAACTGAAGTAGACTCTGTCTAGATTGTTGTAACACATTTTTTTTTCTCAAAAACACAAATTTTCAAAGAATACAAATTTTGTATTAACATGACTTCTTATGAATCCTTTGATTATTAAAAAACACACACTCAAAGAAACCCTAAGTTGACATATCAAATGTGCATAGAAAAATTCCAAAAAATAAGTAATAGAAAGCTAACACAATTTCTGACAACCTTTATTTTCATCGCAAAATGAAATTATAAACATAAATATTGTTATAGTTTGAAAAAATTTGAAGAATTGAAAAAAATGAAAGTTTTTTCTCAAAAAAGGGAAAAAATTGTAACCCAAATTCACATTTTCACCCTTTAAACATTAACACATAAATTAAGTTTTAAAATCATTTTTGTAGAAAAGAACAGAGACAATAATACCATAACATAAACACAAGATAGAAAATGATAAAGGAGTTCACCCCTCCTGGGCTACATCTCATGGTCGAGCTTCCAATGTTGGCCTTCTTTCATTATGCTCAAAAATATGTTTTTACATGTATTACAGTGCTCAAAATGCAAAAATACTATCTCCAATAGCTCGAGAATACTTTAAAAACCCTAATTGACTCTTTCTACACTCAAAAAAGTCAAAAAATGACTCAGTTATGTTCCGGAACAATTTTCCTCCTAACTGTCCTACAATTCGAACACACCTGCAATCCATCCAACAAATTCCACACTTTTCAGCCACATGGAGCGACAAATTTGCCCCGCATTGGCATGATTTGCACTGGTTCAGGTGAAAATTGGAAAACCCTTTAAATGCATGATGACCCACATGAAATGATCATAAATGGATTAGGGGCATCATAATATTCATTGGATGCAGGTTCGTTTAAACCACCGCAAAAAATTCTAAAGCCCGCTTGAACTGAGGTTAAAATAGTGGTAAGGTTCTCACACTAGCATTGTTTTGAACCAAAATTTGAATTGGGGTGGGGTTAATTCACCAGTGGTGCAGTTTAAATACCGTGCCAAGTCGGAACTCTAATCGCGCCCACCATAATTGTTTTTATGGGATGTGAGTTTTGGAACTTCCAGATTATTTAGCTGTCAACATATTTTGTGCGAACACTACTTAACCCTGGCCCGTCAATTGAATGCGTTCATGTGGAGTGGTTACATTGGAGTTAAAACATGAAATTAATCGTGCTTTGGTTGCGTAACAAGGTGCTTCAGTGTTTTGTTAATATATCGTTTGAAACCAGGGTTAACCCAACACCCCTGGCTTCCTACCTGCGGTCTCGTGGGTTGGGTTGACCGGGGGCCACTGGTTAACCCCAGCCCCGACCCCCAATATATATTTATTTAAACCATAAAAAGGACCTTTCCACCATATTTAACAAGAAATTGTGTTGTCGCAGTGGTCGATCACTTGGGTGCCACCCTGGAGGTCACTTGTTCGATTCGCATGGAGGAAATTCATCGATATACCAAAAGATTACAGCACTAGTGAGAGACCACATGGAACCATTCCATCAGCTCACATGGCCTCCTCTCATTGGTACAACTCCATGAGCCGAAAAACAATAGAATTGAACCATCCATAATGAGTATGTGGAGGAAATTTATCAAAGAACCACTAGCTCGAATATGTATAGTCAATATACGCAGCCACATGCCTAGTCATCGTGCAGACTGTTGACTCGGTATATCAGCAGCCCAACCTTTAAAATTTTAGTTGTTTGAGAAAATGGTCTTAACGCAATATTGGGATTATATTATATCGATTTTGAGTGAAACGAGTTGCATTGGATTCAAGGCGACAAGATCTTCGTCTTTGTGTCAATTTTGAGAACTTTGAGACACTTTTTACTAATCCCATGGATCATTCCTCCCGAATTGAAGATTTTGGTCCTCAAGAGCTCATTTTTAGTAAAAAGAAATATTAGGTTACACTTTCCTCACCCTCCCAATCTCAACCCATTTAGCTTTGTTTGTATTTCTCTCTTTGAGTCTCTCATGAAGGTACTTCACTTTCCCTTGTTTTTAAATCTTTTTTTTCTTGTCAAGGATGATATGTTGTTGCATTTTTTCAAGATATTCAAAAAATAAAACTACCCTTCAAGGAATTTAAACATTCCCTCCTTAATATTCAGTCAAAGGAGTCTTAGAAAATTTCAAATTCACTTCACCTTAAACACTGTAGTAATAATGAGGCTTAACATATATATCCTTGCACTTAGCTTGACTCTTTGCCAAATTTTATTGCCATCCACATTCACCATCTTCTTCAAAGCCAAAACATTATGAAACCCATAGGAAAATGTCTTAAAACCAATTTCCGCTTTTTCAAATACATTTTTCAATTTTCTTTTTTTATCACTGCATCCTTTAACACTAGCATCTTGCTCATACCAATGTTCAACAATGATGCATCCTATTGCAATTTCACTTCATGCCGTTTACTTATTTTAGGAGGAAACATGTTAGAATCCTCAAACATTTTATCACATGGATTAGAAACCTCAATGAAATTGGATTTCAAACTTGATTCATATCCTTCAAAGGCCTTATATTCCTCAAGATGTTTGTGATTTAAAATTAACAATGAAAAATTATGATTAGCATTAACTAGCCTCTTCATATGTCCAACATTCAGAAGAGATAAACTCAATTTCTTGCTATGTTCTCTAACAATGTACTCAATCCACTTTTTAAACTACTGATATTTTTTCTCATGGTGATGAAAAATGGCTCTCCTATCATATAGATATGGGCTTCCAAAACAAATACCACATATGTCAAGCAAGACAACATCAAATTCTACCTCATTAAGGAAGTTTCCAGTGATTGGAAATATAAGTATGCATTTTCTTGTCACTTCAAATTTTTCATTGTCTCATACCCAACCTAAAGGATAAGGTTTAGGATGAGGAATGGTTTTCAAATTTATTTTCTTGACAATGTCAGCTGAAATAAGGTTTCCTTGTGATCCACTATCAAACAAAGTATCTATATCGGTATGTTTTTAAATAACTCTAATGTGGAAAAAATCTATTATTGTTCTTTCATATCAAGTTTCATTGAGATTATTTGAAGAACTAGTACTTGCAATTTCCATACCTTTCAATCCCATGGTTGTGATCTTTGTTTCATCCTTGGAATATTATCCAACATCTTGTTTTATAGAGGCAACAACCTTTTCCTTCTCCTTTTTGTTAAACTTTATGCGTCTCATCTTAGGATGAAGTTTCCAACAATGGTATTCATCATGGTATTCTTTGGAACAATGTTTACATGTGATTTTTTCTTTCTCCTTCTTGATGGGAGCATTCTTCTTTCCTTTTCCTTTGAACTTCCCATTTCCTTTGTCTCTACTCTCAAATGAGTTCTCACTAGTTTCTTCAGAAACATACTTCCCTCTTGCTTCTAGATGTGTTGTCTATAAACAAACCTCATCTAAATTTGTAGGGTTAAACATGAGAATAGTGTGTCTCTAGTAGCTATGAAAATATCCAATTTAGTTTAGTAAAGTGTCTTGAGAGGATAAATCTACACCCAAAATAAATTATCTCCTTCTAAACTCTTGGGTATAACTTTGCACACTTTGACCCTTTAGTTGCCTAAATTTTTTCCAATCCATTATATGTTTTTTCAAGCATGATAAAGGATAAAATTATCTTCTTAATGAATAAATAAAATCATTTCAAGAGAATAAAGCATTATCATGTTGCTTCATGTCCTCTTGAGTTTTGGATTCCCACCAAATAAGTGTTGCACTTTCCAACCTTAATGAAACAAGTTCAATCTTGATATCATCATCTTTTACTCTTTTTATCCTAAAATACACATCAAGCCGATGAACCTAAGTATATAATTTCTCATCATTTACCTCTCCATTACAGATAGTAAATTCAAACTTTATATCAAGTTTCAAAAATAGAGTTTTACCATGTCTCTTTGGAGAATGTGGAGGTGTTTATGGAGGGGTTGATGTAGAATATGATGATGCTGAATATGGAGGTGAAAAGAGAGGTGGAGTTTGAAGTGGTTTATAACCATTCCCTCCATTCCATTTTGGAGCTAATTTGTCTCCATCTCCTCCATTTCCCTTTGGAGGATTTGAGCTCTCACCTTTCAACCCTCAATTCCTATCCTCATAAAGAACTTTCACGATCTATTTCATCTCAAAGAATTATTTTCTGGAAGCCTTCTCATCCTTAGACACATTTCCAGACACTCCTTTATGTCCCATGTCTAGTGAGTCCTTTGATGAAACTTGAGGTGAAAATTTTGGTGGATATCGTGACAAATTCACTCTCCTTGAACTAGCTTGAGGACTTGCTACCACAAGATTTCATTCTCTTGTTTTTAGTTTCAAACTTGTAATAAACATAAACACTTACAACAAAAATAAACCCTTAATATAACCAAAGAACCAAATCTTTGATACCAAATTTTTATATATATATCTATATATATATATATGAGAAATTGATGTTTTTTCATGAATTTTTCAAGCCAATTTTTCAGGGTTTTTATCCAATTATGTAAGTTGCATTAACACATGAAGTAAGTCTTAAAATAAACTTCATAGAAATTACAGAGACAATAATACCGTAACCTAAAATCAAGACAAAAAATTATGAAGGGGTTCACCGTTCCTGGGCTACTTCTCGTAGTCCATCTTCCAATATTGGGTCTCTCTCATTATGATCAAAAATATGTGTTTACATGTATTTGTAATGCTCTGAGTGGAAAAATATTGTTATGTACGATGGACCCCACAAGCAAATCATAAAGGGCCAAGTGGCACCATAATATTTTTTGAATGCTTGCTCGTTCAAACCACAACACCAAATTCTAAACACTGTCGAAACTATGGATGAACTGGTGGTAAGGTTCCTATACCATGGTCGGTTTCAACTGATATTTGAATTGTGGTGGAGTTAGTTGACCCATGGTCCATTTTAAATACTGCACCAGGTCATAACTATAATTGTGCCTGCCATAACCATCTACATGTGATGTGAGTACCATAACTCTCAGATTAGCTCATTGTCAACAAAATTTGCACCAATACAACCTAACCCTAACCCACCAGTTGACTATGGTAACGTGCAGTGGTTTCGTTGGAGTGTAAACTTGCAATGAATCGTGGTTTAGTTGTGTTACATGATGTTCTAGTATGGTGTTAATATATGGATTGGGGCCTTGGATAGCCCCACGTACCGGGCTACCCACCTTCGGTCCCATGGGTTGTGTCAACCAGGGGCCAAGGGTGAACCCTGGCCCCAACCCCCATTATACATTTTGTTAAACTTAAAAAAATACCTTTTCACCATAGTTAACAAGGAATACATGTGGAGGAATAGTGGAGCACTCTGTTGCCACCCTTGAGGTCGCCCTTTTGATTTTCATGCAGGTAGTTCATTGACATACCAAAATTTTACACCACCAATGAGAGGCCATGCATCACCCTTCCACTAGCCCACATGGCCTCCTCTAATTGTTCCAACTCAACGAACCGATAGCCAATAGAATTGCACTATCAACGACCAATATATGGAGGACACTTGTCAACCAACCACTGGTCCGAATATGTACAATCAATCTGTGCAGTCACATGGCTAGTTAACGCACGGACAACTGTCTCAGCATACCTACAACCCAAATTTTAAAATTTTAGTTGTTTGATAAAATGATCAGAATGCGATATCAGAAGTATATGATGTTAGTTTTGAATGAAATGAGTTGTGTTGGATTCAGGGCGATGAGATATTCGTTTTAGTACTGGTTTCAAGCACTTTCAAGAACTTTGAATTTTTGAGCATTTCACTGATCCTCTAGATCAATAGCACTGTCATATTGTCGTCTCAAAAGCAACTCACATAAACTTTATCGCAACTCTTCATATCAAAGATCATCTCTCACTCCATGAGACCTTCACACCATGAATCCCGCACTACTCTAGCTCTGATACCATATCAGATTTTAAGACACAAAATGGATGTTTGATGATTGCATTTTAGTGATTGTAATTTAAAAGAAACGTAGGCATAGTTTCTTGAGTAACCTCCGTAGAATGTCATTTATTTACTACCTACATTCACTGACTAGAAGTTCATCTTTGACATATGAATAGACTCCATTTTCACCTTAATAGAGGTCATGATTATTATTTTGACAGTAATGGAATGGACTTTAGGTGATAAAAAATAAAATTTATGAGAATTTATGAGTAGAAAATGAGGAAATTATGAAATATAGTCAATTTTTTAATTCTCAGGTCTCCATCTTTGCTTGTATCAGCATGCACATAGAACACCACTATAATATATTTTACTAATTTCCGAATTCCTATCTTAATACCTTTGTTGTTGCATCTACATTTTATCCTTGATGGTTGTTTCCTAAAACAATACCATTGACATTAAATATTAGTATCACTACACATAAGATGACAAGACATTTGAGAGATATCGTTTTCACTTTGATATTTTTATCATTATGTTCGTCTTCTAAACAAAAACATTGCCATTTAAGTGCCACAAACACTTCTCATTACATGAAAATATGATTAGAAATATTTTGTGTTTTTGAAATGTTAATTTAGATATTGTATTTTGATGGAAATTAGGATGAAGACCTACTTGCGGTGTCTTCATATTGAAGTTAACAATTCCAGAGGCAAGTGCACCTGTGCAATGAAAAATTAGATAGCTATGTATAGGTGGATTTCATCAGGCTTGACGTGTGGCTTGAAAAATCGCAATCTGGGGCAATCTAAGCCGTCAAAATCACACAGGGATTTCACCCGACCTAGGCCACACCAACACTAAGATAACTGAGTTTAACATGTCTCCACTCTATAGCACTAGTGCAACAAACTCCAGGAGGTATGATCCTGGGTCACCCTTCTGACAAGGTCCATCCTCAACCGATTGTGATAGTAACACTTGAATTTAATAACAATAAATTACTTTATAGTTCATTTAAAATTATGTTTTTGTTTTATATATTTTTTATTTAAATTAAAATTTATAGTTATTAAAATAAATTTTAATTAACCGGTCTAAACATACATTCATTTTTACAATTTATCTATTTTTAAACTAAATTCACCATGTCCATGAGGTCTTAGTTAAACGGTAATGAAGCTAGTTTTTATAGCACTTATCATACGTTCAATTCCCAACCACTAATCATAAATCATTTAAATTCATTGTACTATATTTTAATAACAATAATGTACCTTATTATTCATATTTTTTTTTAAATTAAATTTTATTATTATTAAAATAAATATTAATTAATCTATTTTTACCATTTATCTATTTTTAAACTAAAAATAATTCCATATAAACCATTAATCATAAATTTTAATAAATCAGTCTGAAGTACCTTCATTTTTACATTTTATCTTTTTCTAAACTAAAATAAATGCATATAAACCATTATTCATAAAACATTCGAATTCAGTTCAGGATTTGCCAAATATTTGTGAAGAAAAGAATGTATTTCACAGCATACTCTTTACTCAATTAATTATGTATTTGGTTACCACTGTTTTTATGGTATTTTATCGTAATGACCGTGCCATCGTTATTTTATGAGACAAAATATTATAACTCTAATGCAGTTATCACGAAGATTTTAATATAAAATAAAGGAAATAACCATGTAATAAACTGATGTTATAATAGTTTCAAAGCTATATGCAATGTATTAAAATAATAACCTTTCCCTGTAGTTGATGCTTTTAGAATATTAACTTAATAGTTTTGAACCTAATAATTATATCGTATCTATAGAATCATACATGTGAGAAAATTTTATTGGCGGAGACGTCGATGAAATAATCTTGATACATTGTATGGAGTGAAGATGTCGAAGAAGTTATTTTCCTCCACATTTTTGGAGAATCTAATTTTAACTATTTGTTAGGTGTTGAAATTGTTTATCGAAGTGTTTTAGTTCAATTTTACTTAATTTTGTTTTAGTTGAATTTTGCTATATTCATTTAATTTTGCTATATTCATTTATTGTTGATGTCTCTGATGTAATCAGATTTAACTCATTCATAAAATTGGGAAGAACAATTATCTGCTCCACTTTTTTCAGTTTTTAATTATTTTCATGATATTACAGCTGGTTTGTATAAAAATCCTTCAGAGAGTAACAACATGAGCACAGTTCAATCAGTAGTGAGAAAAAGTGAGCCGACATAAGACTCTTTGAGAGAGAAACAGAAGTTTCGGAAATTTGAAGAAAGAAAGGCGAGTTAAAAAAAAAAAATTGAGAAGATGCATTATTAACGCATGCCATCAGTTCAGAAAATGCACAACGCAGAAAATAAGAAGTAGCAGTTGTGAATATATCTGCCTGACATGCGGACACAAAGCCTCAACGAGATCTTTAGGCAAATTCCAGGGCAGCTTGATCAGCGCATTTTGATGGAGGGATAGATGCACCGATAGCGTGAAACTGTTGCAATATTGAGAATTCCAAACAAGGAGAATAAGCTCCCCTCTACAACACAGAGAGATTAAAAACAAATTTGACAGGAGACAGAGTTTCCAAAATTTTTAAAACAACTTCTATTTCTTTCAAAAACTGATACAGATCTTCCTCTAAACAGAGGGATAAACAACAATGGTGACTGCTTCAGACGCAGTGCACAGAATAACTCTCTGTCTCTCAAATACCAACACTGTTGTGTATCTATGTCTTTCGCGCTGCTGTGCGAAATACCAAAACAAAACAATGATAATAATCAACGCTACAGGCTCGCGGGCCTTTTAATTTTATATATGTCGCGCATATATATTAAAACATTACAATAAACCATATGAAAAACTTAAAACAAAAATAAAACCAAATACAAAGGAAAATCCTTTGTGGAACTTTAAAATATGAAATGCCTGACGTACGAGTGGGGACCACTACGCAGTCGGCAATCGGCAATCGGCAAATTTGTGATGTCAACAAAACTTGCACTGTGGTGAAGTGTGATGTTGCGATTGTGATTGAATCGCATCGCAAACATCCAACGTAACCTGCGATGGAACACATGCGATCCACACAATCTTCCAATTGCGATCAGTGAACCGGATGCGATGGAACTTATTAACTCTGGCATATAGGACTATCAGGTCCGTGCTTTAAACAATCGCGCGACTTACAACAAACCTCTGATCTTCCGATTGTGATTGGAATCACAGACGCGATGGCGCATAAACTGTGGTATATAATATGATCGGGTCTGGCCTTCAATCAGAGCCCTTAACAAAACTCCGCCGATTGAACCTTGCGATTGCGCTGTTGCGATTCCATTGAGTTTCTGCCACGTGGTCAAGTGGACCCACGGGCCTCTGCTACTGTGGGGAGGGGGGGGGGCGATTATAATATGTTTCAATGTATGTTTTATATAACAGTTCCGCTTTTCGGAACTCCGCCATATCAACAAGACACTTGATTATTGTAACATTGCGATTTGCGATTGCGATTTGATCGCATCGCATCGCAAACTCTTCATCAACAAGACACTGCTCCAAAAATAACTTTGCGATTTCGATTGGCATATAAATGATGGGGACCACTTGTCCCGCCAATTCAGAAATAAAAGGACTTCTGCCTGTTCAAACAAATTTCATTCATACTGGTTGTTGAGGGATTTAAATGCCCGAAATGACTGTTTTAATGAATTCTGCTCCTCCGTAGTTTAGATCTATGGGAAATCTCCATTCTGCTGCAAGACGGCTCTATCCATCACCAAAATAACTTCTCCTACTGTTGTGGCTGCTACCCATCAAGAATTAAAATCATCCTTACGGATTTCTCCATTCCTCTTCAATACAGAGTGCTGTGCACTCAAATCTTTACTACTACCTCTGTTTACTCGTTTTCTTCCTGCCCAAAGGCACGGCAGGTGACTTTAATATTTCAACACTCCCCCTTAAAGTCAGCTGCTGGGTTATCCATCATACCTAGGAATTTTCTTAAAAATTCAAAGGTCTTCTGTCCCAATGGTTTAGTTAAAATATCTGCATATTGCTCCTCTGTTTTACAATGTTGTAAAACAATTTCTCCATTATTCACCAATTCTCTGATATAATGAAATTTTGTGTCTATGTGCTTCGTTCTTTTGTGAAACACAGAATTCTTTAACAATGCAATAGCTGAGCTATTGTAACAATAAATCATAGTGCCCTTTACCTGTTCTTGGCACAAACTTCTCAACATTCTCATCATCCAAATTGCTTGACACGCTGCTGCTGTAGCTGCCACATATTCTGCCTCTGCTGTAGATAATGCTACAATCGGCTGTTTCTTAGAAGCCCATGAAATGGCTCCTGAACCCATATGAAAAACATAACCGGAAGTGCTCTTCTGATCATCTACACTTCCAACCCAATCACTGTCAGTGTATCCAACTAATTCTGAATTTTCTGAAGTAGTATATAAAATACCAAATCTTTTTGTTCCTTTAACATACCTCAGAATTCTCTTTGCTACTTTCCAATGTGCTTCTTTTGGCTTCTCCATAAATCTGGAAATTAGACTAACAGCATGCATAATATCTGGCCTAGTTGCAGTCAAATACGTGAGGCTGCCAACTATGCTTTTATACAAACTTGGATCAAAATCCTTGCTACTGTCATCTTTTCTGAACTTCAATCCCATTACTGTGGGAGTAATTGCAGTTTTGCACTCCTGCATGTTAAATCTTTCTAAAACTTGATTCACATACTTTTCTTGAGAAATAAAAATTCCTTTCTCACCTTGCTCCACTTCTATTCCCAAGAAGTATCTTAATAAACCCATGTCAGTCATTTCAAATTCATCTTTCATGACTGTTTTAAAATTTTCAACAAGGTAATCATCATTACCTGTAAATATTAAATCATCAACATATAAAACAACAATTAACAACTTACCATCCTTTTCCTTGATGTAGAGGGTGGGTTCTCCCTCACACTTTTCAAATCCATTCTCCAATAGATAGGAGTCTATTCTGCTGTACCACGCTCTTGGTGCTTGCTTCAGCCCATAAAGAGCTTTCTTCAATTTGCAGACCTTATGCTCTTGGCCTTTCTTCTCATATCCAAGAGGTTGTTCCACATATACCTCTTCCATTAAAACTCCATTTAAAAATGCAGATTTTACATCCATTTGGTATACTTTCCATTTTTTTTGTGCTACTATGGACAACACTGCTCTTACTGTCTCCATTCTTGCAACTAGTGCAAACGTTTCTTCATAATCAATCCCTTGCTTCTGCTTATATCCTTTGACAACAAGTCTGGCCTTGTGTCTTTGTATTTTTCCTTCAGCATTGCTTTTGGTCTTATAGACCCATTTAACACCAAGGACTTCTTTACCTTCTGGGAGATCAACCAACTCCCATGTTTTGTTCTTCTCTATGGCTTTAATTTCTTCATCCATAGCTTCTATCCATTTTTTATCTTTAATAGCATCTTCAAAATGAACAGGATCATCAACTTGACAGTACAAAGCAAATAAGGAATTCATACCTTCGTTTTCTTCTCCTTGCTCATAAATTTCTCTAAGACTTCTGAACTTTGTTCCTCTTTCACTTGGTGTAGACGTGCTTGATGAAGAACTCAATTCTGCTCTATGTGGTGTGCTCGGTGAACCACTGTCGCTTCTTCTCAAGGGTGTTCTTGCTGCCGCTTGAGGCGTCCCTTGCTGGCCTTGCGCTGCTGGAGGTTGTGCTACGAATGGGTTGTTGATTTCAACCACATCTCCCTCATCTTCATCATGAGACAAACAGTTTTTAACATTGACTGTTTTCTCAATGTTTCCATCCCGCGCTTCCTCTTCAATGAATTGTACATCTCTGCTTATCAAAAAAAAATTTGTGGATGGGTTATACAATCTGTATCCTTTGGAATTTTCACAATATCCAAGGAAAATGCACTTCTCCCCCTTACTATCCAATTTATTTCTCAATTTTTCTGGAATGTGTGCATATGCCACACATCCAAAAACTCTCATGTGGGTGACTCCTTGTTTTCTGCCACTCCACGCTTCTTCTGGAACTTTGTTCATCACTTCTTTTGTAGGGCATCTATTCAAAATATACACAGCACAATTTGCTGCTTCTGCCCAATACTCATTCGGAAAATGCTTTGCCTTGAGAATGCTTCTCACCATCTCCATTATGGTTCAATTTTTCCTTTCAGCAACTCCATTCTGTTGCGGCGTGTACCTGGTGGTAAATTTCTTGTGTATGTCGTTCTCTCTGCAAAAACGCAGAAATTATTTTGAGATATATTCTCCTCCTCTGTTTGTTCTGAGGACTTTAATATGCAGTCCGCTCTGTTTTTCTACAAGAGCTTTAAAATGACAAAATTTCTGAAAGACTTCACTCTTATATTTTAAGAAATAAACCCACACTTTTCTTGTGAAATCATCAATGAAGGTCAGCATCTAACTGCTGCCCGAAACTGAGGTTGTCTGCATCGGCCCACACAAATCTTAGTGGATTATCTCCAAAGGTGCTTTCGCCCTTATGCTTTTCCCTGAAGGAAAATTTTCTCTGTGTTGCTTTCCCAAGATGCAGCCTTTACATAGGCTGTCAGGCTTCTCAATCAATGGTAAACCTCTTACCATTCCTTTTCTGTGTAGCAAATTTAATCCTCCGAAATTGAGATGTCCAAATCTCAAGTGCCATAACCAATTTGCATCTTTCTCTTCCTTCTGAAAGGCTTCTTTTGTTACAGCTGCTATGCTTTTCCCCTTTTGCTTCAAGTCAATGTTGAGCTTGAGCGGAAACATTCTATTGCTGGTCATTTGTATTTCAGCAATGATTTTCTTACTTGGAGGAACATCAGGAACAAATTTCTGCTCCCCATTTCTTGCTCGAATACTTACTATGCCTTTCCCTTTGACAGAGATCTTAGTATCAGTCCCTGTGGTCACTTCAGATTTTACTTCTTCATCTAGATTGGCAAACATTGCTTTGTTTCCAGTCATGTGATTACTACATCCAGAGTCTAAGAACCAAACATCATCTTCTTTATCTTGTGCTACATTACAAGCTAACAGAGCATTACTTGGGTTCTTTTCCTCTTTTGCTACATTAGCATTTTGCTTATTTTTCATGTCATTTTGCTTCTTTCTACATTCATTGACATAGTGCCCATATTTTTTGCAATAATGACATTGGACATTGGATTTTTCATACCTTTGTCCATGAGCATGTTGGTGTTGATGTCCACCTTGCTGGTTGCTGCATTGGCCTTGGCTTTGACCTTGACTGTTGCTCCTTCCATATGAATGTGAAGGGCTGTACCTTCCACCTCTGTTCTAGCTTCTGCCTCTTCCTCTTCCTTTTCCTTGACCTCTTCCTCTTCCTGAAGGCATCTGGGTCTTGAAGGCGTGCTCAAGAGATGAGTGTTCATCTCTACTCAATATCTGTTCATCAGTTATCAGAGAGGCATGAAGTTCATCCACTGTGAACTATGAGAGATCTTTGGTCTCTTCTATGGTGGTTACAATAACATCAAACTTTGAGGGTAAGCATCTCAAAAGTTTCTCCACTATCCTTCTCTCTTCAAGAGTTTCGCCATGGGATCTTATCTGATTTACAATCCCAATCACATGTGTAAAAAATGTGTCTACATTGTCTGACTCTTTCATGCAAAGAGTTTCAAAATCTCTTCTCAGCAACTGAAGCTTTGTTGTCTTAACTTTCTCCATATCTTGATAGGCTACTTTCAGAGTTTCCCATGCCTCCTTGGATTTCTTAGCTGCTGCTATCCTCGGAAACACACTCTCATTTACAGCTTGATACAATAAGAAGAGAGCTTTAGAGTCTTTCTTCCTATTATTTTTCAACACATCCTTCTTTGCTTGAGTTAAGGCATTAAAAGCCTGCTCATCAGCTAGTTCTATAAAACCATCTTCTACTAATTCCCATAAGTCTTGTGATACACACAGGGCTCTCATGGTAATGACCCAATAATCATAGTTCTTTCCATTAAACTGTGGAAGTTGAACATTTCCAAGACTCATACCAGTGCTTGGTCCAGCCATTGCTTCAAAATTGAACTCTGACTTTAAACAAACTGTCTTTCGTTTACTCAAAGAACAAACTCCTTTTAAATACAAAGAAACATCACTATTATCTTTGAGAAATACCTGAAATTTGACCTTTGTTGAGCTTTCACACTCCTAGGGAAAACACTTCAACAAGTCTTCTTCTTCTTCAGCTTCTTTGAAACATTCAAAGAGCCTGAACTAGCTCCGATACCATGTTGCAATATTGAGAATTCCAAACAAGGAGAATAAGCTCCCCTATACAACACAGAGAGATTAAAAACAAATTTGACAGGAGACAGAGTTTCCAGAATTTTTAAAACAACTTCTATTTCTTTCAAAAACTGATACAGATCTTCCTCTAAACAGAGGGATAAACAACAATGGTGACTGCTTCAGACGTAGCGCATAGAATGACTCTTTGTCTCTCAAATACCAACACTGTTGTGTATCTCTGTCTTTCGCGCTGCTGTGCGAAATACCAAAACAGAACAATGCTAATAATCAACGCTACAGGCTCGCGTGCCTTTTCATTTTATATATGCCGCGCATATATATTAAAACATTACAATAAACCATATGAAAAACTTAAAACAAAAATAAAACCAAATACAAAGGAAAATCATTTGCGGAACTTTAAAATATGAAATGACTGACGTACGAGTGGGGACCACTACGCAGTCGGCAATCGGCAATCGGCAAATTTGTGATGTCAACAAAAATTGCACCGTGGTGAAGTGCGATGTTGCGATTGCGATTGAATCGCATCGCAAACATCCAACGTAACCTGCGATGGAACACATGCGATCCACACAATCTTCCGATTGTGATCAGTGAACCGGATGCGATGGAACTTATTAACTCCGATGTATAGGACTATCGGGTCCGCACTTTAAACAATCGTGCGACCAAACAACAAACCTCTGATCTTCTAATTTTGATTGGAATCACAGACGCGGTGGCGCATAAACTGTGGAATATAATATGATCAGGTCCCGCCTTCAATCAGAGCCCTTAAATAAACTCCGCCGATTGAACCTTACGATTGCGCTGTTGCGATTCCATTGAGTTTCTGCCACGAGGTCAAGTGGACCCACGGGCCTCCGCTGCTGTGGGGGGGGGGGGGCGATTATAATATGTTTCAATGTATGTTTTATATAACCGTTTCGCTTTGCGGAACTTTGCCATATCAACAAGACACTTTATTATTGTAACATTGCGATTTGCGATTGTGATTTGATCGCATCGCATCGCAAACTCTTCATCAACAAGACACTGCTCCAAAAATAAATTTGCGATTCCGATTGGCATATAAATGGTGGGGACCACTTGTCCCTCCAATTCAGAAATAAAAGGACTTCCGCCTGTTCAAACAAATTTCATTCATACTGGTTGTTGAGGGCTTTAAATGCCCGAAATGACTGTTTTAATGAATTCTGCTCCTCCGTAGTTTAGATCTACGGGAAATCTCCATTCTGCTGCAAGACGGCTCTGTACATCACCAAAATAACTTCTCCTACTGTTGTGGCTGCTGCCCATCAAGAATTAAAATCATCCTTACGGATTTCTCCATTCCTCTTCAATACATAGTGCTGTGCACTCAAATCTTTACTACTGCCTCTCTGTACTTGTTTTCTTCCTTCCCAAAGGCAAGGCAGGTGGCTTTAATATTTCAATAGAAACTAGTGAGGCAGTAAAGTGCCAATAAGCAGGGATGCCAACAAGATAATCGCGCCAATCCATTCAAACGTTATGAATTTTTTTATCGGTGATGAATGCGCGTCGATATAATTTCCACTTCCAGTGCCAGAGAAAACGAGTGGTCGCCTATTCGGGTCAGTTGCAGTTCTATTTTGGCATTTTCAAGTTCTCGAGGTTTCTTTTTAAAAGGTCCCACAAGGTAGCACCGGTGGAAGCTACAAATCCAGGGAATGTATGCAACCCGATAATATTTGGATTGGGAGAGCTCTGTTGATATTGTTTTTGATTCCTCCCACTAATTTGTATTGAAGATAGAATATGGTAGGGGCAAGTATGGCTTCATTGGCCTCGGATTTAGATAAGAGGAATGAGGCCTTCCACTTCCGTTTATCTCTTTCTAATGACGAGCAGTGATATGGCCTAAGGAATGGATGGAGATCAAATTCCTAAGCAATGGACGGAGATCAAATTCATAGATTTGAAGCAAAAAAAGCAGCGATTTCCAGAAGAAGGCATCCAGTCAGGTAAACAGTTTCAATATGGGCATCATAGTTTGAATTTTTGAGGAATCATACTTTGAATTCGAATGCTCCTTCCGTATGAGAAGGCATTATATTTGCATGATTAGGCTAATTTAAATTCTTTAATGCTTTTTTTGAAGCGATATGAGATTCGTATGATATGTGTGAGTTGTAATATTTTCAAAAGGGCTTCATTAAAAAGAGAAGTGTTTTATTATTTATGGAATGAGTTAAAAAAAAAAAGAGAGCATCATATTGTTTTGTTTCAAAAAAATGCTCTAGTTCATGGTTCCTTTTTAAGGACAAAGATTTCTCAAGGACAAAGATTTCGCATTGCAATTGTAGAGAAATTGCACACCCATTTATGTGTGGAAGAGAGGTACAAAAGCCACTATAAAAGATGTTTGCAAATTAGTTTTCTTGTTGAGCTAGAGTAAAGGAATATTCAACAAATGGGAAAATACAAAATGATAAAGCGACAACAACATAAGTTTGATATCCTTTTAGATATGGAAGTGAACATGAAAAAAGGCACACTTGCATTAAAATGCATAAAGAATCTGTCGATGATAGCATTCTCGCTTTGATTTCAAATGCTAAGATAGTTAATGAGGCCTCGGAAACCCTTGAGAGGTGTTTTGATGCAAGGGGGAGCATTGAAGTTGAAGACAAAAGTGGATCTATAGCAGCTCATCTACAACAAAATGGAAAATTTGTTGAATCCCATTGTGCTCAGCTACAAGTGGATGATTTCTATGAAGAAATTGCAGAAGTAGTAGAGAAGCAGCGCAAAGATGCTCGTGAACCCCACTGAGCACAACCACAATTGGACGAATATTTGATGGATCCAACAATAGAGCTTGTTGGTTATGAGTTGATTATTCCAGCAACAGAGCTTGTTGATGATGATATGGTGAATCCAACAACACAACTTGCTGGTGATGTTTTGGTGATTCCAACAATAGAGCTTACTGATGATGATTTGGTGATTCCAGAAATAGAACTTGATGATGAGAGTAAAAATACTATGGTAAATCCAGTGACTAATATTTTTGATGTAAGTTTTGATAGAGAATTTTTGGCTAATGATGATTGGTTGCAGATGATGCAACAAAAGCATCATATTAGCATGATGTTATTTGGTGAGATAATCCTACTTGAGTTAGTGGAAGACAACCTATTTGCAGCAACACAGGTTAGTGAAGAATAGACAAGGACAAAAACAAAGATAAAGACAGAGACAGAAAGAGAGATAAAGACAGATGAAAAGAAATAATTCCGCAAAGAGAACAAAAAAAGAAGAGATAGAGGTAGAAGTAGAAAAGGAAGTGAAACATGCGAAAGCTTCCATTGTAGAGAAGGAGGAACAAAACCAATGTGGTTTTGGAGATGTTTTTACACTTACCATTGATTTCCAATGTGCTGGTAAACAAAATGATTTTGAAGAAGAGTTAAATTTCTTTGAAACATGGCTTGCAACACCATGTCTAGTTGAGGTCTACAAAAAAGTTGTAGATATGAATGTTGAAAACAGCATGCATGACGAACATGTCAATGGAATTTTTAGGTATTGGAGTTTTGAAGAGATAAAACATTATTTTCATCTTATGTTGCAATAGATTGACGATGAAAAGCACCCTACAGAAGACAATATGTGGCAACAATCCACATACAAGTCATTTCTTGAAGAAGTCCAGGATATTCTCAGACAACCTGAAACAATAGAAAACCTGCACTAACAAATGAAGAAACATAGTTCTCAAGGATACAACAAAGAGAAAAAGTTGAAACAACTTAGAGGCTATAGAATCTGGAAGAGGAGAAGAAGAAAAATAAATCCAGTTGAAGTCAATTTTTTAAATTGTAAGCCTCACCGAGACATATGCCAGCAGGTATTTTAATTAAATTTTTATGTGATTTTAATTAAGGGGAAGTGTTGGATAATCTAATTCCAACCATCTACTAGGTGTCGAAATTGTCTATCCAAGTGTCCCAGTTCAATTTCACTTAGTCCAGTTTTAGTTGAGTCTCACTGCAGTCATTTAATGTTGATGTCTCCAATGTAATCTTATTTAACTCATTGGTAAAGAAATCCTCTCCTCCACTTCTTTTCATTTTTCAATTCTTATCACACACTTGAGAATTCTACACAATGTATTAATATTAAAGAAATTAACAATAAAACCTCTATATATATATAATCCAAATCAACTACACTTTTATAAATGGTTAAAACTAATTAAATTTATTTTTAAATCCATTCACTTAAATTTACAATTAAATTTATTTTTAAACACGATTATTTAATTTATTTGTGAACATAGGACACTTTATTCCAAGGTCGCCCACAAAGTTTTCAAATACAACAAAAAAAAATCCAATTCTACATTTTATTTTTTATTACACTTATATAGTACGTCATTAATTTATATTTTAAAATATTTATTAACACTATAACTTATATGAACCCATTAAATTAACATATATTTCACAAAAGTATTGATATTTACTAACCTAATATCAAAACTATACCGAGCAATATTAAAACAAATAACCTAAGATCTGAGGAGGAGATGCTTTCAAAATAAAAAACTATTATTAAAATACGCTCATATAGTTTAATGAAATACTAAAACAAATAACCTAAAATGTGAGCGAGTAGTGGATGCTTTTAAACAATAACCTATAATTAAAATAAAATGTAATCTTAAATTTTAAAGCTAAAAGTAATAATAGAGAATATTAAAACAATAACTTAGGGAAGGAGTTGATGTTTTTAAAATATTAATATAATAGGTTTTAAAGTAATTATTTTGTCATATTTATAGTGTCAACAATGTTATAAGTTGAAATGCGAAGGAAGTAACATTGATGCATTGTACAAAGTGTCTGAAGGAAGTTTTCTTTTTTTTTTACTCTACACTCTACACAATATATGAACGTTATAGAAGTTTTATAGCTCGATTTATACATACTTAAAAATCCTGTGATTTCCAATTTTGTTGTACTTTTATAAATCGTTAAATCTATTAACGTATTTAAACATTATGCACAATTAAAGTCGCCTTCGCACTTCGCAGAATGATTTAAAATATAATAATTGAAAATGAAGCACAATCAAATGGTAATGTCACTTTGAGTTGGAGTTACAAATGCAAAAGCTGGAATTATATAACTAGACATTCAATAAGATTAGGATTGGGCTAATGGTAAAGTAAAAAATGCATTCTACATTGCTCATGCATGGTAAAGTGAACTTGCTTAGCATCTAAATTGCTCATTTTGGTTGATGTTGGACTTGGCGAGGATGTTGGTTTTCCATGTCTCGAGTTTAAGTTCTCCCCAAATGAAAAAATATTCCAAATTCAACAAAAAGTTATGCAATATAATAAAAAAATTAAAAATAAAATAAAATAAAATAAAATAACTTAATTATACTGTAAGAAGTTTCTATTTGAAAACAACTCTCTTAACTGTCACAATGTACTTTTTTGTACCATCAAATCAAATGTTAGACGATTAAAATGTTTTAGGCAATTCATCTACAACCTCCTTCAACCTAACTACCTAACTAACTCTTTAACCTCTACTAATCTCTCTTCCTCTCCATATGATATACAATTTCTAATGCATATATTAATAATACCAAGGCCATGGCAGCCATGGCCTGAAAAATGATAGCATTTGTTTCACATTTACAGTGGGTAGTTCCACCAGTTCTTGCCGAATACAGGTACACTCTTCTGGTTGAATATGGGTACACTATGGTGGTTTCATGGCTTACACGAATGTTCATGACTTTTCTTGAGACTTAGTGGAACTATGGAATGGAGTTACAGTGGGCTCAGCGTTAGAGCCATCATATAAAAATCAGGAAGATTGTGACCAAAACTGCTATGGAATGGAGTTACAGTGGGCTACATCGTTAAAGCCATCGTATAAAAATCAGGCAGATTGTGACCAGAACTCTGCTTGCTCTCTTGATCCAATGGATTCTTGAAAATCTGTGTTGAAACTATATTTTGTATTTTGTACAAGGAAACTGTACAAAAAGTAACTATTCAAACTGAGCTTATGTGTATTATGGTTTCTGATCCATTGCTCTAATCCAATTTGGTAAAACTTTGGCTCCTCAAACTTTGGCTCTTCAAATGTATTTTTGTGTTGATCCTAATGGTTTTGGAAATAGGAATATAGGAGCTTTGATTAGAATTCAGTACTGAAATTCAAAACTTCATAGAATATAATAGTTTTTTTCTGGTATTATTATTATATTATATGAATCGACTAAGTGAAATATATATATATATATATATATATATATGTATATATATATATATATATATATATACAATGGTCCATCTCTGCAAGTAATTTTCCAAATTCATTGAAATTTCATACCTTCATAGAACATAATAGATTTTTTCTAGTATTATTATTATACTATATGAACTGACTAAGTGAAATATATACATGCAATGATCCATCTCTTCTATTAATTTGCGAAATTTATTTTGACTTTGAGTTTGATTTTACTGTTCCAGTTAGAAAATTCAATTGAAATTAGATTAAATATGGTCAATATTTTTCAAGTTCTGTACTGTGTAAATTTCTCAACTTTCTGTCTATTTATAAAAAGTGTTCTTGTAATGTAATATCCCTCGTGTAAGCCACCCTAAAAACTCTCATAAAATGAAGGTTATTAAATAATTAAATATTATTAATCCCTCACCATTAGTCTCGCTATGGCTTTCAGAGGTAACTGAAAATGACATGAGCAATTTAATATCTAACTTGCAGAAAAATAAACTAATATCAAACTACACACTCATACTTCAATCCCTCACCATTAGTCTCGCTATGGCTTTCGGAGGTAACTAAAAATGACATGAGAAATTTAATATCTAACTTGTAGAAAAGTAAACTAATATCAAAATGCACACTCATACTTCAATCCCTCACAATTAGTCTCGCTATGGCTTTCGAAGGTAACTGAAAATGACCTGAGCAATTTAATTTCTAATCTAACTACTAAAGCAAATGTGAAAGACTGAAATAAACAAAACAGTGTTGGAATTAAACAAAAACTAAGAAAAGTAAATTAGCAGAAGGACAATATTGATTCCATGTCATTAGTCAGTATAAAAAAAGATGTGCAAATGCCCGGGCTGCCTATTGTAATCTGGAACAAAAACACTGATCAGTTAGCAACAATATAAAACATAAAAGAGTATGGACAGAAGTAAAATGTAAAGCATGAAAGATTATGGACAAAGATAAAATGTAAATACCATGAAAGATGTAATATATATACACGTGAATGACTATGGCACAATGAACTTAAAGAAATGAAGCATAAAACTATACAGTAATACACAAAACCTCAGCGTGTGCAGGGGCCCTCTGCACAGACCTTGGGGAGCAGCTTTCAAATACGAATTACGCTTATGAACAGAGTCTTCTCATATATTAAAATACGGTCATAACAGAGAAATAACAACACAATGGCAACGCAATTACATTACAGAGCTAACTATTATGCATATGAGAATGTATTATTTATAACAAAGGGTGATATAACTAATTCCCTAAAGTCTGCACTGATGGAAGACACGTGAACCACCACGTCCAGAGATCTAGCATTTTGGCCGCCATGAGGATTAAATCTATGGAGGGTGGCTGTTGGATTAAGCTTATGGAGTCTTTTACAAGTGTTGATGTGTCTCCCGTGATTTAGAAATGGCCACGCAAATCTCCACGTGATGAGAAACAGAGTTCTGTCACCGTGGGACTCTTCGGTTGACCACCACTTGGCCACCTTTGACCACAACCTTCTTAGGTGAATTCGACAGAGCCAATAGGACACGATCCATGTCCATGTCATTTGTAACTTGCTCATGTGGCTCGATTTTCCTGAAGACACCTGCAATATAGACTTTAACAAAATGGCTGCAGAAAGTTGCAGTAGCTGCGGAAAGTGGCAAGATTCCGCAGCTTAATGAGCAAAAATCTAAATCAAACAGCAGACACAAAACATAGTTAAAAACCATTTTAGATGCTCTTTTACAGTTAATATGCAATGATATTGATGACTTATAAGGTCCAGGTGAATGAAAAAGGTCTAGAAAGGTGTATAGAAAAGATGCAGATTTGAGACTCAACATACCCCCACTGTGAAGGTGTTCCATGTCCTCATGCAACCAAAATTTTGATAATCCTTCTTCAATTCATATGCCTTGACACTTCAGCCAGTACATCCAGTCCTCTTCTCCTCTTCCTTGGTGCTGCTAACATCCTGGGCTTCTTCATCAAGCATCTGAATTTGATATTAACCAGTGCTCTACTTAATTTCTGGCATTTCTTCTTCAATTTCCTATTCTTTTTCTGCCATAGTCCCAGATGTAGCATGGTATTGTCATGAATGATCTTGTCCAATTTTATTTGTTCCTTTAATGCCTCATTTTCATTTTTAATGTGTCTATTTAAAACCTCCAACTCAAAGACTTCTTGTTTCAATGATTGGTCTAGATCTTCTTGTGCTGTGTGAGGCTGAGTGGATGAAGTATTGGGACCCGTGGCTGCTCTTTCTAAAGATTCTATATAATCATACACTTCTTGCTGCTTTGGGTCTATCTCAGGTGTCGTTTTTATTAGGCTGTCCCCAAAATGCCGTGGAGGAGAATTGTCTTCAAAATCTAGCTGAAAAGGGCTCATGTCAACGTCTGGCTGAGAATGAGATGGACTATGTTCAATGTCTGACTGAGAATGAAATGAAATATGTTCAATGTCTGACTGAGAATGAGATGGACTATGGCCAGCTAGAGTTTGTTCAGATGTTTCTTCTCCCAGATCAATAAAATGGGGTCCTTTCGTTTGTGTTTTCCTCAACTTCCATTTAAGCCTGGAACTTCTTCTTACACGCTGTGGACTACTGTATTTTTGCTTTTTTTTTCCTTTCCCTCTCTTTTTGGCCATAGATGACTGTTCCTGAAGGTGAACTAGTCTCTCAGATAACACTTGATGATCTTCTTCTGAAGAAGGAGTTTGATGCATAGCCTCAATGCTTTTTCTCTCTTTTGATTTTATTGGCTGTTTACCCTTGGTTTCTTCCTTCCTTCTTTTTGATAGTCTCTCTTCTCTACTAGTTCTTTCAACTGTAGTGGTAGGAGTGCTTTGAGTTTCATCATTTTTCCTCTTTCTCCTACTCCTTCTTGATGTACTGCCTTTAGGAATTTCTTGGGGTTCTTCAAAGAAATTTCTAATCAAAAATTGTTCCCATGTGTCCTTTTTCTCTTTTAACTGTTTTTCAATCAAAATTTTCACAAGACCATGGTGATATAAATGTGGTTCTACATCCCCCAGATGCTTCTGGACGGTCACAGACATCTTCTTCAAACAATTTAATAACAATTATGGCAGATTGAGGGTCTGGTTGTCTAGAAAATTCATCAGCAATCAGGTATGATACATATACATTGACCCAAAACGGCCCTCACAGGTGATAAATATTTGAATAACTAGCAGTAAAGTAGCCCACTCCTCTTTCAAAGCATGAACATGAATTCCCCTTTTCAAAATAGTTGCATCCATACCTAGGTTATGTAAGATCACTCTCCAGGCTTCATCACTAATACTCTTGTTCTTGAACCAGCGTTCACCTTCTTGAGGAAGTTCTGTAGAAGATGCTATGGATGCCTCATTCACCATAAATTTGAGGTCCCCAATTTCTACCTCCAGGCCATTGAAAGACCTTGCAAAAGCTTTTGTCACCTTTTTATGGTAGCTTCTAAAATTTTAGATAAACCGAAGCCACTTTGCCTTTTTCAATATATCCCTGACTTGCTGGTATCCTTCCATGAATTTAGGTCCTTCTGGTTCTGTTCTCAACAAATGACCCATCCTTATTTCTACTCTTTAAAACTTGTCTGCGTGAGGAGGGTTCAATAGAGGTAAGACGACTGAGTGAGCGGAAATGAGCATGATTTATGGAGGAGACCAGTGACTGTAGGCAGATATCAAAGAATGGAATGTAGCGTAACAGAGAACGAAATGGAGTGAAGCGGAACAGAGAAGGGTTACGTGAGCACGGTGGAAATGCGGCTGTGAGATCAATAAAACAGTAGGAGGAGTATAATGCATCCGTCAGTATTTAAAATTGGGTGGCTGCAGAGTAAATGTAAGCACGTTTATGAAATGGCTACGGATTTTATGCGAATGAGAGAAGCCGTAGTCAAATCAACCATGTTTCATCATCACAGGTGGAGTATCAGAGTATGAGTGAAGATCGGAGGTTTGATTATGGGACCGTTTGAAAATGAATGCAAGGATTGTGGGAGGATCATATAGAGATCGTGGAATGGTTACGGAGTTTGTCAACACAATCATTGCATATAATGGAGCTATGGTTTATAACTATGTAAAAATGTGCTTAAATGCTATTTGAAATAAATTTTTACTCATACCTTGGAATTCTTGCCATTTTTCATTGGTCTTCAATTAGTTGCTCCTCATTGATATCTTGAATGCCCCATGTCTTCATAACATGTCTTCATACTTGCATTTGATTTCATGATTGTTGAACTAACATCTGGCTGTACATTCTTTTGAAAAACAGAGTGGTAGCTGCAGAATCTGCTTCCGACTGCGGAAACTGGTGTCAGCTGCGGAAACAAGTGTCAGCTGCGGAAACTGACACAACTATTATTTGGGTGAATGGAAATAGACGGATGATAACTGACTGATTTAAAATGGTCATGAAAGAAAATTTTATTGGTGAAATGAAATGAAATAGATGAAATGAAGTGAAATGGAATGAAATGAAGTGGAATGAAGTGGAATGGAATAGAGTGGGTGGTCACAAAACTTGTGAAATGAAAGAGAGATTTTTTTCAAAAAATATAGGGTGTCAGGTGTTCCTGATTTTCACCGTACATTTTCTGTATAAGACTGCCAATCAATGATTGGTTTTCAGGCTTATACAAATTTTTTTTTTTATTTTATTTTTTTTATTTATTTTTTTTTTTTTATTTTTTTAACAGAAAAGAACAAAGGCTAGGCTGGTGGAGAAGAAGAATTCTTCTATACCAGCCTGATTGTAGAATTTTCTTGAAACATTTTGACAAATTCATCAATGGTCTTGATTCTTACCACTCCATTGCTAAAGATCTTGTCAATCTCATATGGCCCAAGCCAATGAGTCTGAAATTTTCCTTTAAAATCTTTAAACTTGGTATTAAATAGCAATGCCCAATCTCCTTCTTGAAACTTCTTCTCTTTGATGTATTTGTCATGCCATTTAGCTCTTTGATATTGAACTAGATCAGTTCTTAGAATTGCCTCTTGTCTGATCTCATCTAGCTCATTCAACTGCTCCATTCTATGATTTTGGGCTTCTGATAAATCCATCCCCAACTGAACTGCTATCTTGAAGGTCTTGACTTGGAACTCAATGGGGAGCAGGACTTATTTCCCATAAACAAGTTCATAGGGAGAATGTCCTGTTGTATTTCTCCATGTAGTTCTGTAGACCCACAAGGCTTCAGAAAGCCTTTCTGCCCAATCTCTTCTATGTAGATGAACAATTTTGGTGATGATACTTTCGAGAACATTGTTTGTAGACTCCACTTGACCATTTGCTTACGGATCGTAAGGAGTAGATCTTCTGTGCTTGATTTTGTATTCTTCCATCAACTTCTCCACCAGGTTGGATGTGAATTGGCTTCCCTGATCTGTCACAATTTCTATTGGAACACCAAAGCGAGTAAAAATATCCTCATAAAGAAAATTAACAACTGAATTTTTAGTAGCAGACACTAATGCTTTAGCTTCTACCCATTTAGTAACATAATCAGTACAAACCAATATATACTTCTTTTGCTTAGATGGTGGATTAATAGGTCCAATGAAATCTAAAGCCCATTTTTCTAAGGGTTCGATGATTACCTGTGTTTGCAATGGAATTTCATTTGAAAGGGTAGGTTTCCCTACTCTTTGGCAGCTGTCACACCTTTTGACATATTGTTTTGCATCTTTGAAGAGGGAAAGCCAATAATATCCTAAAGAGAGGATTTTATAGGCTGTCCTTTTGTCCGCAAAGTGTCCGCCACATGGTTAATCATGACATGCCTTAAGGATATCAGGCATTTCATCTTCCCTGACACATCTTCTGATCACAAGATCTGGCCCTGTTTTAAACAATTCGTTAGAAATCCATGAATATTTTGAACTCTCCTGAATAATTTTTCTTTTTTCACTTGGAAATAAATGTGAAGGCAGTTTCCCTATAACCAAATAGTTAGCAATATCTGCATACCAAGGCATCTTAATAGTTACTGCAAACAAGTATTCATCAAGAAACTTATCCTCTACAGGAGAATCTTCTTTAAAATTTTGAATCCTAGACAAGAAATCAGCTACTGTATTTTGTTTTCCTGGTCTATCCAACACAGTAATATTGAATTCCTGCAAAATTAAGAGCCATCTTGTCACTCTGCCATTAGTAACAGGTTTGTTTATTAGATATCTAATTGTAGAATGGTTAGTATGAATAAAAGTTTCATAGCCTGTTATATAATGTCTGAACTTATTGATTGCATGAACAACAGCTAAAAACTCTTTTTCAGTCACAGTATAGTTCAACTCTGTGGGAGTCAAATTTTTACTGGTATAATAAATGGCATAAGGGACTAAATATTTTTGACCCAACATAGCTCCCAAAGCTATATCTGAAGCATCTGTAGAAAATGGAAAGGGAGTTTCCAATTTGGTCCTCTCAAGATAGGTGCTTCAGATATTCTTGTTTTCAAAGTTTGAAAGGCTGATTGACAATCAGGATCCCATTTAAATTCACAGTCTTTTGTAAGCAATTTGAAGAGTGGAGATGCTATTTTAGTGAAGTTTTCTATAAATCTTCTATGGTAACCAGTAAATCCTAGAAAACTTCTAACATCTCTTTGACAATTTGGAATAGGCAACTTGGAGATGACTTCAACTTTTGATCTATCAACCTTAATCCCATCTCCTGAAATATGATGCCCCAAAACAATACCTTCAGTAAACATCATAAAGCATTTTTCATGGCTTAATGAAAGGTTTTTTTCTTTACATCTTATAAGGAATTTTTATAAATTTTCTAATGCTTCTTCAAATGAATTACCATAAACTGTAAAATCATCCATATAAACCTCTACGCAATCATGGATTAGATAAGAAAAAATTCCTAGTATTGCTCTTTGGAATGTTGCGGGTGCATTACATAACCCAAAAGGAAGTACTCGATAGGAAAAAGTTCCCCATGGACAGGTGAATGTGGTTTTATCTTGATCTTCAGGTGCTACCTGAATTTTATTATAGCCACTAAAACCATCCAAGAATGAAAAGTACTTTTTACCTGCTAATGTATCTAATATCTGATCGATAAAAGGCAAAGGAAAGTGATCCTTCAAAGTTGCTTTGTTCAATTCCCTGTAATCAATGCATACCCTCCATTTACCATTCTTTTTAGGTACTATAACCAAAGGAGAAACCCATCGGCTATCTGAAATTGGATAAATAAAGTTTACATTGAGTAATTTTTGGAGCTCTTCTTTCACTATCTCCCTAAGATTTGGATTCATCCTTCTTTGAGGTTGTCTGATGGGTCTACTGTTTTCCTCAATATAGATATGATGGATGCAAGTCTTAGGATCAATATCTTTCATGTCAGTATACTCCCATGAAAATGCAGTAGAATGTTTTTGCAAGATTTTGGTTAGTTCTTCTTGTTGTGACTTTTCCAAATGTTTGTTGATATTCAATGTTTTTCCTGGAAAAATTTCAATGGTAGAACTACCAAACTCTTCCATAGAGTAAAGATACATTTGTCTTGATGATAAATATTCTATGTCAGATTCCAACTGAAATTGTGTGGGGTAATATTCTGAAGATGTCTCAATATTTTCTAATGTGTTAAGAATTTGACTATCCTCACTGATTTCCGAAATGGTAAAGACAGGTTGTATAGTGTCCTCATCATCAACCCATTCATTGTCTCCTACTTCTGTGATTGCTTTTACTGGAGGATACAAACTGAATTTCTTTGTCGAATTACCATTAGAAATGTATATATCCCCAGATCTACAACTAATGAAAGCATCAGCTGTGGCTAGCCAAGGTCTTCCTAAGATAAGTGGGTGCCCTCCTAGATTACTCTTGGGAGTCAAAATCATAAAATCTACTGGATATTCCCAAGAATCTAAGGAGACTGAAATATCTTCTAATACACCACCTGGTTTTATAATTGATCGATCTGCAAGTTGTAGTAAATTAGGTGTAAAAATAAGGTTAGGAAGTTTTAGCTGGTCCATAGTTTGTCTACTCATAATGTTGATAGAAGACCCTAAGTCAATCACCGTGTTTGGAATTTCTATCCCATTTATATATGTCTTGACAATTGGACTTCCTAGATCTACATACTTCTGCATGGTAATTTTTCCCATCATGATATCTGCAATTTTTCCTACCAGGTGGATTCTTCTTGTATCTTTTAGTTTCCTTCCTGGTCTTTTGAGACTCAACTCCTTTATTGTTTTTGCTAGAATAGGAATCTCTCGAATGGATTGTAGCAAGGGAATATTGATACAAACATTCTTTAATTCATCTAGAAAATCATAGTTAGGCAACACGATTTTTTTTTCCACCCCCTTGTCAATTTGTAATCTTTCAGGAAAAGGAGGTGTAGATGAAGATGCAGGTTGCTCAACTATAGGAGTTTTGGGTGTTAACTTTTCTTTCTCTTTTTGAATTTTTGAGTTTTGAAGAGATGCTTCCTCAGAATCCTTATTGGCTTTAAGAGAGTCCTCCTCAGAGGTATCTTGATCTTGGACATCTATAGAAGGTTTTTCTAAAACTCTACTAGATCTGAGTTGTACATCATTGAGAGGAACAATCATATAGGTAGGAAATTGTTGTCCTTCTATCATGTAAGTATTCTGAAGATTTTTATTGTTAGGATTTGGCAATGGCTGAGCTGGAAGTTGATTTGTCTTTTGTTGGTATGGAAGCATGAGTTGAGGATTCGGATTCTGCTGAGAAGGTTGTTGTTGTGGAAATGGCAATGAAAGTTGTGGATTTGGGTTTGGAAGTTGTGGAGCTTGTTGATTTTGAAAAGATGGAGGATATTGATAAAATTGAGCAAATATCCCATAAGGATTTTGCATCCCTTGTACCCATGGTTGATATGGATTTTGATGTTGGGGCCAATGTTGTTGCCAAGGATTCCAATTTGGTGGGGTTTGAAGATTCATAGGGTTGTTAAACCCTTGAGTTTGTTGTCCCTGCCAAGGTCTTCTTGCAACAAAACAGAGAGATTCTACTGAATTTGGGTCTTCTTGAAAGACAGCTTTGAGTCCAGGAATTGAAGGACAATCCTTGGTCTCATGATGCTCTGAGAAAATCATACATGTTTCTACAACTTTTGCATCCAAGGGACATTCCCTTAAAGCATGTTTCTTCCTACATTTTGGACAAAAGATGGCTAGAGCATCTGTTTCTGCTTTCTGCTTTTTTTGGATCTTAAGGGTATCTAGTTGTTCACTAAGGCTCCCTAAAATATCAGTTTTGAATTCATCAAGCATATTGCCAATCTCTGCCCTACTTACTGATCCAGTTGCAGATTTGTTAGCCCTGATAAGAGAATGATCCCTAGGCCCTTTTCCTGTTTTAGATTTTCCTCTTGAGAGATGGACACATAGTTCTGTTATGTAACGAAGTGGAAGTTGAGAAATGTCTCCTTTCCCCATCATGTTTAAAATATCTATCCATTCATCTCTAATGGCTTTTAATATGAGGGATTTCAAAGTTTTATCATCTAAGTTGCTCATCTTTGCTCTTTTTAAGTTGTATTGAAATATTTCAAGTAAATCTTCCAAATTTTCATCTTCTTTTTGTATCATTTTGAATACCTCATCCTTGTGATTGGTGGGCATACAATAGTCCAAGTATCTATCAAAAAATGTTTGTTTCATATCATTCCAAGTCCTAATAGATTGGGTGGCTAATCCCATGAACCATTTCAAAGCGGCTCCCTTCAATGTTGAAGGAAACAGTTTGAGTTTTTGAGAGTCTTCCATATAGTCATAAGTTCGGAACACGACTTCAAACTCAAACAGAAATGTTTCAGGATCCTCACTTCGCAATCCATAAAATTTAGGGAGGAAAGATGGTGAGATGTTTTTCATTGTTGTATGATTTTCCTCATCAACTATAGGGAATCCAAACAAGTTGTCTCCTTCCCTATTTCTTCCATTATTACCTTCACCATTGTTGTCTCCATTGTTTCCTCCTCCTCTACCTCTACCTCTACCTCCGAATCCATCTATTATTTCCTCTACCATGATAGTTTCTTTAGAGTCCTCAAAGTCCTCTGGTTCTTCTATCAAGGGAGGATGAGAGGGAGTCTCTTCCTTTTCTTCTTCAGGTGATTCTACTTCTTTGATTACAATATACTCTCCTGTAGAAGTAAAGAAAGGATCCTTTTCTAAATGAGATTTAGTAGGTGGTATAGGAAAATCCTCTAATTCAGCTGCTCCTTGAATTCCAAAAATCTTAAGGCTAGGGGTAGATGGTGGTGAATCTTGTATATCCCTTGAAGAAGATGGAGTTGTGAAAATCGAACTCTTGGCTCTAGCTATAAACCTTCCCCTAGAATCTCTTGCTCTATGAATATCATTTTTTATTATTTTTTTTAAGTTGGGCTAATAATTCTCTTTCTGATCTTCCAGGTCACACTAGGTGCAAGAAGAGAGCATAATTAAGAAATTACTGAACCAATAACTCTCTTTTCTGATCCTCCAGATCACACTAGGTGCAAGAGGAGAGCATACTTCAAGAAGTTATCAAGTTTTCCCTTCTTTTTATTGTTTTTTTTTTAAAGAAATTGGCTACCTAGTTACACTTCCCCGGCAACGGCGCCAAAATGTTTGGTCAATTTAGTGTGTCCTAAATTGCTACATTAATTTGTCAATCTGGGATTCGTAAGCTGACGAAGTGTGGCGCACTATATGTGCAAGATAACCTATTTCTTACTTTTTGTCGTTTTTGGTTTTTTTCTTTTTATCTTGGTTGGTTTCCTAATGTGAGATGGAAATTATAAAAGAAAAGTATGGTTATGATTGTTCAAGGCAATGATGTCTTTTATAATTATTTACCAAACTTCAAACTTCAAAAGGATTTTGAAACATACAATGACAAAATTAAAAGGAAATGAAAATGTGCCACTATTCTAGTTAAACAAACAGTGAACTATTGATCATGAAAACCATTACCCTTGCTGTTGTCTAAACACAAAAGAAACTGTACTCAAAGAAAATATTGCAAGTAAAGTAAAACTAAAATCAAATTACATCAACTCATATTCTGACCCCTCACCATTAGTCTCGCTATGGCTTTCGGAGGTAATCATAAACAACTTGAGCAATCTGATATCTAATTTGCAGAAAAATAAACTAACATCAAATTACACACTCATACTTCAATCCCTCACCATTAGTCTCGCTATGGCTTTCGGAGGTAACTGAAAATGACATGAGCAATTTAATATCTAACTTGCAGAAAAGTAAACTAATATCAAACTACACACTCATACTTCAATCCCTCACCATTAGTCTCGCTATGGCTTTCGGAGGTAACTGGAAATGACATGAGAAATTTAATATCTAACTTGCAGAAAAGTAAACTAATATCAAACTGCACACTCATACTTCAATCCCTCACCATTATTCTCGCTATGGCTTTCGGAGGTAACTGAAAATGACATGAGCAATTTAATTTCTAATCTAACTACTAAAGCAACTGTGCAAGACTGAAATAAACAAAACAGTGCTGGAATTAAACAAAAAATAAGAAAAGTAAATTAGCAGAAGGAAAATATTGATTCCATGTCATTAGTCATTATAAAAAAAGATGTGCAAATGCCCGGGCTGCCTATTGTAATCTGGAACAAAAACACTGATCAGTTAACAACAATATAAAACATAAAAGATTATGGACAGAAGTAAAATGTAAAGCATGAAAGATTATGGACAAAGATAAAACGTAAATACCATGAAAGATGTAACATATATACACGTGAATGACTATGGCACAATGAACTTAAAGAAATGAAGCATAAAACTATACAGTAATACACAAAACCTCAGCGTGTGCAGGGGCCCTCTACACAGACCTTGGGGAGCAGCTTTCAAATACGAATTACGCTTATGAACAGAGTCTTCTCATATATTAAAATACGGTCATAACAGAGAAATAACAGCACAATGGAAATGTAATTACATTACAGAGCTAACTATTATGCGTATGAGAACGTATTATTTATAACAAAGGGTGATATAACTAATTCCCTAAAGTCTGCGCTGATGGAAGACATGTGAACCACCACGTCCAGATATCTAGCATTATAGCCGCCGTGAGGATTAAATCTATGGAGAGTGGCTATTGGATTCGGCTTATGGAGCCGTTTACAAGTGTTGATGTGTCTCCCGTGATTTAGAAACGGCCATGCAAATCTCCACGTGATGAGAAACAGAGTTCTGTCACCGTGGGACTCTTCGGTTGACCACCACTTGGCCACCTTTGACCACAACCTTCTTAGGTGAATTCGACTAAGCCAATAGGACACGATCCATGTCCATGTCATTTCTAACTTGCCCATGTGGCTCGATTTTCCTGAAGACACCTGCAATATAGACTTTAACAAAATGGCTGTGGAAAGTTGCAGCAGCTGCGGAAAGTGGCAAGATTCCGCAGCTTAATGAGCAAAAATCTAAATCAAACAGCAGACACAAAACATAGTTAAAAACCATTTTAGATGCTCTTTTACAGTTAATATGCAATGATATTGATGACTTAGAAGGTCCAGGTGAATGAAAAAGTTCTAGAAAGGTGTATAGAAAAGATGCAGATTTGAGACTCAACAACTGGATTGGCCTTCCAGAGGTCACAGCAGAAAGTTTACACTGTAACCCGTGGCACCGTCCAGATTTTGGAGCTAGGGGGAAAGTGGAGGACGTAATAGCCTCCCTTGAATGGTTGGGAGGACCACAGCTTGAACCAGAGAATTCTCAGATAAGTAATATTAGGAATTCTGACAGTTTGAGAACTGAATCTTGAAAGGAATGAATATTAATGAATTTACTGGATGTTCACTATGTTGATGAATTTTATTTTACGAAATTGTATATTTGGTTATCTACATTTCTGTGTTCTTCAAAGCAGGGTTCAAATTTATTAGGGAAAATAATAATTCTTCCCGGAAGTAATTAGACTGTAATAACTAATTATTTTATGTATAGTTAAACTAAATTGAGGAATGCTAAGATACAAGTAAGTCAAGATTTGGATAGATATTCCCTGACTTCCAGAAAGGCCGTAAAACATTCAGCCAACAACCTGTAGAGTTTATAGGTTAAGGAGGAGGGAATACGAACTGATTAATTACAACCTGCATACTTTAAACTATCACTGTACAAATAGCGAGAGCACTATGAGTAACCTATCTGATAAGAATGGTTCAGGAGATGGTTCAACTGTGAACTGGACAATTATTATTAGCGTTTAAGAGTCCGACCACTAAAAGTAAGGGTTCTAGTAACGAAAGACCGTTGACCCAGTCCTGGGATCAAACCCTAAACCGGGTACTTCATCCATCGCCAGACCCTACTACACACGGACTATTTAGCTATGGTGGTCCGGTCACTGGTGCATGCAGGAGAGAAATCGATTCAAAAAGAAATTAAGACAAATGGCTACCATAACACAGTAAATATTTATCGGTAAATAGGGCATGAAACCCTTAAGTATAGTATCTAACCACAACACGAGAAGCAAATCAATGAATTATAGACAGAGTAACTGTTACAGTGAAGGACTGCATGATAGTATTTCGGTTATGATATGTTAAGTTTGTAGTAGGCATGAAATAGAATCATGAATAAAAAATTTCAACTTTAGAGACAAACGGAAGCTAAACATATTCTTACGCATAAAACTAGATGCTAGAAGAAATAGCGAAAAATAGTACACGACGGAGAATTTCGTCTGAGCGAATAGAATTTACACAAAAACCTCGAATGAAATCAGTCAAATAACATGTGCACAGAGCACTTATTCGAACGACACTATGTTAGAACACTCTTACAGTTGCATATGTATAAATATATATTCTACAGAGACAAGTAGTGAAAATAGAAAGAAGAAATAGCTTGATTATAGTTACAAATGAACCACGCACCAGAAGAGAAGGTGGCATAAGCCTTGGGAAGGATTATGCAATATAGTAATAAAGGAAGAAACCAAAACAAGTAAGTATTTTAAGCATATGCTACATTCGATAACAATCACCAGGTCACAACCTCAAAAGACCAGAAGCTTGAAGAGGATATTACTGCCCAGAACCAGTGTATGTTCTTTTAAAAAAAAAAAAACTTAGTGTTATACATGAATGAAAATTCTTCAGAGCCTAAAGACCAAATTATCCCGAGGGAAATTACTACCAGAAAACACTATAAAACCCTAGGTGCAACCAATCTAAGTTGCGACTGAAGGCTCGAATTTCAATGGATTGGTTCACCTCGGAGTACCTGTAAACATAAAATTCCTTGTAAGCTGCGGCAGACAGGAGAGATGGGAACTGGGTATGGTTTGGCATAAGCCACCAACCTGTCATTATCAATCAGCTGAAAGTTAGTCATAAGAACAAAACAGACTGAATACAGAGTTGTCTAAGTAATATCTAATGGAATGGTAAGAGGGTTGAAACCCAATGGAAATTACCTGTAGAGTGAGGCGGAAACTTGTAAAAACCTGCATTAAACTCTGATAGAAAATAAAATGGGTTTAGCCGTGGCCTGGTAGCATTTAGCTCTGAGCAAAGCAAAATTCTCGGAAAAGAATTCTTACCCTTGAAACAGTTTCAGACCGGCTAGGTGGGGCAGAATCCTCGGGCCGAGTAGGTGTTGTGCTCTTCTGCAAGTCCCAGAAACGAAATGTCACCCCTGCCAGCAGAAAGCAGAATATAACGCAGGTCAACAGGATTAAAAAAAAATCGTTAGCAAAGAAAAATGAATTGGGTTTTCAAGGGTTAAGAAGTTGTAGGGTCTTACCATATAAAAGGATTGAGACGGAGAAAACCATGAGAGCTGAGCGCTGCTAGCGTGCCGCGAAGAGCTCCAAAACTGCAATAAACCTCGTTCAACAGTAAACTCTAGAATAATTCCCCGCCAATTCTGAGTGTATTGAGATAGGCGGCACAGCTCTCCTGAGGTTAGATAGGAATAAAGACCTCAGGCAGTGGTGGAGCGGAAACGCACGACACGTGGCAGATTAATCTGGAAAACACCATGTTTATCATAATAAACCTCATCAATGGCAAGGATCGCATATCACTTGCGTAATGAAACACACTCTCGTCTTAAAGTTTGACTTAAATGTCACGTTTAAGAGGACGAGGGTCGTAGTTTAGATTTATTAGTCATTGCAGGAGACGTACCAAGACCATTAAACCTCCATGGATTTCAATGCAACCAAGCAGTTTATATGTATATAATGAGTTTTGTTCCGAACTGTGTGTTATTTTAATTAATTCATATAATAACATTATTGCATAAGTAACAGTTAAGCTTAGTTATTAATACAATTGTTACATACGTGTAAAGGTTATAAAATTTTTTTTTTAGTCATGTTGATGAACATGACAAGTGGTATCAGAGCCCAGGTTCTACATTGGCATCCTAAGGGTCTGCTAAAAATGAAGTTGTGTATGTGTTAGTGCACTAAGAATAAATGAGAGAAGGAACAACAACTCAATCGCAACCGGAAGAGACTCAAGGCCCAACAGTTATGAACCCTAAAATGTGGGTTCAACTAACTGTGGAGCAACATCAAAAGATGAGTAGGCTGCTGGAGGAACAGCAGCAACAAACTGCCTTTCTGCTAAATACAGTACATCAGTTACAAGAGGAGATGCTCAGAGTCCGGAAGGACAACGAGAGGCTGTTGCAAGACCAGGAAATAATTCTAAAGAGTTTATCTGATAAACAAAACTAGGAGATGCGACACCCCAGTGCAGAAAGAGAATTATCGACGGAACCAGAGGACCAGCAAACCAGAAACAACACTATAGGAAAGATAGAAAAGAGTCCTTCCCAGAAAAGTAAGAACAAGAATTATAATGAGGCAGAGTCGGGTAATCTGTCCAATCAGCAGGATCTTAAAAGACAGAAAGTGGAACTGCAAGGGGAATTTCGCAAAATTAAGCCACCAAAGTTCGATGGTGAAGCAGAGGAGGCAGCCAAAGCTTGGTTAATTAATATAAAAAGGTATTTCCAGGTGTATGAATATAGTAGAAATATGAAGGCCAGATTGGCAATATATCAGTTACGAGAAAAAGCCACCCTGTGGTGGGAGGAGGTGAAAAATGTGCGTAGCATTGATGAATGGGATATCACATGGGAACTATTTCAGCAGTACTTTAGGGACAAGTACTTGACAGAAATATTTTATGATGACAAAGCAAAATAATTCCATGATCTTCGGTTAGGACAGATGACCATGGATGACTATGTTACAAAATTCACCTCTTTGTTACATTATGTACCTTATCTCCGAGAAGAGAAAGCTAAGGTACAGAGGTTCTTAAGTAGTTTACCTGTTCATATGCGAGAAAGAATAGAGTTTTTTAATCCTCAAACTATGGATGAGGCCATCCGTAGAGCACGAATGTGATATCAACAGAATAACGTCAAGGGTGAGGGAGGAAAGAGTTGGCCACCAAAGAAGAATCAGAAAAGTCACCCTTCTTTTAAAAGCAGTAAAGGCAGTAACCTTAAGGGCTCAGCACGAAACTCTATCAGCAAGAAGTTTGGCAAGAACCATCAAAGAACAAGATGGCCAGCTGAGGAGAAACCCACTGAAGCATCCAGCAAGCCAGACCAAGGGCAGATTTCCAAGTCTCCCCTACAGTGTTGGGGTTGTGGGGAAGCACATTACTATAAAAGTTGTCCCTGGCGAAATAAAAGTGAAACTATAGCAAATATGCAGGAGGCATCTACAGTAGGGGACGTGGCGCATAACATTCCTTGCATCAATGCAGCCTTGGAGGATCGGCAAGCCGATTATCAGCCCACAATGATCGAACTTGAAGGTACCTTGCTAACTAAACCTATTCCAATTTTGGTAGATCCTGGAGCAAGTTTGAGTTATGTAAGCCCCAAGTTAGTGGATATATGTAAGTTAAAAACTCAGAAATTTAAGAATTCTTGGCTAGTACAGTTAGCTACCGGGGAAAAATGAAAGGTAACAACTAAATTCCCTAACTGTATGCTAGAAGTGGCGGAACAACAGTTACAAGTGGACCTAAATGTCTTACCACTGGGGTCTTATGATGTCCTATTGGGGATGGACTGGTTGGAAAAGCACTAGGCATTAGTGGATTGCAAAGAAAATATTATCTCCTTCAGAAAGCAGGATGCTACATGGAAAGAAATCCAGGGAATTAAAAAGCCCGTACAATTACGACCAATAACAGCATCCCAGATGAGTAAGTGTATTAGAAAGGGATTTCAGTTGTATGCTATACATGTGGGATATGCAAATTCCAAGGAGAAGGCTCCAATCATTAATGATATTCCTGTCGTACAGGAATTTTTGGATGTATTTCCAAAAAACATTCCCGGTTTACCACCCAAGAGGGATATTTATTTTACCATCGAATTGCTGCTAGGAGCCTCTCCAGTATCAAGAGCCCCTTACAGGATGAGTGTAACCGAACTAACAAAGCTAAAGATACAGTTACAGGAATTATTAGACAAAGGCTACATTCAACCAAGTGTGTCTCCGTGGGGAGCACCAGTTATTTTTGTTAAGAAAAAGGACGAGAAATTACGCATATGCATGGATTATAGGCAGCTTAATAAGCTGACTGTTAGAAATAAGTACCCCTTGCCAAGAATCGATGATCTATTCGATCAGGTGAAAGGGGCTAAGGTGTTCTCCAAGATAGATTTAAGATCTGGATATCATCGGATTCGGATTAAGGAAGAGGATATTTGCAAAACAGCATTCCGCACTCGATATGGACATTATGAATTTGTGGTGCTGCCCTTTGGATTGACAAACGAACCAGCAACATTCATGAGATTAATGAATGGCATATTCCATCAGTACTTGGATAATTTTGTACTTATTTTTATAGATGATATATTGATATACTAAAAAAGTGAGGCAGAACATAAAGAAAATTTAAGGATAGTTCCGGAGGTACTGAGGAAGCATCAGCTTTACGCTAGGTTTAGCAAATGTGATTTCTTTAAAATAGAAATCCAATACTTGGGACATGTTATATCAGCTGAAGCGATAGCTGTTGATCTTGAAAAGATTAAAACTATTATGGAATGGCAAGTACCTCAGAAAGTGGTGGACATTAGATCATTTATGGGACTGGCTGGTTACTATAGGCGATTCATAGAAGGGTTCTCTAGAATTACTTTCCCTATTACATCTTTGCAGAAAAAGGGCAAGCGCTTTAAATGGAAAAAAGAGTGCCAGGTGTTGGTCGCTTTAATTGCTTTCACAATTGAAGCTCCACATAAATTGTCAACCCGGGGAA